>FJOG01000028.1:560187-659710 GCA_900073065.1 Phialocephala subalpina
GGTCGAGGTTGAGTTGGAGAGAGCTTGATGATTGGTGTGAGTTGGAAAGCGCCGCTTTTGGATATTCGAATGTTGGCTGTTCTTACACTCGGCTATCACTTCACGAGGTGAGACTGCTTTTGACTGCTTGATTGGTAGTCCAATTTGAGGCGAAAGGAATTTGACGAATAACTAAAATTTTGGAAGCCGACAGACTAATATCGTAAATGTCAGTAGCATGCTCTCGGTGCCCCACGTGGACGTTTCTAAATTTAATACTTCCACCTTCTTGCATATAAATATAATGTGATAAAGTTGCAGCTCGGATTTTGCCTCCAATCTTGAGCATATACATTCTGTAGATAGCAGCTTTCAGGTGAGTGTCTGGGTACGATCACGTGTTGTGGTGCCTCCTTGCTTACGAGCCTAATCAGATAAGTCTGAGTTTTCAGGCTTCTTTTCAGGCCATTTTTAAGCGACGAAAATCAAGATCGATCGCATCACTTGAACTTTACACAATAACTATTACTGATTATTGTTTAAGATCGTAATAAAATGTTTAGAAGAAGATAAAGTTAATTATTTAAGCTTACTGATTTAAATTTGAGTTAATTTCAAAATTCGAAATTCGGCTTTAGCGTTCTTCCAGCCGCTAAATGCCCTGAAAACTCAGACTTATCTGATTAGGCTCGTTAGGCGCACTCTCAGCATGGTTTGAAAGAAAATTCTGTCATCCTCCACGGTTTCATCACAACTCAATCCAAGTGGAAAGAGCAATGCATCAGGGAACACTATGTACTATCTTTATTTACTGGTTTTGTCAAGGTCGACATACTGCGATGCGACGGACCGATGGCTTCGCTGAGCGCATCGTCAATGCTAGTCCGAATTTCTGTTTCTTTCGAGTTCATTAGTCTCATTTCGGTCTACGATCTCAGAATTACCCCATTCACCTTCATTTGGCGTTTTGCGGTCATTCAATTAGCATTTTCTGAGCGGAACGTGTTACTTTCTTGTATTTCCTCCTTTTGCCTTCCTAAGCTCCCGTTCATGCAGAACATTCAGCCAGCACCCGGGTTTCCAGACAGCCTCAAGGGAGGCCGTCATCTGATCATACCGAAAAGGCACCTATTCAGCACCGAACACGTGCTGATGGTATGTCCTTTGAGAGGCCTATGCGGCTTCGATTGATTGTTCCTTCTTGCGTTGGGTCGAGTCTTCGATCAACGAGATAATGAAGAGTGGGATCCTCCGGAAGTGACCATCCAAGCAAGTACTTGACCCTGCAATTTTACGAAGTACAGAAGACCTACGAACAAGGACTTCAAAAGTCTTGAATCTTTCTACAGCCTTTCTTTCTCTAAGCACACTGTTCACCGTCTTCATCCCCGACTTCCAGTGGTTTTATCGGACAACATAATTGAGCAGTCGATTTTGAGGCACAGCAATGTTCGCGATGTTGAGAAGCTTAATCCTGACAATGAAAGCCCAGAGGAAGGCATCATCGACCTCGAAGAGCAGCTACCAGGTTCGTCGCAAGCACACATCCACAGTCACGCCGGCACGCAAAGACACCTCCGAAACTACCAAGTAACCATGATCGGCTTCTGCAGCAGCATCGGCGTCGGTCTCTTCGTAGGAACAGGATTCACATACGCCAAAGCAGGCCCAGCAGGTCTCCTCCTCGCATACCTAATCGTCGGCTCTGTCGTCTGGTGCGTGATGCAGAGCATCGACGAACTAGCCACCGTTTTCCCTACCGCAGGAACATCCCCCCACTGGGCGACACGTTTCATCGATCCCTCTGTGGGATTCTCACTCGCCATGTCATACACGTATTGTTATGCTATTGCTATCGCTTCTGAGGTTTCGGCTGCTGCGATTGTGGTGTCGTATTGGACCGACATCACCCCCACCGTAGTCATCACCGTGAGTCTTGTGCTCATTTTGGGGATTAATTTGATAAACGTGCTATTCTTTGGCGAAGCGGAGGTCATCAGTGGCGCTATCAAGGTATCCTGTTTTATTGGGTTGATCTTCACCTCCATCATCATCACAACTGGAGGAGGACCTTCATACAAGCCCATCGGCTTCCGGTATTGGAACAATCCAGGCGCCTGGACAAACTTCAACGGTATCCCGGTCCCACAAGCCAGTTCCTCGGATTCCTCTCTGCGTTCGTCAACGCTGCATTCTCCTTCCTAGGCACGGAATGTGTAGTTATCAGCGCAGCCGAGTCCACAAATCCCCATTGGGACATCCACGACCTGCCCGCCAAGTCACGTGCCGTATTGGCTTCTTCTATATCGTCGGTGCCTTGCTCATAGGTCTCATTGTCGACCCGCGAAACCCGGACCTCGTCTCAGGAACTGGCAGTGCGAATAGCTCCCCGTGGGTGATTGCAACAAGGCAAGCTGCGGTGCATGCTCTGCCGAGTATTGTTAATGCGTGTGTTGTGGTGTCTGCTTGGTCGGCTGGGAATTCTTATTGTTGGGCTGCGTCGAGGATGATGGTTACGATGACTACAGATGGGCATCTTCCTTTCTTTTTTGGGTGCACGAATAAGCAGGGGGTTCCTTACGTTGGGGTCGTCCTTGTGTGGTTGTTTGGGCCGCTGGCTTATCCGAGTAAGTTCGAGTCTTCAATCATACCCCAACCATCCCAACTTACAAGACGACCCCAGGTCTCGGCAAAGGCGGTGTACCTCAAGCATTCACCTGGTTCCAAAATCTCGGCACAGTAGGCGGCCTCCTAGTCTGGGCAACGTTGTGCTTCTGCTACACCCGCTTCCTCGCTGCACCCAAGATCCAGGGCATCAATCGTGATACACTGCCTTGGAAATCCCCTCTTCAACCGTACGCTGCTTGGTATGGCTTTCTTGGCACAAGTTTGATCACGCTCATCACAGGTTTTCCTGTCTTCTTGAAAGGAAGATGGACTACGTCTGATTTTATTGCTTCATACATCGATATCCCTATCTATATTGTGCCTATTATCGTCTAGAAGGTTGTAAAGAGAACGAAGGTTTGTTATCTCGAGACGTCCTCTTATCTAAGTTGAGACTTGAAGCTTTTCTCGCCTCCTTTCATTTCCCACTCCGCTATCTTGCGAATTATGCTGACTTTAGCCATTTGCGTGAAGTATGTTCGTGTCAAGAATATCGATCTTTGGTCTGGGCGTCTAGCTGATATTCGGAAGAAGGATTCGAAGCCTGTAACGACGTGGGGACGTGTCGTCAATTCCATTTGATCGAATGGATCTGCATGGTTGGAGTCATCAAGCGAGCCCCTTTAAGGGAACCGGAAGGTCTAATTAGGGGTGGGAGATTGAAGGCGGGGACAGTGGTGTTGTCGATGTACACTTGACAGGCAGAGGAAGATCATATTCCACATAAGTCTCCCAGGAGATTTAAGACGCGCACAAGAACTAGGGTATCGACCATAAGCCATGTAAGTTTGGAGCCCATGTGAGATCATTAGGTATCCTGCTCCCTGTACCACTGACACTCCTCAGTTTCATATTTGAGTAGAGCGTCTTATCTGCGCCTTACTTCCTCACCTCTCTGAGCGGTGAAAGTCCCACCTGTCCACTTGACAATGCTGATCCATATCCGTTGAGAATGCCAATCAAGTGAAGGGAGATTCGCCGTAAGCACGGGATCCACCTCCTTTCCATTCCCGTCCCGCTCTTCTCCTCGAATTGTCAAACCACCATTCAAACTCTCGAGTCAGTATCTAATTGAATACAGAGGAGGTCGGGTTTTTTAGGGATTTTCTCGATAAGGTTCTGTAAGCGTAAACTGTGCCGTACTAAAGAGGCTTTATGTAGCATGAATCCGTTTTCATCCGATCGAAGGAAGGAGTTGACCGAGTTTACCGAACCTTATTTTGAGGTACGATAGATGATAATTGCCGGATCCTAGCCATTTCGAATTGGTCGTGTTCGGCAATTAGACTTTTTTTTGACTTCCAAGCAAGAATATCAAAACTAGGGAGGGGTTCAAAGTCCCCCTCTTGTACAATGGAACATGGTTTGAAAGGGGACGGACGAGACATTGAAGGGAAATTTAGGATAGAAGGTCAAAAATTCGTTTCAGTGCTTGCTATCCAACGCACATTTTTTCCCAACACCATCTGGTCTGATTCTGGTCTGATAGATCATATCCAACTTTCCCTCTCTGAAATCTTATCCTAAGACCGTTCAAGAGTGGCCATGTGGCCTAGCGGTCCCCTTCTCAATAGCCTCAATATCCTCCCTGTCCTCTTCATCAATACCCATCCCCATCGCCTCCCTGCGATGAATCTTCCTCATCGCCGCCTCGATTGTATCGTGACCCGCCGCCTCCGCAATGTCACTATCCTGATAGACCTCGAAACTCCTTCTCAAGTATTCCGGTCCAACGAATGTAAGGATGATAACGTAGACGTAGACACAGCCCATGAAAATACACATCACTTTTCCGTATTGGTAGCGTTTGGTGTGTTTTCCTGCTGCTGAGACTTTGTCGGGGAGCGGGAATTGAGAACCGATTGTTGATTCGATGGTGCTGGATGCGGAGGAGACGAGGTTACCGAGTTGGTAGGAGGTTCCTACTACGAAAGTGCGGAAGGAGCCGGGGGAGAGTTCCATCAAATGGATGGGAATAACGCCCCAAGCACCTTGGACGCAGAATTGTTCGAAGAAGGCTGCTGCGATGACGGCGTGGCTGGAAGTGTAGGTATATGGATACAGTAAGGCGCCACCGATGATGCAGATGAAGATGATGGAGAAACGTCGACCGAAGATTTGCGAGCAGTAGCCGATAACTGTACCGCCAGTCATGGCGCCGAGGTTGGCGACTACTTGGGTTACGGTTACGGCGTTGGGGGAGAAGTTGTATTGGTTTGTTAACATTGTTGGGTAGAGATCTTGGGATCCGTGGGACTGATTTGTTAGCAAAATGGAAAGAAAAGAGAAAGGGGGAGAGAAAAGACATACCATGAAGTTGAAACCAGCCATCAGAAGAACGAGATAGATTAGCAAGAGCCAATGGCGTTTCAAAGCAACTTTTCCTTCCGCAATGAAAGTTTTGCCGATATTGCCCTGCTCATTACGGACTGCCATTCTTTCTTCGTATGCTACGGTTTCCGGCAGGCAGAGACGGAAAATGATGATTAAAACAGGTGGGCAAGCACCGAACCAGAAAAGAGGTCTCCATCCGTGGGAAGTCGTATTCACAAGGCCTCTAGCAAGAGCCGTCGCAAGAAGATACCCGAAAGCATAACCTTGTTGCAGCATACCAGAAACGATACCACGAGCTTCTTCAGGACAATCCTCAAGTGCCGTCGCAGCAGCATTCCCGTATAGACCGCCCATGGCGACACCGAAGAGTGCTCTGCAGGCGAGAAATTGTTTGTATGTTTGGCAGAAACCAGTTCCGAGTTCCAAGACGATGAAAAGGAGGTTGTTCACGACGAAGGGCCATTTTCGTCCGTAGCGATCAGCTGCGAGACCGAAGGCGATTGAGCCGACGGAACGGAACATGAGAACTAGGGTTATGCCCCAGGTTATTTGCGTGTTTGTCTTGCCGAATGTCTCTGCGAGGTCGGAGACGGTGAGTGAGACGGTGAAGAAGTCGAATGCATCCCAGGTCTGAAATCTTGTTAGTTGCTGTGTAAATATAGGTCGGGGATGGGTAAGTACCCAGGCAATGAATCCAACGAGGAAGAACAGCCATTGCTTTCCGCTGAGCATAGCAAGAAGCTTGAATGGGTTGGGCGCCTTGTTCATTGGTGGCTTCAGGGTCGAGATACGGGTTGCTGCATATTTGCCGGCACTGATCTTCTCGGGGTGGTGCGATTCGTGGAGGCCTGGGGCTGGGGCTACATCAGGAATATGCTGTGCTCCAGCGACCTTCTCGTCGCTTGAGATGTCGGCCATTTTGATGTGAAGGGAATTTGTCCCGGCTGCTGATTGTTAGCACATAATCGAAAGTGGGGTAGGGATAAGATTGATACTTACTGTTTGACTTCGAATCTGCCGCAATTGGGTAAACTTTCCTCGCAACTTGGAATGGAAGAACAAGCTTGACGAGACGAGAAACGAAGCGTGGGAGCTCCCCAACTACTTATTTATCTTCCCTTACACTAGTAGGACCGACTAGATGTAAGGTTTGTCCAACCCTGGCTTGCATGGCTTGCATGGCTTCCATGGCATCTTCCATCGAACAGCGGCCTAGCCGATCCGTCTACTTCTCGTCCTCGGGCATGCTTTGGAAGTATGTTTTGGACCAGGCTGCTGCCATCCATACATTTCCTCCATCAGCTGTATGGGCAAGCAACCCCGAAAGAGTCAATCTGTGCCGTCCTTGCTCCATCCATCGTGTTGCGTCCTCGTGCGCCAGCGGGGATCCCCCGCAGTAGAATAAGCATTCAGCCACTCATGTCTCGGGGGCTTGGAACAGCTTGGAATAGCTTGATTGTCGCCCTGGTCATTTCTCCACACTCTGGAATGGGGCACCAATGGCGGAGATCGAGGTTGCATCAAACGCTCTGCCTTCTCCATGCGGAGGCCGTCTGTTCCCGACACTTCCCCTCGATAGTCGTCGCACGCAGTCCGTCTTGGGAAACAGACTTCCGATGGGACGGCACAGCATGCGACTGAATGACTCGGAAGATATTGGAAAGCTTCACGATCCTTCCTCTCGACCATCTTGATCGAACCTTTCGATAATGAGAAGTACAGTATGGGAAGCTGCGGTACAGTCAGCAGCCCGGGTTTTTCTCTTTTCGCTGGAGGTGGACGCCGTTTGACGGGTAACATTACTGTACAATCTTTATACTTTGTATCCCATGCGAAGGAGCCAGTCGCTTCGGAGTCAGTACCACTCTCTGTCTCACGCGCTGCATCTTTGTCGTCGTGATCGTTTCCAAGGTGCAGGTTGACGCCAAGGCGGGGCAGCGTCAATGGCACATCTCCACTCCTGTCAATCAGTGTCAACTGGGGTCTCCACAAGAAGATCTTCTGTGTACATCGCATCGCGGGCCTTGGTATTTCTCGGGACCGACACCGCTGAATTGCGGAGAGGATTGCGACGTCGGAAGCCATCTCACAACGTATGTTTCTTGTACTGAGACCCGAGCCTGATCGGTACTTTGGTGATGCTTGTTTGTACTTGTGGCGTTCGTGGCTGCGAAAACGAGCGGAAACCGAGCGAAAACGAGTTTGAGGCTTTGGAGAGTGGACGGGATGTGTCGGCGAGGGTGATGAAGGGCGAGGAGAGGAGGAGATACCACTGCCCTCCATATGGAATTTGAGGGTTGAGGAGTCAAATACCCCACTGCGATGAATGCATCGTGCGAAATATTACTTCGTTGGTTGGAAATCAAGAACGATTGTCAGCAGGTGAGCAGCCCCCTCTGAGGAGAAGCGCGTGCTTTCTGCGAGCACAATTCTAGAGAACTCAAGATTGAAAAGCGGGATTGATAAGTCTCAAATCTTAGGGCACTTGCCATACTTTTATATTTTGCACCGTCGTTGGCATCGAAGTGCCGAATCTTGGTCGCGATGAAGTGCTCCCTTGGCGAGAATTCTGATTAGTTCGTCGTTCTCTTTAATTGCACAAGCGTTCACGATGTCGAAGATCGATTCTTGGCGAGTTCGTCGCATCACATCTCTGACTGACTGAGAATTACATAAAATACTCAGATATTCGTTCAAATTTGGTCGTTGCGATATGCTCTTTCGAGTGTCCCTTCGCTTGAAGGACATTTGGAGTTGGGCGCTGTCCTCTCTTCCTTCTTGACAATCTGGAACCAGAAAATGGCCTAGAAAGGAATAACACATAGAAGACCCAGAAGCTGGAAGGCGAACACCACACACAAACCATCTAACTAAGCCTTTACAATACAATTGATACGATGAGAACAAGATCCTTCTACAGTCGGCAAATATCAATCTTTGCAAGCCGTTCGGTAAGTTCGGTCAACTCGACTCTCAGGCTGACCACTCAATGTCAATATTATGTTGGGAAGGAATGGTCACATAATCTGAATACCATTCTCATGCAATAGTACTTGTCGGTTGAGCAAAATGATCAGACGAAAAATGGAAGGAGGTCAGTCACGTGGATACTAGCTGGCGCGTTCTTGAAACTCAACCTCCCCTTCCTTCCTTTCTGCTTTCCTTTCTTCCTTCCTGCATAATTTTTCAATTTATAAAATCCAGAGCCAAATTCAATTCATTCCGACCCTAAAGCTTGAGAGTATCAGTCTCTGGGCCTTGTCCCTCCGACTGTCGTCGGATGTCGGTGTCAGCCATTTGTTGCTCAGCACGTTGCCGATTTTGCTTGCGTTCAATCATACAAATTCTTCTCCCACAACCTTCTTGGCACAATCAGCGGGAACTAGCGCTCCTTCGATTGATGATATCGCCTTCCCATTTTGCTTGTCTAGAGTACTCCTCGGACCTTCAAACTCATCGCGGCCGCCCAAGCATGACTTCGAAAGCCATCAGTCGTCGCCACGTCCACTGTTTGTTGTGCGCTCGATTGAACAGTATCTTTTTTACGCAAAAATTGTTTCTGAAGATCCACTTTGTACGAGTTGAGGTTAGAGGCATCAGCCTGTAAGCAGAGGGTATGGTCAGCATTGAATGCTCATGGCCCCCATGAGTTGGCACACGTATACCATTTACCCAGGTGCATTGATCGCTGACCTCATCCCCTGTACTGACTCCATGGTGAAAGTTACAAATTCCATGGTGTTAGCTAGGAGTTGCGAGTGCGTACCTGTCAGACAGGCTTCTTCAATTGCTAAACATGGTGATAGTCTCGTCATTAAATAGTCACTCGAGCGCTTCAAACTCATCCGACTCTGCTCTGCATCATCGCCTAGCTCGATCTCCCAAACATCTCTGTACTCTGAAAATTTCAACATGTCAGTAATAAGTTCGCAGCAGGTCGACGAGCTGAAAGCCAGTCTCTCGACTTCAGCACTGGTACTCACTCCAGAATCAGAGGGCTACGATGAGGGCATCAAGCGCTGGGCATCATCTGCTGAGAAACCTGCTGTAAGTTCTGTTCCCCGATTTCTCTCCACTACCAACAATTCCTAATTTTTGATCTCGTAATCACCCAGGCACTCGCAGTCTTCCCAACTTCCGCAGAAGATGTCTCCAAAATCCTTCAGTTTAGCACCGCCAACTCCCTCGACCTAGCAGTCTGTGGCGGCGGACACTCGACTGGCGGCTCCTCATCAACCGATGGCGGGATCTCCATCAATCTATCGAAGATGCGGAAATGCGTTGTTGATGTGGAAAGCAAGACTGTCAGTATCGAAGGAGGAGCTCTGTGGAAAGTCGTCGATGAGGCGCTTGGTAAACATGGACTTGCAGCGGTGGGAGGAACTGTGAATCATACTGGGGGTGAGTTTCCATTACCACATTGAACAAATTTGGGACTGTTCCAGCTAAAATGGGACCATGGCTGACAAAGTCCAGTTGGCGGCCTCACCCTCGGCGGCGGCTACGGCTGGCTAACCCCAAAGTACGGCCTAACAATTGACAACCTCCTCTCCGTCGAACTCGTCCTCGCCACTGGCGAAATCGTCACAGCATCCGCAACTCAAAACACAGATCTCTTCTGGGCCGCCCGTGGTGCCGGGTCCGGCTTCGGAGTAGCGACCAACTTCGTGTTCCAGGCTCATGAGCAGAAGAATCATGTCTGGGGCGGGATGATGCTGTTTCCTCCTAGCCAATTGAGAGAAGTATTTGAGGCGAGTAACTTTTTGACTGAGAGTGATAAAGAGGGAAAGAGTGCGCATGGTGTGGGGTTTGTGAGTCCTCCTCCAACGTTCGACGCGTTGGTTGCGGTGATGGTGGTCTATAACGGACCAGAAGAGGATGGGAGGAAGTTCTGTGAACCATTATTGAGTTTGAAGCCGCTTGTGGAACACACTTCCTCGATGCCTTACGAGAAAGTCAATGGGATGGTAGTAAGTAGCATTCTTATTCATCCCACGCCCTCAAAAATGCTCCCAATTTTAATACTGACATCCTAACAACTAGAACGACCTAATGCCCTTCGGCCTTCGTCGCAGCATGAAAGGCTCCGTACGTCCACCCCACTTACTCCCACTCTGGCCTCACCTCAAATACTAACGCACATCTAGGCATGCCTCTTCCCAATCTCCATCCCTCTTGCAGAAGAAGCATTTCAAGATTACCTAAAATTCAAGACCTCAGTCCCCGACGCAGCTGGCACCATGGTCCTATTCGAGCCCATAAGTCCTCGAAAGATCCTTGAAGTCCCACAAACAGCTACCGCGTTCGCGAATAGAGGGAAGTATTTCAATGTACTGTTTTCGAGTACTTGGACCCAGAAAGAAAACGATGAGGTGTGTAGAGAGTGGGGAAGGGAGATGGCTAAGAAGATGGATGAATTTTTGAGGAAGGGAATGGCTGCGGAGGGAGGAAGTTGGGGAGGGGATGGGGTGGGGCAGTATGCGAATTATGATAGTGAGTTGACTTTCTTTGAGTTTTGGAGTGAGGGGACGATATACTGATGAGGTGGCAGGTTTTAGTGAAAAGGGAGAAGTGATGTTTGGGGTCAATTTTCCAAGGCTAAAGGAGTTGAAGAGGAGGTATGATCCGGGGAATGTTTTTGGGAAGGGGTTGAACTTGTTGGGCTAGAACTGCGCCTGATCGTCATCTGCCAGCGCACGACATTTCAAAATTCTAGAGCGTCAACGAAGACATCATACTCGTCGCTGTCGTACCCACGTTCTTCATCATTCGATCCCTCGAGCCTCGCAATCAGCTTTCCGAATGCTTCTTTATGGTCCCTTGAAATTCCTGCTCGTCCATTGAGATACTGTTGCGCGCTCATGTTGTGGATGTCCCTTGCATGCGGCATTAAACCCTTCAAGTCAGCAGCAGCTAATACATCAAATTGTTCTGCGTTACCGAGGAATGCCACCTTGTGGAGCAAGTTTTGGCCCTGAAAGTTCGTGTGGAGATAGTTGCAGCCTCTGCTCAGGAACAGGGATAAACACTTGGCACCGTGAACACTTTTGATTCCCTCGAACATTGGTGTGTCCCCTTCCCAGTCCGGATAGTCAATTGGCGCACCATGGTCCAAAAGGAACTCGCAATTGTCGACTCTATCATACAACGTCGTTAAGGCTAGTGGCGTGGTTCTATAAAAGTTCTCGGTGTCATTGAGGGATACTCGATGGGACAACAGACAGTCTAGCATTTCAACGCCATCCATTGCCATTGCAGCAACATGGACAGGTTGATAGCCGTTGGGAAGGCGCTTGTGCAGGTCGGCGTCTGCAAGTATCAGGGCTTCTGCGCAGGTTCGTGATCCAGATCGGCATGCCGAATGAAGTGGTGTTTCACCATTTGCATTCACTTTGTCTACACCAGCACCAGCTTCCAACAGTAGCCGTACTGCAAGGGCATCGCCTTGGCTTGATGCCCAGTGGAGTGGTGTGTAACCCAATTTCTCCTCTTGATTTAGCTGAGCGTGGCAAGTGACATCACTCAGTTGAGATCTCAAATCCAGAGGACGTACACCAAGGACAATTTTATGAAGGTGAGAGAACTCATATTCTTCATAGAAGCTCGACAGTGGCAAGAGTTCCTCAAATTCCAGCTGAAGAGTTTTATTCCGATGGTGTCTGTAGAGCGCAACATAGGCGATGACAGGTATCCCAAGACTGTCTTCAGCGAGGGGATCCGCGCCAGCCTGCAAAAGAAGCCTACAGGCATCGATTTGGTGATACCGCAGAGCCGAATCCAACGCAGTAGCACGAGTGTGTTCCGCAATATCAAACACGGCATCTGGACGCCTTCCAAGTAAGGATCGAATCGCATCGCAGTTCCCCAGCTTACTGAATCCGATGATGCTCTGAAATCGCGAGTATGTATCATGGGGAATGATCCGCTGTACTGCCAATCCGGCTGTTGGTAAGCCATAAGATATTCTGAATGTTGCTAGGATCGTTACGTTGAGAGACCAGCGAGGTAGCGAATACTTAACTTCTACGGCACTAACATTTGAACGGAGACATGAAGATATGTAACAGTTCTGTGCAGCAAAAGTCCAGCCAGAGTATACTAGCACAAATGTCCCGAAAGCAGAGTGAAAGGGTGCAATCCGAACTCGATGTCGTCTCTTGTGCGTATGACATCTACAGAAGCAATTTGAGTGGCACGTCACAGAATCTCGGACAATACTCTGAGGCTCTGTATGGCTGATAAAGCGGCCAAGGGTCCCCCTCTTGACTATCGCACTCATTTGTTCGTGACCTTTGGTAGACTCTGCCAGATCCTGATAGCGCTTTCAATGTCCCATCCTCCGGGAGAGCTTTTCCTTCGTGGAATGGCTCTTGTTCGCCAAGACTCCCAGCCCACCCCAGCCTAGGATGAGAAATCCCGGTCAAGGCTGGGGTATTGAAAATGCTGGATCCAGATTCCAGATTCTTGAGGGTTCGCAGTATGTCAGCCAGCGAGATTGCTGTAGTTTCGTACATTGCGATGGTGTCATTGTGGTATGTTGTAATAGCAGATCTAATATGTAAAATCTGTGACCTGCCCTGATGTTAGTTCATGACTACACCCGAGTGCCACAGAGGGCATACTCACGCATTGTACATGCCAAGAATTTCCAAATTGCTGAATCGGATTTCTCGAAGCTTGCCTTGAAGAGAGACCACCCTGCTCCCTTTCCTCATCTGTTTCGCCTTGCATAGCTTGCTATCTGAACTCTTTACTGATCCAAGTATTTCCTCAAGTTCTGCCCATACAGGCTTTGCTCTGTTGAGCTGGACACTCAGAGCTGTATCATAACTAAGCAGCTGATTGACATTGTGGTTTGCCAATAAATCACGGAGTTCGATCAACTGGTGAGCAATTTGCCGGGATATATTGATCTCCTGGGAAAGGAAATGTATCTGTTTCGGGGCATCTTTCCAGTCATGGATGAGTTGCAGAACTTGAGAAGATGTTTCTGCAGCGATGTCAATCAGTCCAGCAATGCTAGCGATGGCTGAGAGGGGATTCGACATTATTGTTTCCAAGAAGTTTGTGAACAGCTCATGATATTTTGAATGGGAGGTTAAGCGGTGAAGCGTAGATTAAAAGGGCATCGCAGCCTTGCTGGAAGATGCACATTGAACACACGGCCTGCTTTGCGATGTTTGACTCACTTGAATAGGGACTCTAGCTAGGAGTGGCGCAATGTAGAAGATATCGTTCGTCGGAATGGAAATGGAAGGGTCGCAATAATGGTTGTGCTGCTAGGAACTGACCAAAGATATCCCAAAAATTGGTGAAGGGGAAGCCTCGGAATGCTGCCCGGTCCAATGGCAGAAGCATGCCGGGCGTTGTTTCATGCAGGAGGGGTTCTTCAACTGTTGTCCAACGGGCATGATCAACGCATTAAAGCATATATTCGTACATTCGTACAATTGAACAGACTTCTTGCTCTAAGAGAAGGTAGCTAGCTATCTTCCGCTGTTCTCATTACAGGGAGAAGCTAAGGTAACAAGGAGTCTTCAAACCAACGGCTGCTTTTACTTGTTCAATTGCAGTTCCTGCGTTTTTGCTCAAAAACTACAAGAACTAGCTGTGCATTTTTAAGTAATAAATATAGTCGCAAGTTAACCATTTGAGTAAAGGACGACGATATCCCAGATATTACATCTGGTACCAGACGTTGCTCCAGCCTTACCTCGACTTTCTCAGCGCACTTTATCTCAACTCTCAGCAAGAACGATCAATGGATAAGGTTATGAGACTTGATGGCACACAATATCTCAACTTGATCTGGACTCTAAATTCTCGTTGTGGTCGCAAACCACGTGCAACAAGCTTTCCCTCCCCCCTAAATCCGAAACCTCGCTAACGCCTCCTCTTCGCATCCACCATTCAAGCGAGATGTCTCCACTGCATCTATCCTTGCTTTTATCCCTGCTTCCCCACGTGCATCAACGCAAAACAGGATATCTGGATAAATTCCGACAGTCGAGATCGATCTTGGAGGCCTTTTTTGACGTCATGGGTGCGGCACACGTCAGCCACTGCTTGCACGGCCACATGGGAGATGTTAAAGTAAGTGTCACTGCTTTGGCCAAGTTTGGAAGAGGTGATATATATTGCTCTCTTCTGCATATTCTTCTCTCTTGTATTTTTTCCATATTTTGCTGTTGTATCTATCTTCATCTCCAAATTTCATCCCTCCACAAATCAACAGAACTCAAGATGAATTACCTCCCAAGCAACCCTCTCGCCAGCAAGGCACCAGCTGAAGGTGCAGAGATAACCGAGGAGCAAAAGCGCGCTCAATACGATGCTCTCTCCCCCGAACAGAAGAAGAAGCAGACGTACACAGAATGGGTAAAGGAAGTATACAACAACCAATACGAACGCTGGATGCCCTGGATCGAGGATCAATACCTCTACTGGTTCGGAAAGGGTGACAACAAAGCTTCGTATGTTGCAAAAGGTACTCCTCCTCTTTTCCTCCCTCTTCCCCATCGCCCATCCCATATGTTTCCCGTTCCCACTTATCTATGAAAGCAAACCGACTAACTCCCTTCCTCCAGACACCCTCAACAAGAGCAAGATCACAGGCATCAAACAAGTCGACCAAATCCAAGACGACGTCCACAACCTCGTCGGCAACCAACTCGGCGACAACGGTCTCCTCGCTCCCGTCGGAAAGATGATTTCAACGGAAGGTATCAACCGTGCCGAACGTCAAGGCAAGGACGACAAGGGCTCATACGGTGGACCGGTGGCTGGATATACCGATCCGATGCTTAAGAGTGGACAGAAGGCTGGTGAGGGTGTAGCTGGTGGCGTTGCGGGTGGTGCGCAGGCAGTTGGAGGTGGTGTGCAGAGTGTGGGGAGTGGATTGGTAGGTGGTGCGAAGGGGGCGGGTGGGTATGTTGGGGGTTTGTTTGGTGGTGGTAGGAAGAAGGGGGAGGCTGTTCAGAGGTGAGGGTTTGTTAGAGAAAGGAGGTTAGGAAGGTGTAATGAGGTTGATGATTTATGATGGCTGGCGTCGTGATTTTTTGGGTTAAATTGATACCATTTGTATTCTTTACTTTGTACTAGATTGCAAATCGATGCCATTGGAATCTATGATTCCGAGTCCAGGAAAACTTAAATTAACTGTCCTGAGACTAGAGCGACTTTGCAAAGTCAGCGCGAATGTCCAGCTTCGTCACAATGATTGTAATTACACACGAGATTAAGTCAAGCTAGAAGTACACACAAACCCACATTTCTCTACACTTGAGTTTCCCTTTGGCCCATCTTATCAACTAGTCCAGCGTACAATCTCTGCAGCTAATGCATCTCTCTTGAAGCCGAAGTCTTATCTGCTTGTCTTGCCAGCACATTTTCAACTAGCTAGAATCGTCATTCCGTTTCTCAGATCTATCGTCGTTGCGACCAAGAAAGGCCTCTAGTAATAGTCACGTTAGTACTCATTTGTTTCTAGGAGTTGGAAGCTTAGTATATCAAACACTTACCAGCCATAGCTTCCAAAAGTGCCAAGAATGGCAGAGTCAGCAAGACCAAAGGAACAATCTGGCCAAATGAATCCATCGAGTATTCTCCATCATCGTCACCAAACCACCCTGAATCCCGCATCCAGGCTTGGAAGGCAACAACATGGTTAATGAGATATATCGAGGCACCAAAAGCAGCAACGCTCATAGCTCCTCGCAAAATGTATGTCCAGTGAAGAGTTTTAAAAGGCCGACCGAGTTTGAAAAAATGTGTGTGCATTATTGAAAGGATTACAGCGGCAGCGAAGAAGATGAAAAGTAACAGGTACTCCACGAAGCCAACGATACTCGATGCATCTTGATTGGTAGAAGTCGTTATCGTGCTGTTGTCCATGAAGCAAACAGCTGGCAAGACCAAAGAGGCGCCGACGATTGAAGTCTTGTTGAACGAGTCTCCCGTAATGAGCGTCGCATTAATCCCTTCTTGCTGCGCGGGAGATTGTGACGGAAGGCCAACTGGGAAATCTTTGTATGCTCTATGGATGAAGAGCAAGCATCCGAGGATGAAGTTGCCACCAATCAAAAGTATTCGTACAGAAGCAAGGTACCAAACATCGAAGTAATGTTCAATGACCGTCATCGAGCAGAGGTGGACGATCAAGGACATCAGTACCATGTCGCAGACGAGATCGTAATGGTATGCCGAGATGCTACAGGTCATGTTGAACTCGGTGACTATCATCAGAGCTAGACCTGTGATGAGTTGCGTGTCGCTGAGGCCGAGCAGGAAGGCTTCGAGGATAGTTCTCCATGCGTCTGGCTTCGGTTTTCCATTTTCACTACTCACACTATCAGTCAGACGTCTGCTGAACAATTTCAAGTGTTTTCGATCTCCCGCTGTTGCTTGGACTTTCTCAGCCCGCTTTTTCTGAACGGGGACGACTGTTGGCTACTACTTGTTGCAGTCTAGCTCCACCTCGTTGGGTATCCTGCCAGGTCTGGGGGTAGGAAATGCCAAGGAGAATGAAAATGTTCTTACTCTAACTTGCTTGCTAAATCAGCCCCGCAGAAGTCTGCCGCTTGTACACAGATAGCGATGAATGTCACGATGACAGTAAGAACCAGAGCGATGCCAAAAGAACAGACAACCTAGATTGATATTAGCATGATTTCGTGACCAGAGTATTCCACGCACGCCTTGCCCAGCGATATCGCCATTCGATTGGAAAGTCCCGAAAGCTAGACTGCTACAATCGACAGTCGTGTTCTGCCATGCTTGGCATTCGAAAGTCGAAGTAGGGAATCTTGCGGACCAGGGCATCGCAATGAAGACAGAGAATGTGTCGACTGTTGGTAGGGTCAAGGAACTTGCGGTGAAAGCGTTGCTTTGATCTGTAGAGAAGGTAGATTGGAACGAGAACGACAACAGTATTAATTTCACCAAAGAGTGAGTTATAAATTAAAGAAAGAGATGTTGAAGAACTTTCCTCTAGAAATGTGTGTTCTTAAGCTTCAAGTACGGCTCGAGGCGGACCCTTGTTTGGCTACGGGGTCAGCCTGGCTCACCGAATGTAAAGCTGGCTCCCTGAACCCCTTGCTCACGAGAAACAGAATTCTGCTCAGTCAATACGATATTAAGAATTCCGTTCAGGGCAGGGCTCTTGTCTCGTCAAGGCTGAACAGCAACGGTCAAAGCAACGCATCCTTGAGGAAGATACAATTCAGTACCCGTCATAACCACAAGATTGTGATACAATTTTACTAAACGGGGAAACTTCCCAATTCGTGTTTGTGGCGCTCAATCTGTGTGCATATCTGGGCGAAAATCGTTTTATGGTTGCCACACGAAACCTAGACAGAAGATAGGGGGTGCATTGGGAATAAGAAGCTAGCTGAGTCCGAACGGCCCCCAAGTTTCAAAAACGAGGCTGAACATAGGGACTTCGATGAATTGAGCAAGAGGCAAGGTTTACCTAATCTCTTTTCATGCAGGAGGTCCTTCGAACCTTTCAGCTGATTCTCATCTGATATGCTGGGGTGGTAACACAGGCTGATGCGGCTCAACATTTGGACCAAAAGTCGGAAAGTGCTTCGAAAGCGACCAACTCAAAAGCCCAGCATCGAGAAGGTGTTTGCAGCATTGCATTCTAGGTGCGGAGAGGGTCCTTCGTGAACGTCTTCTAACCACGAGTCCAATTGTGGCCTCCCTTGCGACAGTTGACGGCCATGATGAACCATCGTCCAATGTCGTAGACGGGCCTACATCCTCTTCTTGATCTTTGACACCGACTCATCGTCAACAAATGATCTCCCCAATCTACTCCAAAGTTTTCAAATCCTCCTTGCTCTCCACCCCACCGATCCCTCCCATCTCAAAAACCTCATGCCCCCCACACCCGACCAACCCCAACATCAACAACCTACAACAAATCAGTACGATATTTATCGAAAAACGTAATAAGCTCGACGCATGAAACCTACTTAAGAACTCCCAACACAGCAAAATAAAAAAGAGGAAATAAAGAAACGGATTGCTTACTCAGGATCCTTCTCAAACTCTCCTTTCCTCTGTTCCAACTCCTCCGTATCCCAGTTAGCATGCACAAACCTTCCCCCAAGAAACTTCCCCTTGTCACTCGCTAACCAAAGCACAAACCTCCCAGGCAGACTCCTATCATCCCACTGCATCATATTTTCCGGAACACCATACTCTTTTGTCGCAACCGTCCAATGCGCTCCGGGATGCAAGGAATGGATTCTAAGACCCGAGGGGGCGTGTTCCATGTGGTAGTGTTGGAGGAGGGCTAGGATAGAGGCTTTGGCGGAGGCGTAGGCGGCCATGGTGGGGATTTGGACGTGGGATGCTACACTGGAGATGTTGATGAATATCTTCTCTTTCTCGGCTGAAGGGGGGAAGGTTTCCAAGAGAGTGTTAATTAGGTTGACGTTGCCAAGAACGGTGCTGTTGAAGTTTTCGACTAGGACGGAGGTGGGAGTTGATACCACGGGGTATGGTTTTTGAAATGGAGCATGCGAAGAGACGACGATATCTAGGTCTCCGATCTTCGACTTGACGTCTTTGAAGACTTCTTGGACTCGAGTTTGATCGGTTACATCGCAAGGATATGTGTACACTTTCGTCGCTGGGTACGCGGATTTGAGTTCCTCGGTAGCAGCGAGGAGAACAGATTCTCGACGACTGAGGAGAATCAGATTCGAGGCATGGGCAGCTGCAAAGGCAGTAGCGACTGAGAGGCCGATACCCGTCGCGCCAGCAGTTATGAGAATCGTTTTTCCCTCGGCGGACAGGGGGGGGTTGTCTGGTGAGATAGCAGGGGTAGGGGCCTTGTGAACTTTGCGAGTAAAGGCATGTGTGAAATTTGGTTGCGACATCGTGAGAAATAATCAATGGACAGCCAAAGCATAGGATCAAGTGCGCCTCATAGAGAATACTGTCCTTTTAAACCTTTGTAGGAGAGCATATTTTGGTCAGAAAATGGTCAGAAAGCTGACCTATTCTCAATCGAGACTCGTGTTCGCATAAAATTCCCGAGAGGCGAGGCAGCCACTTGGAGCGCAGCCTCGGGTGTACCCCTCTCGAAAACCATCACTAAATCCGAATGTGCATGTTGTCGCATGCAGTACTCCAATCGTAGTAAATAATGCAGTGTCTGTATTACTATCAGACACTTCGCATACCTATATAGAAAGTAGAACCCTAAGTGCTAAGACATATATCTTCAATTGCAAAGTTAGGACCACCACCATCGGTCGGCTCGATCCGGAAGGAATATTCTATAACTAGAGGACTCGAGAACACCACAAGTTATCAACCAGTTGGCAAACATTTAAATGGAAATACTTTAGATCAAGGAAAACACTATTTTGCCACACTAAACGCCATTTGTTGTTGAAAGACAGGAGCATGGAGCAGGATTCAGTGACATACGAAACGCGAAGAACTACTAACATCAACGGTGCCTCCTTCAAGAATGGCAAAGTCGAGCTCCACGATTGCAATGCTGTCAACGAACACCAGGCTACCAGGCTACCAGGCAGCTGAGGATGAGAATGGCGATTGCACTTAGGATCACTTCTTTGAAACCCAGCCAGTTTTCGTCCATGTTTGAACTAGCTGCCCAGACCAGTTCACTGATAGAACCAAAAAAAACAGATGGAATAAAGGGGAAACTTGACAACAAATAAGGGATAAAAAACCCAGATGAGAACAGTACAACCCACTGGTAGCAAGCACAGTCTTCTCGTCGGGAGATCAGACGAGCGGAAAACTAACAAGTTGATAGTGGGCCAGGACAAAGCAGAAACTGACAATCTTCGAACAGCACTGAAACAAAACCACAGAAAACTTCAACTGCTAGTAAGAAGGCGGGTCACACCTGAGCAGGAGTCAAAAGTTGGAGGGAATCGTGATCATGCCTTGGTATCGTTGAGTCTTGGTATTCTTTAGATGCAAGCGAGATGTTATTAAACCATTAGGACTATTTATCGGGATTGTAGCAGCCACTTGGCGTGGAAATAAATGCAGCAAATCCTGGTGGTAGAGCAAAAGAACTCGACATGCTGACTTCAAACTGACAATATGTGTACTCGTTCATCACAAATCCTGCACATAGTCCTCATTATTCATAGCGACAAGTGCCTAGAAAGAACACCATCAATGCATTTCATACAGGCTAAAGTTTTAAACAAGAAAAGGTTTCTTTCCACACCAGAGCCAAAACACCTTCGCAGATATCATTACCCCAATCAAGTATGCTCAAAGCATAAGAAGATCTCCATTCGTGCCACCGCCCATAGCAGGTTGATACACCTGCTCTGGTGCATTCTGATTAACCACATATTGCATCTCTCCTCTCCCTACAGTTGGACTGCCACCAAAGCCCTCATCGTTGCCATTGATGTGCATAGAGGCCATTTGTTGGCTACCGACTCCCGCGAAGAACTCATCAGCGGCATCGACTGCGGCTGCTAAGTCTCCGTTATTCGTCGGCTTGAGGACGGGTTGTCCACCCATTCCGAAGCTGGATAACGACTTCTGTGCATCGAGGCCACCGTTGGCTGTGGGGAGGAGGTGTTTCTGGAGAGCTGGACTATCTGCCAATTTTCGTGGCCGTGCAGATCGGAAGACTTGCTGGACTGGTTTCAAGTACACTGTTGCTAGTGTACCAACGTTCAAACACATCTCTTCTAGGGTTGCTGGGTCCAGTTTCTCTGATTCAGCAGTGATTGGAGGCTTCTCGCCCATGACTATCAACTTTGCCGTTGCCATGTCTGATGACAGAAGTCGCCAGTACATGTAACCTCTGTCTCTCAGATCAGGGTTGTCTGTGTCTTCCGTAGCCCATTTGAGGACTTTTGGAACCAACTCTTGCCCTTTCGTCGGCCGTTGAATGAATAACTTCACTGTGGCTGTCAAAAGAGCAAGCTGGACTTCGACAGGCTCATCGGCAAATGAGTACAGGAAGTCTTCAAGCAGGACGTCCGAGTTCTCGATTCGAGATGCGTACTGACCAATGACCCAGATCATGGCAGCCTTGGCCTCAGGCTCGTCCAGCGAATCGAGGTTTTCGCAAAGGGTAGAGATGATGGATTCGTATTGGTTGGGGTACTTCCGGAAGATATTCCGAATCACCACTGTCGCTTCTTGAACAATATATGTAACCTTAGTCGCCACAAGCTCAAGGAGAGTGTTGATACAGCGTTTTGCTGCTGGCTCAATCTTGATGGCCAATTTTCCGATTGCTCGGACGGACTTCCGCACGAAATGTACGTCAATCTCAGTCGCGTATTCTCGCAATTCCGTTAGAACTTCCTCGATGTTGTGTTCATTTGCCAACATGAAGATCAGCTCCAGCTTCGTCACCTTAACATAAATTGGATCGTTATATTTGCAAAAGAACACTCTGATATCATTGCGAAGAACTTCTGGCCGTCGCTGTAATATCAGTAGTGCGTTTCGTAAGGCCAAATATTGCACTTCTGGACCTTTCGCTAGAAGAGTGACCAATGGAGGGGACAGTTTCCGACATAATAGTGAGATCTGCTTTTGGTCGGCGATGTAATTCATCAGGTAGAGAATGACTCTTATGCAGGTGAGGACCACAGAAGAGTTTGAATGTGATAGTCGTGGCGATATTCGTTCCGCCAGTAACAGAGCTTCCGAGGATTCTTGTGGGACGTAAGACATTAATGCCTCCAAAATGTATGTCTGGCCCCATCTGGATCTTGTTAGCAATGGCTGGTACCATACTGCAATGGAAACATACTCGGAGCAATCTGGTAATATCTGCACCATCTTTGATGCATTCCCGTAATCAATCGTGAGCTTGATTGCATCACTCCTTTCCCATATATCCATCAGGCTTGCTAGAGCACTAGCCACGACTGTAGGATTGTCGTCTCTCAGCATCGAATTTAGCCTATCGATGAGGTCCGAGTTCTCGACTAACTGTCTATCATGGTCGTATAGTTTCGCAACACAAAACGCCGCCGTTTTTCGTACATATGGATCCGAATCCCGTAGTAACTGTTTCGTAGGTGGGACAGTAGCTTCGACAAATTCTCTAACGTGTATGTATGACATTGTCCGTAGGGCGAGGGCTCTGACTAAGGGATTCGAGTCGTTCATATCCTGGTAAGTATATTAGCAACGTGAGACTTGCAGTCCCTGGAGAAATGGACATACCTGTTGCAAAGTCGGTAAAGCCTTCAGAGCAACATCCGGCTTCATGCGAGCATAGTTCACAAGGAACAGGAAGCACCTAACACCGTCAACGCCATATTCCCACGGCCATAGCTAGCAGCACCCACATCTTCTTGATTTCCAAGCTCTGTATTTCCATACAACTCACAATATCTGGGAAAAGAGCCACCATATCGTTATTGCTCATCGTCATATTCGCCACGATCTTCTTCAACGCAATCTTCTTCGCCGCATGATTCTTGTCCTTCTTCCCTCCACTATTCAACTCGAGTCGTAATTCCGCAACTTTGCCCTGTGGAGTACGATAATAAGGTGAGCCAGGGCCCGACGGCGGAACATAATGAGGAAGGAACATCGCAACAGAGAACATTTAGAACAATCGCGTGAGCTCGCAAAGCCAAGCTACACCTTCAAGATGACCGCTGTGCTCCAGGCGCATTCTCTCGAAAGGTATAGAAACTTGTGGCGGCCCAAAACATGCCGGACAGTGCGTCGCGGAACAACAATAGATGTCAAGAAGACTGGATGGGACGGTACGTACTCTAGCAAAGAGCTTCGCATCTCCCCCGCCTGAACTCATGGTGAGGAGAGCTTGGTCTCAATCGGGACAGTCTTGTGTGTATAATGCCCTACCCCTCCACTGCAATCTTCGACCAACGGGAGCTCGAATCTATCAATCTTTGCCAGGTCGGGAAGCGCAAGCCGTCACATGCACCACCGTTCTACCTCCAACAGGGATTTTGATAGCGGCGCAGACTGAGATCCATAAATCCGACGTCGAGAGGGTGTATCGTGAGAATCGTGAAGTATTTTGCAAGTTGAAGGACGTGGTTGATGAGCTTCAAGCTCCAATAGGGGACGTTTTGGAACGCCCGGGATTGCTGACTAGGAAGCACGAGACGAAGCGCGCTAGAAGCTACGTACCGCAATTCGACAACGTCGAGAATAGCATCGCGATTCAATTCTACGACAACTTTCTACACATCGATAATCACAGAAATGGCTACTGCTGCACCACCTCCACCGCAATGGGTACTGGACCTCAACTCCCCGCCTGCGTCGAAGCAAAAGAATAGCGGGATACCCGACCCTCCAGGATACCCAGCAACCTCCAGCGGCAGCAAGGCAAGTTTCACAACTCTCTCAGCAGACTTTCACTAACAAATCCGCAGAAACAGCAGGCTTCTACCAAAACCGCTGTCCGCGCCCCTCCTACTACCCACGAAATGGACGTCCTGAAATTGAAGAAAGCTTGGGAAGTGGCCCTTGCCCCAGTGAAGCAGCTCCCCATGACCGCAATCATGATGTATATGTCCGGAAACTCTCTGCAGATCTTCAGTATCATGATGGTGGTTATGGCGTTCAAGAATCCGGTTATGGGCTTGATGGCTACGCAGCAGGCGTTTGAGAGGTTCGAGACGGCAGGCACGAGGGATAAGTTGCTCATGGTGAAGGCGGTTTACGTCGCGATGCAGATTTTGGCGTTGGCGCTGGGGGTATGGAAGGTTAATCAGATGGGGCTGTTACCGTGAGTTTAGTGTGGTATTGTGGAAAGTGATGATGTTAACGATGGAATAGGACTACGAGGTCGGATTGGTTGGCTTGGGAGACTGCAAGAGTCCCTAAAGAAGTGGCTATACCCGCGTTCTGATAAACAAGAAAGGAATGACTGGCGTTTGGGTTCATTGAGCAGACTCTGGTCTTGGAGGCCTATGCAATGGTATACTTGTCCTTGATATTCTGGCACATCTTCGTTCCAACATATGGCTACACTCCAATACAACGATATGTCCGCTCAGGGGCTCGAGCAATCACTACGGCCCAAGCAGAAGCCTGCTGCGCCCTCTGATCTCTCCAGAGAAGTACAATGCATGTGTTGCACATCGACCATTTTCAGGTGAATTCGGACGTTGATGTATCGATCTTTGCAAAGTCAAACTCTAACATTGATCGTTGACATCATTTGGTTGGATATCGGCAAATTCAAATTGACTCCGGACATTGATACCAGTTCTTTTTGGCTGCATGTCTCAGGAACAGCGGAAGTTCCGGTGAGAGCGGAACATGAGCGGAAATTGTTGGTATTGCCAGCGGAAGTGACCTCAGAATAACATTGAAGATTTAAGCGGAACTTTGAGAGTTCAAAGTTGTACGATCCAAGTTTTCGTGCTACGAGTATATCCTGCCTGGTAGGGAGGAGGGAAGCAAGGTTGCAAAGATGGCTCAAAGTCCCAGCTTCCGAGAGGTCTTCCAAATTTGAAGTACCCACCAACTCACAGCTCATCATAAGCATCACCCTAAAATATTGTCAACACCCTTCGACTCCCAGCGGGCCACAAATCAAACATACCTCTCCAGTCTCCTCCTCCGCCACTGCACCGTCCTTCTCGCCCCCTATCCAGAATCCCTTCAAAAACTTCTCAATATTCTCCCTTGTAATCTCTTTCCTCTGATCAAAAACAAATGTCTCATCATTCTCAATATCATGCACCACAAATGCCGGGTATCTCTTCCCGTCCAAACCTAGTGGCTCCGCCAAGAACGGCAGTTTCACAGCATCAACAGTTGCGAAATTTATGCTTCCTTTCTCTTTCATTGCTATACTTTTCAACTCATTCGCGAGACTTGAACGCTCTGATTGTGTGAAGGCGAATATGAGAGCTAGTGGGAGCCCGGACTGTGATCTTGTCAAATCTCATCGTGGGGAATGAGGAGGAAGGCGTGCCTGTGCATATTCCGCAAATTTCTGCATCCCAAATCTCGGTATCAGCGGCGAAGCAATCGCCTCTCCAGCAAACTGGATAATGTCGACATCAAAATCGCCACAATAAACAGCAATTACTTCATCCACTGGATTGAAAAACTCAATGAACGGTCTCTCTTTCACCTCAACTTGGAATAGCGGCTCTGTTGTTGTTGTTGTTCCGAATAGGAAGCTGTCGTGAAGTGGCGACTCAGCAACCTGAAGAAAGGTATTAAAATTCTTCTTGTCCTCCGCATCTAAGTAGGCAACGAGGAGAGGGGTGTCTAGCTCTTTGAACTCTTCTATGTTCGCGGCATCGATTTCGGAGATCAGTGGTAGGACTTGCTTTATCATATGTGATGTAATACTGCCTCAAGTAAGTCCTGGATCAAGAATAGCACGGCGACTCGTACTCTCGGGCTCTCTGTTTCCCTCTGTATCTAGCTGGTCTTTTGTGCGCCTGGAAGATTCTGATCGTTGGATATGACTGGACGTCATGCGTGCTACATATCCCGGCATCTCCGTCGCAATCCACGGTGGAGATAAAGATATTCCTGCTGCTGAGGATCTCTGCTGCGGCTTCGAGCTCTGGGGTGAGAGCTAAGCATGGTTCACTGAGACCGTCAGTTCTTAGAAGCGTGGACGATGTTGAAATTGCGTACTACCACGGCTGATAGTAGGAAAGTAGTCAGCACAGCTCCAGAAATTCGATGGCAATACTTCTTACCACGCAGACTGAGTGCTATCAGCATCTGTTCTACGCACGTGACCGCTCTGAGAAGACGAAATTGACAAACAGGGCTTACAAGAGACTACCAGGAACTCGGTCCTCCTCACATGGTTCTCAAAATTATCTTTGCTCAATTGGATCACCTCACTCAGAGCAACTGGACAGAAGAGCAAAGCTCCGGTCAAACAACCCAGCCTCCATCTCGCCATTGCTGGCTTCCAAACATGGACAGCAAAACACTCTGCTCAAAAGACACAATAGTTCACCGGAAACCTCAAATTATATCGTAACGATTCTCATCCGACAAATTGATGTTGAAAGAGGAGAGCTTAGTAAGTGAGACCAAGCATTGCCAAGTAGAAACCTGCAGCTCGAGCACGTGTGTCCTGGTTACGCGGCAGCCTGCAAGCGGGCCTTCAGGGGGTACAAGCGAGGGGTTACCCTAATTCGATTCCACAACTTCGATCCTTGCATCATCTTATCATATCACCTTTTGCTTTACTCCTCTGACAAAAGCATATAGCATTCACAAGATGGGAGCAGCGACCCGTGTCCTTACTCCATCCTTCTTACTTCTTACATTGTGTTTGCTACCTCTCTTTACTCTCGAGCACGTGCAGCACCTGCTCTCCTCACTTCTATTTTCGAATTACCTTTCGACTTTGATCCCACCAAGTACAGTGGGTGATAAATACGAAACAAAAACATACACCCTCTCCACGAACCCCTTAGTAATCTACATCACAAACTTCATAACCCTACTTGAAGCTACACAACTCGTTGCTCTTAGGTACATTCCCTCCCCTTCCCATTCCTTCCCATTCCTTCCCTTTATTTACCCATCCCTTCTCCTCTTATGTCCCTTTCCGCACCAAATCACTAACCCGATCCAGCAACGACAACTTTCACCCCTCCCCTCTCTACTCCGACGATGGGACCCTCTCCCACGACAGCTCGTACAGGTCGTCACTTACCGCTACCCTTCCACTCTCTCCTATAGTGAAAGCAGTTGAGGCACGTGCCAAATCGTTCTCCTTTTACAATCCAAATCAAGAAGAGAAGAAAATCAAGCCATTGGTTGTGCAGAAATACGGTCTCGGAAAACAGTATAAAGACCACTACGATTGGTTCCTCCCCCACCCCTCCCTAACCGGCAACATCGAGTCCACATTCTTCGTCTACATATCAGCAAACTGCACCGGAGGCGGAACCAACTTTCCTCGTCTCCGCCTCCCTTCGTCCCACCCCCCTTCCACTTCCGCCCACATCATCCCAGGAGGACTCGAAAACGAATGGTGTGAATTCATCGACTGCGACCGTCCCTACACCGACGGCGTGACGTTTAAGCCTATCACCGGCAACGCAATTTTCTGGGAGAACGTAGATGAGAATGGAGATGGGATGGTTAGTACGTTGCATGCGGGGTTGCCGGTTACGAGTGGGGAGAAGATGGGGTTGAATGTTTGGAGTTGGAGGGATTATTAAGTTTTGCCAACCTTTCCATGTCAGGAAACTATCAAGCAAACGCAAGACTTAAGAGACTGTTGAACTTTCACAGATGTTGAGAGAAGGTTGATCTTGCACAAATCTTGAATTTCCATTTGAATTTCCGATACCCAGACAGAAGCTATTGAGCTTCTAATACTATACATAAACTCCGACATTTCCATTCCCAGGTGACCAAGACTTCCCAAATATTGAACCAGAAGATCCAGAAGCCGATCAGATTCCCACCGCCGGAGACTTGAACACCACATGCACCGTCATCCCATCATTCCATCCCGTCATGTGTTCCCTTTTCTCCCATTCAATCGTCCCTTCATTCGTTCACGCCGAAATCTTGACTTGCTCCCTCGCTTCCTCGAGGCCCAAAACCAAGCCCACAAGAACTAGACAAGCGTTTTTAACACTTCTCATTCAAGACCTCCCCGAAACACTCTTCCCAATACTACTAGTAGCATCAGACCATTTCTCACTCAACTTCTCCCCAAAACCCCCCATCCACTTCGGCGCCTTAATCTTGAACTTCATCCTCCCCTCGACTACCGCCTCCACCGCATTAATGACCCCAAACGCAGAACTGCCAATCGCTCTAAAAAGCGCCAAACTAGCCACACTCCACAGAATAAAACTAAGGTAAAAATTACTCCCCACAGCCGTCTGTCCATACGCTTCACTAACCGCCATTGCCAAGATAGCGTTGGCTATAAGCCAGCAAAGAACCATGTATGTTCTTACGGATTTGTAGTAATCTTCCTGTTGTTGACCTTCCGAGATCGTAGGGGCGGGGACTTCGATGCGGTCGCGGAGGTTGCGGAGAGCTTCGTCGTAGCCCGAGTCGATGTCTAGTTGTTCGGACGGCATTTCGAGTTCGACTGTTGTTCCCTTTCCATGACCCATTGCTGCACCTAAATCTGTATGAATAACATTATCTCCTTTCGTACCCCAAGAAATATCATGCGTGTTGCAAAATGCGTAGACTTGGAGAGTACAGATGTAAGAAGGGAGGAGCATGAAGTATTGAGCGGAGGAGGTGAACATGTGCCAGGGGTCGAGGTAGAGGAAGGACATTAGGAAGTAGAGGCCGACGGTGGAGCAGGTGGAGACTATTAGATTGGTGAACATGTTGTTGCCGAGTTTGACTTGGGAGTCTTTGGATGTTACTTGGTGGATGATTATGTAGAGGGATGCGAAGACGGTGTAGGCCATGATGATGGCGTAGATTATCATGGAGGCTAAGTAAAGCTTCTTGGCACCTTGAGGCCGATTACCCATGGAGAGGATGAATTGCGTGCAGATCAGAAGGATACAGGTATACCTCAGTATCACGAAGAATACTTTTCCTAGGCCGTGGCCGAATGGATCGACAGACTTGTCCGAGAGAGAGCCCGCAATGAAGTAGAATGTGAGGTAGAAGTTGGCGAGAGAGAAGTAGGTGAACATGAGTTGGATGAACTGGTAGACAAATTCGATGTGCAGAAGGATCTTCCGGCCGATAGTGTGATCCGTCCTCCAAATTTGTTTGAAATGCACGAGCGAGTAGACAGCTGCGAAGAAGGCTCCGTTAAGCCATCTCCTACGTTGAGATACGAACTCGGGTACGGAATCTAAAAGTATTAGCAAGCTTCATGAAATGCTTCAAATTGGCCTACCTGGCACATCGGTTTCTCCAGTACAACTCTTCACATATTTCAAAACCCACTTCTCATCTCTCTTCGCGACCAACTCCCAACAAAGAATACGATCCTCAGCCAAGTACATATTGGCAGTGAAGACATCTGCATTCTGACCATGCAGAGTCTCTCCCTTGAAGTATTGGCTGAGAGGACCATGACCAGTATGATCATTTTGCAGGGCATGATATCTGTAAGCACTCAATGCTCCAGGTAACACGGTAATATATCCGAACACAGACTCCAACGGCTTATCCAGAATGTTGGACATCTTGTATTCGAAGTTCTGAGAGGCAACAAGAGGATTGAGGAGACCGGTTCCGAATTTGCCCTTCATAGCTTTGATCTCACCACAAGCACCTGCCACATTTGAATCTGTGTCAAATGCTTTCCATAAGTGGTACAACGAATTTCCGCCGGGCTTCGTCCCAACATCGAGAAGAATGCAGATATTCGGTGTTAAGGCTCGTCCGAAAGCGTTGAAGAACCAACGATGCGAGTTTAATTTCTTTGCGTTCTTTTCCTTCATGCAAAAGATCATCTGACAAGGGACGATTCCTTTCTCGGCACCCTTGAATTTCAGCTCAGAATCCAGAGAGACCTGAGTGGTATATTCGTAGACGTGAGCCTGCACTTCCTTCTGGTTGACCAAGTTCTTTGCGATACCATCTTGGTAGACACCTGTGGCTGCAAGTGCATCCAATGTTCTCGGGTGAACCTTTTGTCTTCCATCAGCGACAATGCAAACCACGATCTTCTGCCAACCATTCTCCCCCCAAGTTCTGGATTTTGACCGAGAGCAGAAATGAGAGATATTCTTCATGACGGCGTGCATTGTTCTCGTGAAGTCGATCTCGTTCTCGTTGTACATCGTAATACAGATAAACAGCTCCGTTTCTCTCGCTGTTGCTCCAATGTTCTGGCGCAACTTGTATCCTTTCGCTACAAAGTCATCTGGATCGCAAGTAACAGCCGTGTATCGCATATGTGTGAACTCAATTTGATCTCTCCTCGGTAGGAAACTGTAGAGAATTGTGGGAATTTTACACTCGAGGATAAGTTCTCCGTTGATCAGTTTGACTTCCTTTTTTGCCATCTGTGCTTGCCGAGCCCCTCGTCTCTCCTGCTTTCCATCTGGTGCTGGACCATAATGTTCGTAGTCTTCGGCCGTAGTTTCATCCGTCAGGGTATCGTTCGACATATACGACTCTCTCGTCTTCAAGCCGTGCCTCACACTAGATTTTGTAGGTCCAAACACATCGTCGCCATCTCCTATGTCGTTTTCGAGCGGAATTGATATCGTCGCATCATCTGCAAAGACTGAATTTCGTGCAGCTGCGCCAGGACCCGAGAATAGCGGTGCAGGTGGTAGAGGACGCCTAGGACTTCCACCATATCTCGACGAAGGTGTGCCAGGTCTTGGCTCCCCATCAAGATCAACAGGCTCGAATTGTAGATTTGGAGGAGGCACTCGGTTGTATTCTGAGGATGTGCGTGAAGGACTCCATGATCTTGCAGGAGATACTCGTCCGCTCGGGGAGTAGGCAGCGTATGATGCTTGTGGAGCAGGCATGTCTGACGCAGTGTCGATGATTGATGCTGGTCGTGAGTGTATTGAGGATACAGATGGTTGGTATGATCTGCGGGGAGTATACGGTCTATGAGGACTATTGTGTAAGCGTGATTTGTCTTCTAAACTGAGTTCAAGCTTGGACAAGGGAGATTTGACTGGATGTCTGATTGTTTTAATTGATCTTCTGCGCGAAGGGCCATCTGGGATTTTGGGAAGTAAGCGCGTAATGTCTTCTTCCAAAGACTTCTGCAGCTTGCAGGTCGAGATGGTCTCCTCCTCCTCCTTGAGAGATACAAGATGTTGCGGTGTCGACATTTGAGCTTCCTTCAAATGGACTTTCTGTAGAGGTTTGATTGAGACTTGCGGTACGTACGGTCGACTGTCCGGCTCGTCGACTGAAGTCAACAAACGGATATGCGATCCATTGCTAGGTTGGCCTGTGGGTGTAGAACTGTTCTCTTCGCCATATGACGGTGCTTCCGTATACATAGGAGGTAAACCTGGGGTATTTGGGCTGTCCATCGTGAATGCGATGAATGATGCGACGAGGAATGCGCCTAGCGGTCGTTGAAGAATGTGTTTACTTCAAGCACATTGGTGCACTGGCTATCGTTTGTTTCGTCAATTCTGGATTGTTCGAGGATTGATGATTCGGATTGAGGTTATTTTGAGTTGATGGAGTTTCTGCAAGAGGCAATTGTGCATGAACAAGTGTATTGTGATACTTCTAGGCTCGACCGTTGATTTGTGTTTACTTTGGTGTGTTTTCTTCGGTTGGCGCGTTGCCAGGCCAAACTTTAAAAATAGGGATCCGGCGCTAAATTATGCCGACTCGCCAAGAGGGGTCAGGGCAGACTCATCAAAGATGGGACGAAAACTGCAGGTGAGCAAAGGCCCATAGCCCATTGGGTGGAAGGTCAATGATGGTTAGAATCATGAATGGCTGGCAAGGAAAGAAGCCCCCACGAAGTCTAACATTAAAATCATATTATTCTCAACACTCATACACAACATAAGCGTCACATCACCACATCTCCAATGCATATATCTTTTGAAATCCTTGTTCGTTGGATCGTAAATGTACACAATGTCTCCTCCCTTCCTTGACCTGTAGCAGCTATTCATCTGCACAAACTCCGCTCCACGACTAAAAGCCTCTGATCAGGTCAATGCCGAAAATGTAGGCGAGAGATCCTCTACGATTCAGGGGGTATGATGGCGTATCCCAACGCCAGATGAAGGTGATGACAAGAAAATGTGATGAGCGTTGCTCAGGATCAGTCGGAACTGAAGGCATGCTTAATATACAGCGAGGCGGAAGATGGTGGCTTTTGATGGGTATCTAAAGAGGTGAAATATGGACTGGGATATTAAAGTGTAGCTCAGTTCCAGCCGAGAGAGTTCTCTGCCATCATCGGTGCCGAGATTTGCGCCGTTCGAGCAGAGTTCCCTGTCCGTCCGCTTCCTCTGCTGTTTCTGTCGTTGCCAGGAGTTGTTCGGCCACCCGACATGAAAGCATTCGCGCCTCCCATTAGTGCTGGGCTGCCCGATTGTCTCATTTCGGAGGGGCTCATGACAGAGCTTGAACGACGGTGGCTTGTCTTGCGTCGCTTGTATCGTCTGGCAACCAAGAACATGGCCACACCATAAGCCGCTGATCCTCCAATCGCGGCCAAGGCGATACCGGCAGTTGTTCCGCTAACCTTCGAGGATGTATTCTGAGTTTGGGGATCGAACACATTGTTGTTATTTCCAGAGGCAGAGCTCGAGGTTGCTGCACTACCACTTCCAGTTCCTGAGGCGCCGGTGGATCCCAAGGTCGACCCAGCCATGATAGGGATCGCGGGGTTGATATAGTTGACAAGAGTGTTGATACTCTGATCACCATTGTTGTAGATCTGGGCAGTGGGGATGTGGATATCAAGGCTCAGGGTGCTGACCATGTTGCTCGGAATGTACATCTGCGCAAGAGTGGTAATGAAACCTAGTTGTTGGGTGGTGTCCATAGGAATCAGGCTCTTCATCACAACCATCTCTTGCTTCAAGCCAAGACCATCCGCAACGCCCTGAGGCAGATATTGGAAGATCTGTGCTGACGACATAGGATTGCCCACGACAAAGTCATAGTTTAGAGGGTACAAGAATCCAAGTTGGATCAAGGTAGTGTCTGGAGGCGCAACCGTCGCATTGGGGTTGGAGATGACCCTCGGCAGGCCAGAAGCTATGCCTGTTGCTTGAGAGGTCTGAGAAACAGTGCCAGCCGCCGAGGAAGCAGCGATGATGGTCGGTGGAAGCCACAAAGAAGTGGCGCTGTTTGTGCCGGTCGGAAGGATTGTCTCTGGTTGAGTGGTTGGCGCTGAGCTGGACGTCGAGGTAGCGAGACCAGACGTGATGATTTGTGCCGAGGAAGCAGATGTCGCAGTGGCGATAGTAGTGCCATTATTAGAGGTAGTCTCCGATGCGAGTGACGAGGCGGAAGTCGCTGAAGAACCAGAGGCAGTGGTCAAAGAGACAGTTGCCGAGCTAGTTGGGCTGACCACAGCCGTAGAGTTAACGGCACTTGAAATATCAGTAGAACCAGATGTTGGGGAAACAGTCACACTCGTGGGCGCTGTGGTTGGTGAGGTCGTCACGGAAGCAATCGTGCTGTTGCTGGTAGGTGGAACAACAGTTGTAATGCCAGTATCGCTGCTAACTGGTGGTGCTGAAGTGATGGAAGTAACGACACTGGATGCGGAGATGGCTGAGCTGGTGGGCGTCACAGTGCTTCCAACATCGGTTGTCGTTACGGGAACAGAGCTGCTGGTTGTCCCAAAGATGCTGGAAATGATGCTTCCAAGATCAGTCGTTGGGTTGGATGTCGAAAGTGGTGCGTCTGAGGTGGTGGTTGAAAGAGGCACACCAGTGGAAGCGGATCCAGACACGCCAGAAGTTACTGTCGGTGCAGAGCTGGAAACGACAGACGAGGCCGGGTCGACCGATGAAGCAACCGAGGATGCTGAATCTGTGGCAGCAACCGAAGACACGGAATCTGTAGAGGTTGATGCAACAGTGGATACTACAGACGAGGCATCTGAGGCAAGTGAGGAAACCACGGATGATACAGGATCGGCCGTAGATGTTGGTGCAGATGAAGCGACGCTGGAATCAGTAGCGCTAACAGAAACAGCTGAATCCGTAGCTGATGTGTTCGACACAATTGAATCAGTTCCTGTAGCCGAAACTGCTGAAGATGCTACACTCGAAATGCCTGTCGTAGATGGAGCCGAAGAGCTCGTTGGGGAAGCAATTGAAGAGTCATCTGAACTGAGACCAGACACAATTGAGCTTAAAAAGGATGGGACTAACGCAACACTAGTCGAGCTAGCTGCTGCAGTTGATCCTCCTGTTCCTGTGAACGAGATTCCGGATGTAGTTGTAGCAGCCGCTGTTGACCCACCGGTTCCTGCAAAGGAGATACCGGAGGAGACTGCGCTGTCTGAGCTAGAAACAGTCGCTGCTGTGGATCCTCCAGTTCCAGTGAAGGAAACTCCCGATGTGAGTGTCGTTGGAGTCGCGGTGACTGAATCTGAAGAAGTTGAAGATGATCCCAAGACTCCTCCTGGTCCAAAAGTAATAGCACTTCCGGAGCTTGAAGCTGACGACGTCGCGGTTGAATCATCGCTGGTGGTCGAGCTCACTGTCGGCGAAACAATAGTCGCAGGAACTGATCCAGTGGATGCGACTGAAGCTGATGAAGCTGTGGGCGAAATAACAACATCAGGTACAGATCCTGTAGACGCAACTGAGGAAACCGCTGAGGTTTGGGAGTCCGCGCTCGATGAAGGTGTGGGCGAGACGACAACATCGGGGATGGTTCCAGTGGATGCAACAGATGCAGCTGAAGACACAGAGTCGCTCGATGACGAGACAGTTGGTTGAACCTCACTTTCAGGCGCAGATCCTGTTGATGCAGCAGAAGACGCGACTGAAGAGACTGTTGGCTGTATAACAGTTTCTGGTACGGACCCTGTTGATGCAACAGAATCACTTGCAACGGCCTTTGCTGTCGTAGACGCAGCTGTCGTGGAGTCTGGTGCCACTACCGTTGTCTGAGATATTACCACCGTAGTCACCTCATCGATGGTCGAAGATGATCCGGAGCTTGAAAGGCCCAACAGAGACGATATCGTGCTGTCGAGTGAGCTTGAACCTGTCGTACTAGTAGAACTTGAACTTGAACTCGAACTTGAACTTGATGCGGACCCAGATGAAGACGCATCTTGTTGTGTTGTAGAACCCGTACCCGTAATTGACTCCAAAACACTCAATAGTGAACTTGAACTCGTCGATCGCTTGGTCGAAGACGAAGAAGACGAAGAGCTAGAAATTAGAGATTCTTGGGAAGTAGTTTTCGCAGGTACGGTCGTAAATGTCGAGTTCTGAAAGACTTGACGCTTGATCTGCCGTGGGTAATAGAATCTAGGTCGATCAGGTTCGGCACTGGAGAGCGTAGAAAGTACAGCCACCGAGGCCACAAATAGTGAAGGTGTATGCATCCTGGCAATTGGTATATGTAGTATGCGTTGTGTGAATTTGAGTAGTTGGGGGAGGCGCGAAGTTGAGACGGAATATAAACTTTATGATCTAGACTGGAGTCAGCGCCGACAACGTCGATTGACCACCCGACCGCGCAACTGACTGTCAGGGCAAATTGTATTAACGAGTGTACTTGACAAAAATGTCAACGAGCGTGTCTGTTTGTGAATAACGTCAGTGATGATTCTTGATTCTGGCATGCTGTTTCGCATGAATGATCCACCGATCCCCAGCGACCGACCAGCAGCCGTCTTGGTATCGCGATGAAAACAATTTCTCCTCGCCATGATTCTCCCCAACTCGCAAACAAATATTATCGACTCACCGGGCGAGATTAGTGTACCAGTCGTAATTCGAATCGCGGTCTCAAAGGAGTGTCGTGACGAAAATCGTCGAAGAGTTGGGGGTTCGTCTTCACAACTTCAAATCGTCCGGACTCATGAGCAAGCGACCATTATCCTAGGCCTCCGGAGGCTCTTCGTTTTCGATGTAATTGACGTGATCGTAAAGGCGTGCGAGCAAGCTGCACGACTCGAAGGTGAAGTTGACCTGGAGGAGAGGTTGAGAGGCGGTGGAGAGGGAAGGAGGATGGCGGAGGGAGGTGAGATTTGGTACAGTACGGGGCCGAGAGGGCGAGCGAGGATGATAGCGCGGCCCTGGCTGCGGGTGTCCTGAGGAGGAAGGAACAAGATTGAATTTTAGGGTGGTAAACTACCAATGAGAGGCCGTGCCAAATGGGGCAGGGGCTTGGATACGGGAATCGAGGACGATGCGCTGCATAATACGCCCACTATTTATCAAGTCGACCGAAATGTGATCACTTTATGCTGCAAAAGGTGTAAATTGAGCAAGGAGCCTGTGAAATACTGCGATCATTGCTCTATGGGTCTTGCAGCCGCTTGCAGCAGAGCAAAGCTAGTGGCTGCCCTGGACTCTCCTCCGAAGGAGGGAGACCACGAGTTGGACGGTGCTCACTACGAAGGTACTGTAGTATCACCACGACTCCCCTGCAGTAATAAGGCGTGGTATTGGGAGGATGGACAAGATGGATGGCGTACTCTGTTCTTCCCATTCGTACAGTCTGACTCTGCTTTCATGTCTGCTCGGATGCTTGCGTTCACTCTTTCTCTTGACTCCGTTACCTTGCATCACGTTTACTGTATTTTCGGGGGGTCGTCCTCCATCGGTCGTCCACGTTTCTCGCGATGGCTGCTGCCCTGAATTGGAGGAGGCGGCGGCATGAACATTGAATACGCTTGTAGGGGTTCACTCCTCGCCTTAAACCCCATCTACTTTCTTTCAACCAACGAATGACACGGCCCGTTCAGTGAGATGGTGTGTTTGACCATGACCCCCTTCAAATCTCCGGCTATGCTCACGACGCTGGGATATTCTGTCGCTTAATATCCGTATCACCATGTTGGGCATGGTAAAATATACAGACTGAGCGACCATCTTGGTTTTTCATCGGGAATGCGAACAGAGCCATGCCGAGTCATCTGGATGGCATCGGGGAGAGCCTTCGGAATGGCATCTTCTCAGGTTGACTGTTCGTGACGACGCTTCGTTCTCCCTCTCGAATCATGGTGGCAGCGATGAGGCTTGAGGCTGAGCATCCGGCCACGCACATCGATCTTTTTCCGGATCAATTTTATGCAGGTGTTATGCCTATTAGTCGCTTGGACTTGCAATTGGACCTTGGTGACCGCCTGACAGCCACAAATTCAATATTCTCCGCTTGACTTGAGGATGAATTATTTTCCTTTGTTTCTCGTCACTTCCCCTCGCATACGAAGGACGCGTGATACGGACTGCACATATCGGATTACGATTAAGCGTCGTTGGTGGGCTACTGGATCATCGTGATCGAGACACTTTGCGACAAGCCGGTGTCTGCAGAATGAAAACTTCGAGGAACGCGGATCTTGTTCCTGGTGCACGGCTCACCTCCACCAAAAATCGAACGGCCACCAACACTAAGACCGATCGATATGAGAGACTTTGTTTGCCTAGCACACCATCGCTACAGCAGCTAGCCGCCCCCATCAACACTATCCAGCCTCAAGTCTTGCCACCAAAGACCTGATGAGCGCCGGGCATCCTAAAAATATACGGGATCATCAAGCTTGAATCTTTACTTGACGAGTTGACGACAGCGACCGTGAGCAGCGAACTGACTTTGAACTCGTTCTCAAGTCCCCTTCTTGTATACGAGAATCAGAGCACTGCCAAAACTCAGATTCCCCTTCTGTACTCGGTGGCTCACTGGCTGCTACCATCTTGGCGATATTTACCGACAACCGATGTTACTCTCCCATGCCCGTCGCCAAATCGATTATGTTCCTGAGAAGGTCCAGACCCGGCGCCAACGGAAGATTGATGCTGATCTCCCAGCACCAAATCACAACCCATCGCGCTTTTGCTTCATTTTCCAAGGCCTCATCAAACAATTTCCCCAAAATCAACACGTGCAAAAATCCCGATGGTCAATTCCCCGAGTTTTGACTAATTCTGCTACCGGTTCATGAAGTGCCGCGAGCACCGATTCTCCACCAGAGCAGAAGCACGAGCAGCGTTCGTGATTTCGTGTTTCCAAAGCCGCAAACACGAGAAGAGATGGAGTTTCAACCCACCGCACGAGACGAAAGATCCCCCTCCTGGATCCCATCTCAAAGCTTAACTATTTCCCTCTCCACCCCGACGAAGCTTCTCTGTAACATTCTTTGTCGTCATTTTCATCTCAACTTCCTCAAAAATGACAGCACCCTCTGCTCGACTTTAGCCTTCTCTCACGTTTCACGATCACATTCTCACGAATCAACATCTCAAACCCCAGCCCCTTTTCGCACTCCTTGCCTTATCCAAGATCCAAGATCCGGCCTTCCCCCACGACCACCGAAACCCTTCGAGAAGCATCAACCCCTCTTCGTCCCATCTTCTTTCACTGTTGCATGCCGACAACCGTCTTGCAGCCTCATCGTGGAACTTCCACCCTTCAGCAGCTTCCCCTCATAAACTCATAACACGTTTCACACCTTCGTAGCTACTTCATCACCACTATGAAATAAATTGCCACACAGCCGTCACTGCCGAAACGTTCTTCCTTCCCCTCCTTCCTCATCTACGAACAGCCATTTGTGAGGTTACCAAACTCCAAACCCTCGATCTAACCGCCAAAACTTGCAGTGGGATAAATTTAAATCACGGCCCGTCACGACCGTGACTGCCGAAATGTTCTTCCCCTCCCGGAACCAGAAAACGCACTTTCACTCAATCAACATCGCAAATTTTCAAAATCATACGTGCCAATAAGATCAGCACGTCCTATGCCCCTATTCAGAGAACGCTCATAAGTTCCAGACCACGGCGCAATTTGACGACCTTTCGATCTTCTCTTTTCCAGACTTTCCCCAGGATAGCAAATTACTGTAATATTCCATTCTAAGAATGAGCAGGAAACTGCCAGGAAGCCGCGAGTCTATGAAAGTCCGTGGTCTGCCCGTGAATCCTACGGCGCCGCGTCGTTCATCTCATCTTCATCACCGACCGAATCGTGCATGAATGCCTTCATTTCCCGCTCATCTCGTTCGCTCAGCTTTCTCCCACATTCAAAATACTCGTAATCATCTCATTCCCATCTCCCGAGAGAAACCCATCCCCCACTCTTCCTTCAGCTGCAGAGAATCAAAAGTTTCTTCTCATCTCCGTCCTGTGCATGAATCCACATCTCGGCCTCTCTTGTTTCATGTTCAAGAAATTGGAAGTCTTTTTCGTACCTCATCACGTGCAGGTGCCAAGCCTGAAACAACATCAAAGTTCCCCAGTGTCTTGGCGTGAAACATCGCTTCTTTCTCTTCCCATTCCCCTTCATCTCAAACTCGACAAGCCCGTTTTGCTCAGCCTCAATCCCAATAAACCTGATACGAACTTGGCGAACACCTTCCAAGAAAGAAAGATAGGGCTAAAAGGGAAGAGTGGGAGTGTTGCACATCGCAGTTTGCTAATCATGTCATCGGCGGTTCGTGTTTGGGTCGGTACAACGTTTGTGTGTCACTGGGCTTTGATACGAAGCTGAGAGGAACGGAGAATGTCACTGTGAGGTGTGATTTTTGCATTGCATGAATGTGTTCGTGTTCTTTCAGCCTCAAGTGGACGCTGGATGTCACGTTTGAATCTTCTCGAATGTTCCTCTTTGGTTCTGTTTCTGCTTCGTTTCATGTCAAACTTACGATGATATTCACTTGCTCAAGTCAAACTCACACTTTCGGACTAGTTTCAAAGACAGCTTTACCTCTGGCTATATAATCGAGGCTTGGTTCTGGTTGTAAAGTAACAAACACTGCTCGCAAGAATGGATTGACTATGTGATCAGCATTGTTCCTCACGTGGATAGTTCCCTACTTTGTGCCTTCCTACCATCCTTTCGCGCGAGGATCTCAGGAGGGGTCTCAAATATTTGAGCCTCTGTCCCTAGTTGCCTTTCATCTTCTCGCACGGACTTATTTTCGCTGCCAAGGCTCTGCTATTGTCAAGTTCCAAGTGCGAGTTTAGATGAAAGAGTACTATACCCAGGTATCCAATGAGGGCTCGTGTGGCTCGTGTGAGTAGAATCGGAGACTAAGACCGAAGACTGGTGCGACCTTCCAAGGACGCGTGTGCCCCTGAACGACGACGACCTCGAAGTAAGTTGCGAGTAGGATGGCGGGATCGAAAATGGGAAACCCATCGTTTCTCCAGCGTCTCAGACGTACCTTCTTTTATGCATTTCCCTTCGGTAAGAATTTAGCTTTACCCAAACTTGAATCTCCATGCCAAGCTCAACACAATCAGGTCTTTGATAAAACGTGATTTTACTCTCTACGTCCTGTTAGCACACGCTAGGCGTGAGCGAGCGCCGATATGGTCTCCAACTCTTATAAAGCGATGACTTACGACCGCTAAAGATCGGTATCAACTAGTATCACCATGATGCCAATCAATTTAGGAGGACTGTTGTCTCCTGTCCTCCATCCTTGATTCCTGCTCGGCCATCATTATACACAGCCTCCCCTGAGTGGGTCAACTCTAGTGTCTCTTATGCATGAGCCTATGAAAGACGAGAGCGTCTATCGGATGTTTGTTTTTGTTGTCAACATGTCAACTACGATTAAGTCGTCACGACTTACTTGACCGGACGACATTTCTAGACTTTAACGTCTCAAACGTGCTTGATGTTCATCTTCTGCTTCTGCTTTTGGTTTGCAGTTCCGTGATGTTATTAAGTTATAATTACTCGTCGGATCTAAGTAATTGTTGTCAACACTGATCCCCATTTGTTTTTATTTCTCAGCGTCGTAATGACTTCAATAGTGAGGCAGTAGATAGATCTGAGGTCTATACTTCCATCTCCCGATCTCCAATTTTGATCTTGCCTGGATGGCTGAGTGTAAAGACGGTGGCGTCCGCCTTATCCTTTCCCTTCTTCTTGACCTCTCAGTACTTGTGAGTGTGTGATCTATTGGCGATTCAGCTTTTATATCTAAGAAATCGAGTGAAAGGGAGAAAGAGACTGACACGAAGGAAAGCCCTATGGCCTCTTGATCTGTGAGTCATCAAGCATCTGAACGAGTCTAGAAACGCACGCGAATAAGCTCAGGTCTATCGTCTTTCACTGCCAGAGCATTAGAGGTCGAATTGACGCCACGTCCAACATCACCAGGGCTTCCCGGGCGTCCTCGACGGCGACGGTATATCAGTAGGGTTCTTTCTTTCGCATATTTGCAACATCTTCTTGTGCGTAAGCATCTCATTCTGGAGGCCTGAGGTGGTTCCCTTCTTTCGCTTTCCATCCATGATGAGAATGTAGAATTTAGTAGTCTTCATATTGCTCTTGCCGTTCTGAAGCGTAGTCAACCCACAGGCACTCCTTCCTGCTGTGCAATACCTGCCTCGGCTGCAAGTTACCAAAGTTTTAAATCCCCTTTCGCAATGTTTATCCCCTTCACCTCCTCCTCTTCGCTGCATTCTTATTACCCTCAAGTCCCTATCGTATCTCTATTTAGCATTCAGCAACCCTCCCTCGTCAGCACAAGTCCCCAGCCCACGAGCCCGACCCCCGCACTCCACCAATATGCCTCCTAACGCAGGGCTCGGCCCTGATCTCTTTCATTTGTTCAATGAACAACCTTCATCGGCCTCCACTACGAATTAATTCACCGCAGACACCAATGTTGACCTCTCAAGGTACTGTATGAACCCTGCTTCATTCTTCCTTTCCTCTTACGCAATTCCCGATGACACTTGCTAACCAACGTAGCGTATCCTGGCCCACCGCAACCCGAATTGACGCCAGCTTCAACAGCCAATTGCCCAGCGTCCTCAACGCCATCCCTACCATCCGCCACTTCCCCAGCCTCATTGACATCGACGACTTCACCACATGGAAGGGACAACTGGTTCGATACTCCTGGCTTCCAAACATACTTCGGGTACAAATTATCCAGGCTCGCACACTTATTCAAAGTGTTTGCGGATACCCAAGACGTTGAGCAGGTTTTGGGTTTGATACCAAAAAAATTTGGGATTCTAAGAAACGACCTACCTTCCATGCAACAATGCAGGGGGCAGAAAGTTCAATTATGCTTAGGTCTCTGTCCCAGACGCGAAAATAGAAGTCAGTTCTGGAGTATCAAAAATGGAACTCACGGAGCAGACGATCGGTGCTTCACTCAATTCCTGATTTGGAGTCTGGAGTCTGATGAACAAGACGGGTTGACTTTGCACCTCAGTCTTCGCAGGGTATGTTACTTCTACTCGGGTTGTGCTTTCTTGCTCTGTACCTTTTTGCTCTCAAATAACATATTAAAGAAATGTTGGATGAACCATAATAACCCACCCGCATTGCAAGACGACTTCATCCTCCGAACTGGTCCCTCTCGCATTGGCAACGCGGCTGGAGTTGATTACAACTCAAACATGTTTTGACATAGAGTTCCATTCAATCTTTGAATATTCCTACGTTTATGGCACAAACCATGGTGCGCATCAGCTTATCTTCGAGGAGGAATTGTTTATTGCAAGAGGACCAGCACTGCCCCAACCGTTACCACCAGCTTCTTTCTCTTACATCTCCTAGCATATCTCTAAGCTAGCAAATGCAACCGAAAGCGATCTCATTCGAAAATCCAGGCTTCAAACCTCTGATTTGATCAAAATTCTTCAAGCGTGGTTCCGATCTCCTGAAAGCTGCTCACCGTTGTCCCTGCCATTGTGGAACAACATGAGCAGAAATGTGACGAGGAACCTTTCACAGTGCCAAAAGAATTGGCTGTTACCGACTTGAGCCATGGCTTGCAGAATGGTATCAACCCCAGTCTACCTCCACCTCCTGCGTGTTTCAACTATTGGGCTTGTGGCTTTCGAGACTTTGACCAAGCCGTTGTCGACGCTCATCAACTCACATGCACGGCACCTTCTGTGGAACTTTGCACTGAGCTGGAGAAGAAGTTTGCAGTGAGGAAACACTATGAGGTAGCTGGCGGCTCAACATAAGCCAGGAATATATTCCCATGTCCCGACGAGGAGAAATGGTGTGGGGCGATTCACTTCTTCAACTCGTCAGGGTTGTTGGCCCACTGGTTGTATTGCACCGTCGATGAGTTTCCGATGAAGAAGGTTGGGGGGAGCCAGACCAACTTGCTTTGACAAGTGTTGCTTCGAGAGTTCAAAGTCGGATTTGGTCGTCGAACGCATGCTGGACTGTGTTGATTGCCAGCAGTACAGGGACAATTAAGTGGCTGAAGTTCAGGGAATGTGGATTTGATCATAAGAGTTCGAATGTGGTTATCGAGTACTTGAAAATCTCTTTTCATGTCACAGTAAAAGTTCGATCAAGCAATTAGGGCTCAAGTGAATTTAGGCATCGAGATTGCTTAGAGATATACTATAGTAACGCTGTTGCCTTCATCTCGACATCGCTTCCTTGTTCTCGAATTCCAGCAAGTGCCTTATCCTTAGACTATTATATCTGATAATTCCATGTAAATTTGTTGTTAGCAATCCTACTTTAGTCTCATAAAGCCCTCTTTTCAAATCCTTATCCCGCATTGCAAACCAATCTCAATACCAGCGCCACAGCTTCAGATACTCTTTTTGTCAATTATCGTCCCTCGCCCATCGTTCGTGCAAGTGAACTGCTGTATGTAATGTCTCTTCCGAACAATCTAGTCGCTGATCCTTTCTCTGCAGCGTTTAGTACCTGCTTTTATCCCTTCATTGAGAATTCGAAATCAATACTATCCGCGACTTTTCATCTCAACACAATCAGCCCTTCCGCAAAACGTGAATGTGCCTCTTGCTTTATATACTAGGCGTAACCAAGCAGCAACACCATTTCCAAATCTTATAACGCGACGACGTATGGCTGCTGATCTTAAGTATCAACTGATTAAAGCTTAATGCCTATCAACTTAGGGGCATGTCAACCCTTTGCTTGTCCGTCTTTCGTCCCTGCTAATATATCTACCACGCAGAATCCTAAAGTATTTTCCTAGAGGATGTCTGCGGAAGACTGTAGTGTCTATCAGATTTTGGTCTTTGTTGTCAATTTATATATAGCTATCAGGTACCACGTTTGCAGAGTTTGATGTTTTAACGGGCTTTGATACTCGTCCTTTGCTCTTAATTCGTACTGTTGAAAAAAAAAAAGATAATAGAGTATGCAAACTGCCGTAATACAGCCCTCACCTTGCTTCATGGTCAATCATGTCTCTCACAATTACCTCTTGGGTGCTCGCTCCATTGGAGGTGAGGTCTCCCTTTTCTCGTCTACGGGCGGTCGCGTGCTGCCAAGTTTCAAGACCCCATGTTCAAGTTATGTCTTTGAAGTGAATAACAAGTGCATTCTATGTTCCTTTTGGACTCCCCCCCCCCTTTCGTCAAAGCATTCACGTCTTATAATCAAGGTATTGCAGTACTCACAGATCCTTTTTGTCCTAGAGTATCAAACACAGCCATTCTTATTATACCTCCCATCCCCTTTCAAACCCGAATATGTTCCATTCCAAGTTATCCTCACTTTCAAGTATTGCCACTTATCAGACCTAATAATAATCGCTGTCAATGCTTCCGAATTTCAAATTCCGAATTTGATTCCACGCCATTTCAGTAGCTCTAAGAAAGACGTCGCAGTTAATTGCAAGCTCCTTACGAGGCTTTTTCTATCACCAGCCCTGGACCTCGGGAGTACAACCCTAGAGGAAAGTGAAGGCAACGCCTACCACCCTCATCCATAATCTCCGTTGAATCGCCATAGTAGTGTTTGGTCGAATTTCTAGGGAGCAAGTTCTTTTTATATGCAAGGAATAAATGCCTCAAAGAAGACATCTGACTGGGAGAAGTGAAATCTGGTCTCTGAGTCTTCAAGGCCTGTAATGAGTCGAGTAGTGCTAGTGACTAATCTCAGGGCCGTTGACAGTTAGTAGCCTTCGTATATTTGACTTAATTTTGGACTCGGAACACGTGTTGAAATTCGTTCAATTGCCGTATGCAGAGTCAGCCAAGCGAAGCAGCGTAATTAATCACGCCATAAATTCACTCGCACGATAAAGATACCGCAAGCTCCTTCTATACACCTCAAGTACCAAAATTGTTACCCAGATTCGAAGTCTTACGTTGCAATGTCGGAAGAAGAGGCAAAGACTCCTCGAGTTTTTCTGGCTCGTCATGGTAAGCCCCTCACCTCCACTTCGATCCCACCGGTTTCAGTTCCCAATAAGATCCAATGATGTCCCGAAGTCTTATGACGGTGCTGAAATCAACTCTTCGTAGGCGAGACTGAATGGGCCAAATCCGGTCGCTTCACCGGTGTTTCCGAGATCCCGCTCAACGCCTTTGGAGAGGAGCAAGTTGCTGGAACAGCCAAGATTCTCGTCGGACCCAACAAACTCTTAGATCCAGCAAAACTTGGATGCGTTTTCATTAGTCCTCGCATTCGTGCTCAGTCAACTTTCGAGTTGCTTTTTGATGAAACTGAAAAAGATAGGCTGAGGACGGAGGGGAAGGTGAAGACGACGGAGAAGTTAGCGGAGTGGGGTTATGGGATCTATGAGGGGCTCAAGGACACTGAGATAAGAGCACTGAGGAAGGAGAGAGGGTTGGATAAAGAGAAATCGTGGGATATTTGGAGAGATGGGTGTGAGGAAGGAGAGTGAGTTTTCTCCTTCTTTCACTTTCAAATCTTGCGAGCAGGTATCCACGCTACAACATTACTTTTTCGAGACTGCTTACTTTTCAACCCAGAACGGCCCAAGAAGTTACTGCTCGTCTCGACAGTCTCATCGACGAGATCTACGCAATCCAGTCACCAAACATGCGCTCCGAGTCCCCTAGCGATGTCGTGCTCGTTGCTCATGGGCACCTTCTCCGAGCTTTTGCAAAGAGATGGTTGAGATATCCAATGAATTTCCCGCTGTCGATGATGTTACCTCCTGGCAGCGTTGGTATTCTAAGTTATCACGAGCATGATATCAATCAACCGGCATTCTTCCTTGGCATGGGATTTCTTCCTTCCAAGGCGGAGTAGGACAGGAAAGCAGAACTTATTGCCAGTCACTCATTCAGCATTCACAACGGTTATCTTCTTATCCATTATAAATTTATTCTAGATTACTCAGATGTTGATAGTAGCTACGAGGCAAGGAATCCTCCGTCAACTACGAGCGAATCGCTTTTCCAAACAGTCTGCTACACATTCTCCTTCTTGTAAGATTACATCTACTACTACCCCATCGCGGTCCAGAACATCCAATGGCGATTCTTCATGCTGACTCATTTGCTGAGATTAAAGGCATCACGCTTGAAGAGGTCGATGTGCTGTTTGAGGGAGATTCATCGTTGGATGCAACTCCGTTGGAAGTCTTGCATGGCTCGCGTGTTGAGGGACCGGATGAGCCGGATGTATCGTTGAAAGAGAAGTCTGGTGAGATCTCATCGCCTAGAGTGATGCTGGAATAAATAAAGCAATAGGGAAATTGAAAGGGCACGTTCCGAAAAGGACATGCAGAGGCATGCCTTTGGATCTTCAGGTGGCCGAAGAAGGGATATTCAGATGTAGAGGAAGGCGACCTGCTGTTTCTCCTAGGTTTCGGCTTAGAAGCCATTTGTGAGATGGAATTCAATGCCCCGCTTCGCAGTAAACATTGAATCCCAAGAAAAATGAAGTTAGTGACAATCGGATGCCAACATTTGCCCAGCTGCAGCTGCAGCTGCGCCTCCGCCTCACCTCACTAAACGGAGAGATTCGCCGATAGCCCACCAATAAATTCCTAAATGGCGTTTTTGTTGCACGCCTGCACTTCTTCAGGGTCCAGAAGTCCAAGTACGCCTGCATTTTTCGTCCAATTACCGTGTTTTGCTTGATGGGATCTTTTTCGGAGGGAGACTCCTTTTCTTTTCTGGTTGGCGAAAAAGTTCCGAGCGAGGTTCTCAGGGGTTCAGTGACTGAATTTAGCGATTTCTCGCTAATAATCATAGGCCTTAACCGCTAAGAACGCCGTCACTACAAGGGGTTAACACTGGCCTGCCTCTTCTCGCATGGACAATTCACTTCCATCTCCCAATGCTTCAAATATTTCATGATTCAAGGTTTCTCTCGCTCAATCGCTCTCGCTGAGAATTTGCGACATATATCCAATCGCTGTCACGTAGAAGCAGAGAAGGCAAGTGCTACCCTCCTACCTTCTCGACGGGGAAGAGTTGGCAGGAAAGTCGTCATGTTTGACCTCCACCATTTCACTCCTGGAAGTTCGAGTATAATCTGAACACTTGAGTCCGGACTTCGCACAGATCACCGCGTAGCGGCAACCAGGGCATTTACTTCAACCATCTCATTATCTTGTCACCAATTCATTGTCTTGCTCTTCATCGCTGTCTTCTCCCCCTGACCTCTCACTCCTTGGATCAACTCAACATACACGGTCCGACTAGGCACATCGATTTTCAAGATCGTAACATTCGAAATGGCATCCTCCGGCACGTACTCCTCATCCGTCAAACCCCCCTCTTCAATCTCAACCATCCATTCCATTATCCTCGCTATCATCCCAGCATCCCATGTTCCTTCCCTCTTCGGTAAGACGTCGAACATGGATATCACCTCTTTTCTCGAAGCCCTGTGTCTATAATACCAACCAACTATCATCAGAGGGAGGAGAATCCGAAGGTCGAGAGGAGAACATTCATTTCTGATCTTCGTTTCGTTGATCAAGACTCTGGCCAGAGATACGATCTCGGTCAGTTCGCTTGTACATCGTCTGAACCACATTTCCGCCAGTGGAGCTGCCGAAGCCGTCCAAACATAAGTTGACAAGCAATGCATCTTCAACAGAAGTGCCTCACGCCTGTAATTGCGGCCCTCCTGTATTCCCGACTTCCTCAGGAGAGGTGCGAAAGCTAAATTCCATTGTTGGATCCTGTTGAGGATATTACACAACTCAGAGTGTTCCGGACTGACGTGATATACCGGCAGGTATTCCGTATGGCCCGGATCGTTCATGCCTGGCGAGACATAAGGAGCGACGGATCCCTTATATCTCAGGTGATTGGCTCTCAATACGAGCATCGACAGCATGAAGCCAGCATGCTTCAAGCTCTTGAACTCTTTCGGAATCTCCTCGATGACTTCTCCACTAGCATACCTCCTTTCAAGCTTCCTATCGGGCCTGCTCTCGTTGGTCCAACTTATCGCCTGAATTTCTAACATCGCAAACGCCTCGACAATCTCTGGGTCAATAGGCGGCGGTCTTAAGGTCTTTAGACTCGGCGTCCACTCACTCCTCTGCCTTGAGTACCGTTCCATCATCTCGATACCGGCATAAGTCTGCGCTGCAGCGCTTTCATTATTACCATGATAACTTTCAAAGCATACCTGCACACCAGAGAGTCAGCTTTTCCCATCTCAACACTTCGAAGAGCTGCGGAGACCATTCCAGGAACCCATGGACACTCGAGAGTCTTAAACAAAGAGCAAAATAGAGTATTCCTTCGAGGAGCTGACTTACAAACAGAATACACGCCAACAGCCTCGTGGTGATGTGGCTCCTTTTCTCCATAACCGCTTTTTTCAGGCTCGAAATCGCTTTGCCATACTCCTTGTATGCAAATTCTCTCCCTCTTCGCTCCTTAAAATTCAATTTTCTCGACCACGAACTAGCGTTGATCAGTCCCACCGCTGTTAGCGCTCCATATTCTAGAAACGTGAATTCACGATGGATACTCTCCAAGTCCGTTCCTCCGTGTGACAATCGATTGAAGTCCAAGGCACCAATGGCCATTACAGCATGGCGAACACAAGGCTCCATCTCGCTGGCTTGAAGCACGACTCGATTCCATAGCTCCGATCCTCTCGCGCCAGTAAGCTGGGCCGAAGTATCGGTGCAGAAGCGTCGGAAGAAACGGTACTCTTCATCATTGCCGAACCTCCTGACTGTGGGTGTCCGACAGAGTGGTCTGGGATTGGGGAGAAGCATGCGAGGGGTAGTCGCAGGGGCTTTGGTGGGAATGTCGTTGTACCCGTCGCATGAGGATGGCCCTCCCCACTTGATACACCGCTGGCAAACAGGCCTGCCTTCATCACACTTTACTCTTCGGGCTCTATGGATCCATCAACATCGTGTCTCATGTGAAGGGAGCGAGTACTTACTTACAAGTCCTACATCCCGTCTTTACTTTCGCTTGGCTCCTTTGCTTCTTCTTCGCCCCCTCAAGTTGGACACCCTTTTCAGGGATCTCCTTGATCTCCATCCCCAAGATCGCAACCTCTCAATATCAAACTTCAATTGAGGTGGAGAGGCTCATACAGTACTTCAATCAATGAAGTCGGATTTGTATTTAAGGGACGGAAATAATCCAGGTCGTGTGTCGACGTTGGGGCTGAGGCTCGGTCTGACGAAGTGGGTCTTTACAGTACTGCTGCTAACGACTACTGAGACAACTACCAAAGTAAGAGCGCCGCCAAGGAGCATCGCGTCTTGTCAACTATTCCTAGGATCAGATAGCTGATGGAGACTCGTCATTGGCTCTTTCGTATATTCTGACCAATTATGTAGGGGCATGAATCTGGTACCGAGCGAGGCCAAGAGATGTCGTTTAACAGGGAAATTCGTTGCGGTGTCTTGGCCCGATATTTACCCACAGCTCTCCCGAGCACATAAAGACATCAAATTCAACCCCTTTTCCAGGTCTTTGAGATTATTTCTAGAACTCTGCGCAAGTTTGAAGGTTGCGAGTTCTATGAACGGTTCGTTTCCATGGTGGTACTTGAAGTCAAGCAACTTCACTACTCAATTCAATGCACCAAATTATCATAGCTAGAAAGAAAATGAGCATCTATCATCATCGGTCACTCCATCTGTTCATCATCATTTTTGATTATTAGGAAATTGTGTCGTACGTTGCTCTACTCGAACACTTGGTATCTTCAGTGGTCTCTTGGTGCTGTGCTGAAGCCTGAACCGAGCCTGGGCCTCGCTTAAAAAGGGGTCGATGGCTACGATTTTGCTGGCAGTGTAGGCGGTCTAAGGATACTAAAAGGTTGGGTCGCAAGAGGGCTCAAACTTAGAAGCTCGGCAGTTCGGCGTGCACGCATTGCAAGTTAAAATTTGTGAGTAAGTTGTGCTACCTAAGACGGTATTTGCCTATACTGCCCTCGGAACTGTGAATTAAAGAATTGAGGGTGAGCTCTCAATTTTCATAACATACTTGACTGTACCTTTTCAGCACTCTGTACTTTGGAATCTCATGTCATCCGCTCCTTCCGAGATCGGTCATCGCCCTTTCCATACAGCCTGGCACACTCCTTTTCCTGCTTGCTTCCCCGCACCCTTCTACCCCGCACTTCGAACCAGATTGTTCCTAATCCCTTTAGAATCTTCCCTGAGCTTAGAGCATTCCTTTCCACTCCTTAAATAAACTACTATCCCTATCTAATCCCTCGGCGGAAAAATCGAAATCATCAAGTATATCTCACGATATCTTTCGAGGTCGGGACTGCATGCCGGTGATCACCGAGCAGCAGCCCAGTCGATTCCGTGCATTCAAGGATGCTATGCTTGGCTGTGCTGAAATTCCATGTCAGAGAAGTTCAAGGACAGCGGAAGTCTCTTGCCTTGCTGTGGAACTTGACATCTTCGATAGCCTTCAAGTCACAAGATATAGCCTTCCTTGGAGCGGGCGGCCTTCCTGAGACCTGGCTATCCGGAACAGGCGTCAATTCCGTCTCATTCAACTCTTTCCACAATTTCTCTTTCACCGCCAAGAATTTCAATTTCTCTTTTAGCTGCTTGTTCTTTAGGAGTAGGGATCGTGCCCAAACTGGTTGCAAATCCCCGCACAACCATAATGTATCGGCCGCAAAGTTGATGTGCAGCGGCGTTTTACACGCGAGACCGAGTTGCTCGTGAGGGAAATTAAGAACCGAATAATGGGATTCCGCAACGGCGCGTGACTCGGAGCAGATGCGGAATATTACTGGACTTTTGGTGTGGGAGAACCATCTTCCTTCTGGTATATGTGATGCCGTCGGAGTGCAGGTTAATTCGACTGTCCTCGGCGTGTTGGCAATGAACTGCCATATCTGGAGACGGAGTTCGAAGGGTAAGAGAGGGAAGAGAGTGAACGAATCTGGAGAAGGTTCTGGCGTCCGTTCTTTAGCTGAGACACAGAATTGGCAATGATGATACATGAAGTAAATAATTCTAGAAGCCATACTGAAGTCTTGAGAGGTGGCGTTATCAAGAGAAAAGAAAGAACGGGAATGCAAGGAAGGGACAATATGTTGTGAATAGGAGCTGAGATATATTTCTCCACTCTCTAATTGCTCTCACGTCAGACAATAGAAACCAACGTAGCGAAAGACCCCAAAAACATATTTTGAAACGGAAGGGAGGCTATATTTGGAATTTGAGTCCGATACCCAACCTCCTTGGGACGAAATGCTGAGCAAGAAACAAAATGCAGAATGTACGTAAGCGGTAAGGAGGTGAGCTGTAAGACACAGGGGCTAGCCGAATCCGAGGCCATAAAACTTGGTACCGTATTGGGGAGACAGATTGCCGTGATGGGCTATGGTCCAGCTCTGACCATCAATTTCAACGGAAACCTCCACCCGCTCAACCTGCTCTTGATTTGGAGAATCTTGTGCGAGCAAGAGACCTTGAGCTAAAATTGGCTTTCCCTAACGAGAAAGGGCATGCGAAGAGCGAAATCCGCTAGCCTGTGGAGTGGTGAGTTCAACACCGGTGTGAGTACGGAAAGCCTCATCGATTGACTGCGCGTAGTGAGTAGGAGAGAAGAAAGCAACTAGGAATTTGCTCTGATAGTTGTGAAGCACGTGGTAGAAGCACTAGATCTCTTTAGTGTTAGCGGCTAATGTACAGTAGCAGTCGACACCGGTTTGTCCTGAACTCACCTAAAGACTTCGCGATTTCAAGACGCCCTTGATTCCCAAAGGAGAGCCTGTTCACCACACTCGGCTCCATGGAGCAACTTCAAAAGGTGAGGTAAAATTCGACTGATGCTAACATGTACTCTTGGCTATGCAGCAGCAGCAGGTTCGGAAGCTAGAGCTCGAGGTTCTGCTCAGCCTCAGCCTCACTATACATCACGGCCTCGAATGGCAGGAACCATGGGCAGATAAATAACCCTCACCCCAAAGCAACAGCAATTCTGAAGCACAGTGAGTACATCAGGGACTATCTCGCAGACTTCTTCGAGCTTTTTCTCTCCCAAACAGAGCATCATCACGGCCTATCGAGATCCGTTGGCAACTGCAGACCGCGATGTAGCCCTCGAAGCCTACACAAAAGCTGTTGAATACTTCACGAAGGAATTTGCTGGAAATACGAAAGCACTCAGTCTGCTAGCGGGTCATAACTCAATTTTGGATGTCGTCGCAACATTGGAGGATGCGAAGAAGAACTACGATGATCAAGGCCAGAAGAGAAAGGCCGTATTCAAACGTTTGAACACACTCTCATTGCGTATCCGATATTATAGCGGGGTGCTGGGTGCCTTAGCCCAGCGCCATCCTGAATATGTAGCGTTGGCATGGGGTTCCATAAAGCTCGTTCTGATGGTAAGGCTAGCCACTGGTGGCAGACAAATACCCCCTTTTGGGGGGGGGGGTTACAACATCTCAAATACATCGCTAACGCAGATATCGCAGGGATTTATCAACCACACGGAGTTAATAGAAGAATTCGCCAAAGCGCTTACCCTCATCAGCGACGTGCTTCCTAGAATTGAACAATGCCGAGCTATACCAGACTAACCAAATGAGGGACGCGGTCGCCAATGTTTATGCGCACATTATTTTTTTTCTTCCAACGAGCTGTTCGATGGTATAGCAAAAGCCCTGCGGGGCGAGCCTTCAGCTCGATCCTCAAACCCTTTGAGCTCGAGTATCACGATACTGTCGAACAGGTCAAACTCTGCTCTGACACCATCAATGCTATTGCCAGTGGAGCCGGTCGGGCAGAAATTCGAGATATCCACATCACAACTCAGCTTGTACGGACGGACATTCAGGGACTCTACCAGAAATTGCATGAAATGCAAGTGCAATTTGACGACAAGCAGCTCAAAATGGATGGCCAAATCGATCAAGTGTTGAAGATTACGACGGCTAGCAAAGTTATCCCTGAAACGATTCAACTCGACATATTAGAGATGAAGCCACGAGTCTATGACATCCAATTCTTATATATCATCGCTTTTCTCTCCCCCAAGGCCATCCCAGAAACAATCCTGCATAAGCATTCCTCCACTGTTGCACGGCATCGTCACCAGACAATGCCCGAGCCTCGAAACCAAGCAGACATCATTAAATGTCTTGGGCAGTGGGTGTCAAAAACCTGCCTCCTGCATGTTTATTCTTCGGTCAGGTCCACGCGCGAGTGCTACTACCAGAGATCATTCGATTGATGTCATAAATTATCTGCGGAGTTCTCAGTACAAAGTGTTTTGGGTTTTGTCATATTCTGGAAACGATGATTCGATGCCTTCGATAATCAACGTTTTGAAGTCTCTGTCTGGTATACCAGGTCATTCGTCAAGATCCCAATGTTCTTGTCAACTTTCCGGAGGACCTGAACGCCGCACAGTTCTCATCCGATCACACTGAAGTGGAGTGGCTTACTCTTCTCTGTCTACTGATCTCAAGGCTGGACAAGTGCTTCCTTGTAATCGAGACCGAGGACCTGTGTCAATCGTCTCGCGAGGATCCGGAGTGGACACGAAAATTTGTTCAGATATTCCAGCATCTCCTCGATACTGTCGAAACTGCAGGCTCGCTTGTAAAAGCATTGATAGTAACATTTGATAACAGCAAACCGGAACCAGCGTCAGGGTCTACCAATAGGATCATCACTACGGTTCAACAACCTCGTCATATACCTCCACGGCTGAGACATGGTGCGTCTCGATCCAAAGGGACGAGCTCCCTGCGGCATTCGTTGTCACGCAAAGTTTAATTTACCGTCACCTCAAGTCCTTACTGCAAGTTCGATCCTGCTGGCGTTGAATGTAGTCAAAGAACAATGCAGGAGTTTTTGGTCCGTCGTATATCCTTTTTGGTCGTTCTATTTTGATACCATACATATTTAAAACCAAGTTCAACAAGAAATATCTCTATCATTGCGTGAAGATCACCAACCAAAAAGCCGAAGTCAAGCTTGTGAAGTTGAAGATGAGGCATGCCTAGCGGACAGCATTTCTACCCAATCAAACCACCTCTTCAACCGCCTGCAACCAGATAAGATTGTGGCTTATTGGTGGCTGCATGAGGGCAAGGCTCCACGCTACTAAACCTGAGGCATCACTGTGGCATAAGTTCAGCTGAGGACGTCGCTCCTTTTCCACATGTCCCCGACGGCCTCGAGGAGATTTTATACCATTTGTCCATCAATCGAGCTTGAATTCGAATATATCTACAAATCGCATCGCACGGATCCAGTTCGGCCGAGTGTGCTACTGTCAAGTGCCTGTACGTACAGCCTTGTCATCTAGGACGAGCTTCAACCTCCTACAAGTGGTATGCGTTTCGCCGAGTGTACGGCCTGGAACTCGATTTATACGCACACGCAATATCTTAGGAAGTAAAGTTCAACCCGCAACGAATATCATAGGCCGCCAAATTATGTCGTCCCCAAAACGCTCTGAGAAGAGGAAGCTGGAGACCTTGTATGGAAATGTGAATGGGGGATTGGATAATTCAGCCAAACGAGCGAGGTCCAACACGAATCACCTGTATGAAGCAGAACCCGAATTTCTGTTGGTGCACAAGGTGGAATGGATACAAAATACCAACCACAACCATCACCCTCGGACGGCCTACTTCCTCGACCCGCCAAGACTATTTGCCGATGACAAAGCCAGCGCTCTGAGGGGCACTATCCCGATATTTGAGATTGAAGACCATCTTGGTGACAACGAGCATATCAGTATCGTTGTATACAAAAGCTATGACTGTGAGACCTACCATCAGCACCTGACCAACAAGGACGCTTTCGAGCGTATCAAGCTTTCTTCTAGCGGAGTCCATGGTGTTACAGCTTTGCAACCTTATCTCTTCACACTCAAAGAGGATGCAGCGCCAGCTTCATGCAGGTCAGAGGAAATGACAATCCTTTTCGAGCGAGCTCAAAAATGCCTTGAAGAACTTGAAGAAGAAGGACTCCAGAATCAACATGAGCACGAAGGACTTTTGGCATCTGGAAGCTCCTTATCTCCATCTATACCATTTCCGTGGCTTCATTAAGGACAACGTCTTGAAGCTTTCTAGCATACTACAGCAGCAACATGTCAACGTGCTCTTGAAGTACATCGACGAAGCTTTTGGAGAGGATTATGCCGATGCCGTCACGCTTTTCGCAAAAGGACTGGTTTCTGAGAAACATCTTTCGAAACTCTTTGGACCGGATGAGATTGTCGTCACCATCAAGGATGGCCAACTTCTTGCTTACGTCTCCGCGGGGCTGATTCAAGCAGGTAGGTCATCACTTGAAATGAGTTGCTTGAGTTGGGGATTCGACGGAGCTTTTCATAGGAAAATCATGTCATTCCGGGTTGACTGGCCACCATTCGGCCTAAAATTATTGCCGATCTCAGAATTGGAAATGTTTCCCTTGAAATATGATACATTAGGAGCCGAAGAAATGTTGCGAAATCGAGGAAAGAGGCTATGGAGCTGTCGAAAAAGAAGGTACATGAGCTGCAATGTACCAGAAGACGCCAACAGCATCCAAACGGTAACTTCCTCTGCCCATTGTTCGTTGTATTTACTGACAAGTCTAAGTCTACCCTAGATGCATGATTGATATGGACATGTATCGTCGTATGAATTCGGATGAATCAGAGTCGCCACCAAAGAAAGGTGATTTGGAGCCCGAGGTGATGGAGAATGATGAAGCACCAGGAGGCTCATTTGCGCTTCTCCTTCCAGCTACGATCAAGGGCTGTGGCTTGCAGGATAAGAAATGGAGTGAGCGTTCTCCCTTCTCCCTACGGACTTTCACACAAAAGCTCACAAATATTCAGGAGATCTCAACATCGAGTATATTCATGAGACAGCTTGGAACGTGGAGGCATTTGATCGACTTGTCCTCAAGGCGACGAAGAAAGAGCTTGTCAAAGCACTAGTCACTGTCCACGTAGCCACATCAGCATCAACCGATGTAATAGAAGGCAAAGGAAATGGGCTCATCATGCTACTCCACGGTGGGCCAGGGACGGGCAAGACGCTCACTGCAGAATCAGTGGCTGAGCTCACAGCCAAACCTCTCTATCGAGTTACTTGCGGCGATATCGGAACCAATCCCGAAGACGTGGAAAAGTGCCTCGAATCTGTTCTCCTTGTAGGTAGGATCTAGGGTTGTGTTGTCCTGCTTGATGAGGCAGATGTGTTTCTTAAAGAAAGGTCACAGACGGACCTCCAACGAAACGCGCTTGTTTTTGTATTCCTCCGAGTCTTGGATTACTACGACGGGATCCTCATCCTCACCACGAATTGAGTCGGTACCTTCGATGAGGCATTCAAGTCTCGAATTCAGCTCGCTATCCACTACCCAGCTTTGGATCAGGATGGACGCTGGGAGATTTGGTCAAAGTTCATCAGGTCCCTGGATAGAGAGAAGGCTAAGGTCGACGATTTGCGGGAAAGAGTTGATCTTCTGTCCAGAAGCAAATTAGAAATGGGAGACAAATTCGGAATACGGTGAAGACCGCGATGCAGTTGGCGCATTTCCAAGGGGAGAGGCTTGACTATACGCATTTTCAGAGGGTTCTCGAAGTTGCCGATGAGTTTGGGAATTATATTGATGATACTTATGGGGGTTATACAGATGATCAGTTTGCGAAGTCTCAGAATATGAGGGCATAAGCACATGCTTGCAGGAGGGAATTTTGTTTCTGGAGGATTGATTTTTTTTGGACTGGGAAAGAACCAAGGATGTGAGCATTTGAATCCTGCTTTGGATTGTAAATGGGCCGGAGAAACTATCGATCAGTTGGTTAACCCATCGGAGACTTTGGCGAGGAAATTTCATGCAATCTCAATTGAGATCCGCTCTCAAATGAACGGTCCAGAAGAGTCTCGCTTGATCTGAGAGCGGAAAAGTCTCATTGTATTACATTTGTATAGCTACTTAATTCAATCGCGGTACTACTTGAGGCAAGAGTTGTCCTCGAATAGAAGAGGTACAGAGTGTGCTACATAACACAGGGTATTGTGAAATTCTCGAATGAAGTAATTTCCTAGACCTGGCATCACTTCTGCAACATCAGCTGGACTCGTTGACTGTCTAGAATCAGTGCTGTACGCAAAATGGTGGCTAACTTACAATCAATCCTACCGTCTCCATCTTGGTCCGCTTCCATGATCATCTCGTTAATTTCATCACCTGTTAGTTTTTCTCCAATGGATACCATGGCATAACGAAGCTCTGCGGCGCTCATGAATCCGTTGTCTCGATCAAACACTTTGAAAGCTTCTCTGATCTCGTCTTCGTTATCTACGTCTTTCATTTTCCGTGCCATCATGGTTAGAAATTTTACAATATAAGTTAGTATGGTCAGTCTACCGTGGAATTCTAGGACGTTGTTGTACCTGGAAAGTCGATAGTTCCCGCATTGTCCGCGTCAATCTCATTGATCATATTTTGGAGCTCACTATCACTCGGATTCCGACCGAGTGATCTCATGACGGTGCCTAGCTCACTCGCCCGAATTTGTCCTATCAAGGTTAACCACTGTGGATAACTATTGTGGATCCTGGAAGGGATGCTATACCATCTCCATCGGAATCCTAAAGGTGTTTTATCAGTATCAATCAATATTAGTCGACTGGTGGGACTTACAAAAAGTGAAAATGCTTCTTTGAACTGTGAAACCTGTTCTTCAGTCAATACATCTGCACCCCCCCCCCCCCCCGATTCTGGAGTCTGCGCGCTGTTATCAACGCCGAACCCAATATCTTGTGTCTGCGCGCTGCTGTCAACCACAGCTGATTCTAAAGTAGGTATCGAGGCAGGTAAATAGCCTTTGCTGAGAGCGACGACTCTGAAGGCCTGCGAGCCTTAACCTCACTGCTACCGAGCGGCGCTTGAGCTCCTTGATTCGAGAAAGCATTCGCTTCATACGATTGCCAGACACATCTTCCGAAATTGTGTATGCCATGAACATCTTCGGACGGTGTTCTGAAACTGTCATTAGACTGCCAAATGCTGATCGGAATCGCGACAGAGGTTTTCGAAGTGCTATTGGAGACTGGTTCGAAGTTGGCGGCGGCAAAGAATCATAATGAGATTGCCTGTCAAGACTGGTACTTCGTTAAAATGAAGAAAGGCAGGACTGGGGGACTCTAGACCTGGCGGTGCATCGGCCATCTCTTCATCCTCATCCTCATCCTCATCCGCATCCTCACGCCTACTCGTCTGCACCCTGGAGGACAAAACATGTCCCACATTTCTTGATTCTGATGATTTGGTTCCCAGACCGAGCCTCAAAGAAGAACTGGCCGACTTCGACAAGGCTAGAGGAGATCAGGCTAGCGACCTCTCTTGAGGCTTGGAAAGATCTCTGGCATCGTTGCGAGACGATGATCTGGATTCGAATTATTCCATCGTATGCGGCAATTTTGAGATTCTATTGATACGAAAATGAGCAAACTTGAATGTGCTTTCTCGTCGGGCTCAAGTCGCAATTCAAGCACATTTTCTGGAGGTTCAGCTGCAATGAGGGCTAAGAGAGAGCCGTGGAGGCTGAGAACCACAACACCCAATTGGCAACACTCATACCGACAAGGCCAGATAGGGAGATCACTTGACCATTTGAATCGCATCTTGGAACTTAGATCAATTGATGAAGACATGATAGCTCGGTGAGTGAAGGTAGGGAGATGTTTATGAAAAATGAGTTGCCTCGAACAAGGCAGGGGCAGTCGACGCCGCTTGACGCATGATTGAGCAGCTTTGAGACAGTGGCTTGAAAGTGATACGAGATACCAAAGACCCTGAAGTCAACGAAGAAAAATGAAGAAATTTACACTGGTCCGGGAAGGTTCGTTTATGGAGTAAGAAAAGGGGGCTGGAGAGTAAGTAGCCCGCTAGCGCCCGCTGCCCCACACAACTTTTCCCCTCCAATCCTCCAGTCCTCGAAGACATTATTTCGAGTCAGTAACAAACATTCACGATGGCGCATGGCAAGTGGAATCTGAGGCCATTGCTGCCAGTCGAGGTTATCGGTAACGTATCCGAGTTCTTTGCCCAAAAGAATACTGGACACTGACGTCCACAACTACAGACATTGTCACATTGTGGCATACCTACCGAGTCCCTATAATCATCACGACATTCACCATCCTTATAATCTTCCGAACGATTCTACATCTTCGAGTCCCCAGAGTTAAGGTCTCGGATACGCCTCCACTTTCCCCGAAGCTACCTGCAGAGAAAGAGAAAGCTCCTCTGGAGGAGAAGTTTGTTGCAGAAAAGGTTCCTAGGAGGATAGTGGGAGGGCTGAAGAAGAGGAAATCTTCTGAAGATGAGGTAGTCCTGGCTTGTCAAAACATCCAGGTCATAGTATTCTTCTCATCCTTGACCACGACGACAGAGAAAAGGGCAAAGGTCTTCGCAGACGAATTGGCGCAGAGTACGAAGGAGTTTGCCAAGTCGACCTCCGCCATATTCCTCGAGCCACAATTACTTGATCTGTCATACATAGATTACGACGACTATTTTATCACACCTCCGAAAGCAGATGCGAATACACAATACTTCTACCTTCTCCTCATTCCGACATACAACATCGACACAGTTCTCGACAGTTTCCTTGAACATTTACAAGAAACGCACAATGATTTCAGGATAGACACGGCACCTCTATCACCCTTGCTTGGATACTCGGTTTTTGGATTCGGGGATCGAGAGGGATGGCCGACAGAGGAAGAGGGGTTCTGCTCGCAGGCGAGAGATGTCGATAAGTGGTTGGCAAAATTGACTGCGAGGAAAAGAGCTTTCCCGCTGGGCATGGGTGACTCCAAGGTGGATGCCGCAGAAAGGCTGAGAGAATGGATGGAGGGTGTGGAAGATGTGTTGGGCCATATTGCAACCACAGGAGGTCTAGGTGAAGGGGTTATAGGCAGCGGAGATGCGGTGGAAAGCGATGTTGAAGACCTAGACGACGAGGAGGACGAGGTGCTTTTTGAGGAGCAAAAAGTCGCCCAACGAAAGACCAAAGTACAAAAGAAAGACGTGCTGAACGATGTCGAAGACATCGGTAACACTTTGAACCTGACCCCAGCCGACCCCTCGGAGCCCCTGGAGTTAGACTTTACGACCTACAACAAGAAGGCCAGATCCACTCCTACTCCAGTCATCAAAGAAATGGTTCCCAAAAACTCACCCACCTACAACTCCCTCACCAAACAAGGATACTCCATAGTCGGCTCTCACTCTGGCGTCAAAATCTGCCGCTGGACCAAATCCGCCCTCCGCGGCCGTGGCTCCTGCTACAAATATAGCTTCTACGGTATCGCCTCCCACCAATGCATGGAAACGACACCCTCCCTCTCCTGCTCCAACAAATGCGTCTTCTGCTGGCGCCACGGCACTAACCCCGTCGGTACAACCTGGCGCTGGAAAGTCGACCCTCCAGAACTAATCTTCGACGGCGTAAAAGCAGGCCACTACCAAAAGATAAAAATGATGCGAGGGGTCCCAGGAGTTCGAGCCGAACGATTTGCTGAAGCGATGCGGATACGGCATTGTGCTTTGAGTTTGGTTGGAGAGCCGATTTTCTATCCACATATCAATGAGTTTACGGCTATGTTGCATAAGGAGCACATCTCTTCTTTCTTGGTTTGTAATGCGCAGCATCCGGATCAGTTGAGGACTTTGAAGCCGGTTACGCAGTTATATGTTAGTATCGATGCCTCGACTCGGGAATCTTTGAGGAAGATTGATAGGCCTTTGCATCGAGATTTTTGGGAGAGGTTTCAGGAATGTCTGCAAATTTTGAGGGAGAAGAGATTCCAGCAACGGACTGTCTTTAGGTTGACGTTGGTGAAGGGGTTCAATATCGAGGATGAGGCGGAAGGATATGCGGATTTGATCGAGAAGTCACTTCCGTGCTTCGTGGAGATTAAAGGCGTTACGTACTGTGGGACATCATCCTCCGCCGGAGCAGGACTTACGATGCAAAATGTCCCCTTCTACGAAGAAGTCTGTGCCTTCGTCGAAGCACTAAATGCATCTCTTAGTAAGCGAGGATTGGAATATGGCATAGCGGCTGAGCATGCACACAGTTGCTGCATCTTGATTGCCAGTAACAGATTCAAGATGGAAGGAAAATGGCATACCAGAATCGACTACGAGAAGTTCTTCCAGTGTTTGGAAAGTGGAAAGAGCTTCACCCCCGAGGACTACATGGGCCCAGAAACCCCTGAGTGGGCAACGTGGGGCAATGGAGGTTTTGATCCAAGGGATGAAAGGGTAGATAGGAAGGGGAGACCGAAGATCCTGCCTGGTGAAGCAGTTGGAAAAGTGAAAGTTGGAAAGGAAGATGAGGCCGGGGAGTAAGAAGATATGTAGGGAATCCAATCAAAGAATCTACCGTTCTTGATGACTTTGCGAGCTGATAGGATTTTGCAAATAGCACAATTATAAAGCTTTCATAAGCATGTGGCGGCATTCGGTCTCCTCCTGGTCCGGCACCCGGACGACAGCAGGTCCTGCTTCCTTTTGAACATGGTGGAAATGATTGTAGCTTGATCCCACCAAAGCTCTTCGTATATATAATAAAAGAGATTGCACCTTTAGAGAGATTTGAAATGGGGACCTTATGACAGCGGCATCCGTGTCTGCACATCATCCATCGCGCGGACTTGGGCTTGCTTTCCTTGCAGAAAGACGTCGGATTTCGGTTAGGGAATCTCTTCATCCGTCTACTCTTAGAAGGCACTTGCCATCACATTCTCAAACAACGATAACGCCCCTTTAATATGCACCCCCTCTTTTCTCCCCAAGTAACCGACCTATCAGCCTGCCCATATCATGGTGTGTAAACCGATCCTCCGCACACCCAAGAAATCTAGAACAAGAACGACTACCTAGTAAGAAGCTATCTCATCGTCATCTGCGGTAGCAAATTCCTCAGCGAGAGGGAGTCTGAAATCGAAGTTGTGGAACGGCTGCAGAGGAAATGGTTCCAGGAGGAGGGGTGACTGGAGCAACAGCTGGTTGACCTGATTACGCGGCAGATGGTGTTGGAGCGTTGGAGCGACAACAAATGTGGGAAGTATGACTCCACCGGTATTGAGTTCTTGGAAGAGAGCAGAGAATACATTGATGAGAAGACTTTATCACTAAAGGAGAACTGCACGCTGAAATTTCCACAATCTCTACTGATTAAATGATGTCAAACGGCGGCGGAATATGGTCTGATGCACCTCAAAACTTCAAATACTGATTTTACCTTGAAAACAGACGGCTCAATGACTTCCAAGTGGAACGAATTTCTTGCAAGATCGAACTCTCGAATTTGCTTACCACCTGCTTATCTCAACCATAGGATCCACGCATAAAACAAGCAAGTACGTCCAGTTTCACCAAAGAGCATCCAGAATCTAGATTCACGCATCAGTATGATTCAACGAGCCAACAAGCTGCCTCCTAGACAAGCTATTTCTCTCGGGTATATAACAACAAACGTTTCGATCCAAGGTTCCGCTCTCAAGCGGGGGCAGTCGACGAAGTGAGAGAGCTTTACGGTCCTGTGACATTGCTCGGCTCTTTCCAAATCACCTTATGTCTGTTCGGGAAACACAAACCGTTTACCATTCTTTATGTGCAAGGGTATGGTTTAGATAGAAACCAAAACATCAGTTGACAGCAATGTGATGTTTGAGAGTGTAGGCACAGCATTGGACAGACCAAGTGGTTGTTTTGTGGATGAATGTAATAGATTGGGAGGAGTGTTTGAGAAACCTAGACCTTTGAAGCAGCGGTTAGAGAAGTCGACCCAAACGCGTGCTGTGGTTGTACAAGGTACGTGGTATTTACTGTTGTCTGTCGTGGGTCCTGGGATGAGTAAATAGACGAAGGAGTTTTCGTCTGATTTTTCTCTGCTAAGGAGAAAGTATATGTGACTGAGCGTTATCACTCTTGCCGCTCATGTTGATGACAAGCACTTGTGGACCCTTGCTGATTCTCCTTATTGTTACTGTCGACCCTGGGGTTGTTAGTTGCTTCCTTTATGGGAGGAGGAGATAGGACTTACGAATAGGTGAATGGCTGAAGCCTGCGGGAAGTTGGTTATTTGGATAGTTGCAAGGGCTGGAAGAGAGTGAAAGCGAGGTTCTTGTAGATGTAGAACATGAGTGGAGTCACCCTCGGATGAAAAAGGGGGTGTCTCAAGCGGGTCGTGGAAATAGTAAAAGAAGATCTAGGGCTATTGTCATATCATGAGCATTCATTTCTTTGGCCAGAGCAATGCCCTGAGATCGAAAATTTCGACCTGCCATCTGATCTCAAATCATACCCGCCTCCATCTTATTATTTACCATAAAACTCCGGCTTGTATAGCAACATTATTCATCAACACTCGATGGTATCGAGAACGACAGAATCCGCCCGACTCTCGATCTCGCTCGCGCTCGATCTCGACCTGTACGCCCTATACCACCTAGAACGCCAGGCATAAACAACTCGAGCCAAAGCAAAGAACATGACACCGTATCCCACGCCAAAATAATACTCGACACTACCCGGTCAAAATAAGTGTCCCTCGATCTCAGGTCTTCCATCCGCAGTTGGAAGAGACAAGAATTCAAGGCATCCCCAATCGCACCACGAGAAAAGACAGAGGACAACGCAAGCAAAAGCTCCTCAACCAGAAGAACTTCCACCATTCGTCTCACCCTCAGCCAATCTCTCTCTCTGGACCATAACTCTCTCGTTGCAAATGTCAATGAACATCTCAAACTTCTCGATCTGGCGATCCTTGGTTCGAATGACTTCTTTCAACTCCTCAACTTCCTTTTGATGCTTCTCCTTTACTTCAGAAAGTTCCTTTTGCGCGTTCGCAAGTTCGGTTCGGAGGTCTGCGCGGAGCTTCTCTTCATAGGTCATGGGGGGCTTCTTGTAGAAGGTAGGGAGCTGCTCCATAGCTGTGGCTTCGACTCGGGAGGGGTCTCGCTTGATGGCTGCACGAGCGTTGTAGATATCACGAGGGAGATATCGGACGGTGGGGTTCTCACGGTGGAGGATCTCAAGAGTTTCCTTGACGGAGACACCTGATTATGGTTAGCTTTGTTCTTTTTTACGCAAGTGCCTTACCATTCTCTTCCAGAGCCTTGACAGCAGCGATTGCCTTCGGATCAAGCTTTCTAGCACCGGGATGTTCAGTCGGACTCTCGCTAGGAGGATGGTTGTGGGTCAAGTGCTCTCCATCAATGCGTCCTCGCAACAACCAAGCAGTCTTGTTCTCCAAGCCAAAGACGCCGAACTCGCAACCACACTTTCGAGACTTGGTCTTGCGTTGACGCTGCTCTCCCGGTACTTTCTCCTTGTTGGTTCCTCCACGATCGCAAATTAAGAAGACCTTCTTCAATCCACGGTTGTCGCGCTTAGAGCGTCCGATGACAAATGCGTAGCCATGTTGCAGAGCGTAGTTTTGTGCATAGCTGAAGAGAGCCTCGAATGTGGGAAAGCTGCCTCCTGGTGGTGGAGAGAGCATCTCGCCTTGTGGGATTTCCGACTCGGCGGGGGCCTTTTGTGGAATCAACACGCCTCGCATGCCGCCGAGGTTTTGATGTTCGCTGAGCTGTTGATCGATGGCGAGTTGTGGATCAATCATGGAGAGGTCTTGAGTATCGCTTGGAGAACCATCTTGGCCTTGAGGTCTTGCACCGAGGTTGTTGTTATTGTTGACTGGAGTGCTACTCAAGGATTGGCGTGTGATGTTCTGATTTTGCATAGCAGGAGACGAGGTCTGTGACTGTCGCTGGCCTTGATTGACCGACGCAGCTGGGTTCATGGCATGGTTAACGCTCATAGACTGGCTTTGAGAAGCGACACCGGGCGGCATGTGAATTGTGGTACCAAGAGGAGGGGGACCTCGACGTTGAGGGGTGTTCGTGCCAGAACCAGCTGGGTTGCTCAGGATACCTTGGGCAATCTGCTGCTCTGCAGAGACTCCAGCATTGCCATTCTGGCGCGGTGGACCTGCTTGACCATTGTTCGGAGTGTATGGGGTAGCGTAGGGAGACTTGTGCTGCTGTTGAGGCTGCTGACCTGGAGGACGAATGCCACCTTGCGTTGGACGAGGGAAGGCACGTTGTTGCTGTTGAGAAGGAGAGGGGTTTGGGAGGTTGGGTTGGACTTGGAAGACGTGTTGACGACCACCATTCTGGGCGAAAGAAGATGGTGTCGACGACATCTTGACGTTGACGTGTGTCTATCAACGATCCTGTGCAGGGTGTGATTTAGAAGAAGGGGTTGATTTAGAAGGATTTGAAAGGGAGCAGGCTAGGCCTATTTGGTGATAGTGGCTTCTCCATTCATCGTTTCACGTGCACCCTTCATGAAAACCAACCTGAGAACTTTTGCTTCATCAACTTGTTCATCAATGGACCCCAGAGGTCTATGTAGAATATATCGCAAATACCAGTATCATTGTCCAACGAAGGGAAGACCTAGCTCTCTATCGAGTCCACCCTCCCTGGCGCAAACACTTGATACCCCTCGACTCTCCTTTTGCGAACTCATCCAGAACCGAGAGGTAGAATTGCATAATGCGATTACATGATCAATAAAGACGAAAGAAGGTTTGAGATTTCAGAAGCAGTGTTCATTATAATTACATACTATTTCTACAAACAGAAGAAAGCGAGGTGATACTCGCATGGGTATTGAGACCATAACACCATCTTAAATGTGCTTCACAACGCTGAAATGCAACTCGATCGCAAACACAACATCTCAATGAACATCTTCGGCGTTATGCGTCTCCTCAGGCTTAGCAATGCTAGACACAGTCTGTGACACTTCAGACACAGGCCTGGCCAATCCACTCTCAACATCCGGAATCCTCTTCTCTATCGGACTCCCAACCTGCGTCTCCTCATCATCGTCAAATACCTGCTCCTCGCTCAGCACCCTATCTGCGAGACTCGGTCTCTTCTCCAAGGTCTGCTCCTTGTCTTGTTCCTGCCCAGCAGGCGATGTTCGAGAGTAATCACCAGGACCGTGGCTTTTATCCGGGACATGGAATCGTTTATCGACTCGGATGGCGGCGTAGAGAGCTACGACAATGATCTCAATGGTGAAGTTGAAGAGATAAAAGCATGCCTTGGAAACATACCAAGGTGGGTCGGACCGTGGTTTGGGTACGTATGCTGTTCCTGATCTGAAAGCCGCGCCGAGGGTAAGGATGACAGAGGAGAAGAGAAGGATGTAAATCTTCGTTCTGAATCTTCCTGAACCAAACTTCTCGATGCGGGTCTTTTTTGGAATGATGATGCTGCCGAGGATAAGGGGAATCGGGAGGAAGGCCGAAACAGCGAAGAACGTCGAACCAACGAGTTGAACATCTCTGTACTTACGGCGGATGTCTGTATCGAGAGTGTAGTAGGATAGAACGGTGCAAGTGATGAGTGCAGCGAGCAATCCAATGATGCATCCGTACCAAAGCCTGAAGGCCCATGAGAAAGTCTTAGTCCATCCAAGATGAGGATGTGTCGCTCGAATGATTCGTTGAGTGAAAATGAGGTTGACGATGAATAGGATAATCACTCCCGCTGCGACGAAAATTGAGGCTGCAATAGCAACAGAGACATTTGTCAAGTGGGTGCTCCAGACCAGTCTCATCGTGCAGGTCACGATTCTGGCCATGCAGAAACCGAAGAGGAGGCCGGACATTATGAACTTGTGTTTGCGCCGCATGTTGATTTGGAGGATGAACATATGTGTAACGGCTCCTATGACGAACAGAACCAGGAAGATTGAGGTAATCGGATCATCGAGGGTCTTTGTTGGCGATCCGCCCAGGCCAGCGGTTGTGGGCAGATACGGGCCATGAGTTGGCTGCATTGGCTGGAGAATGTAAGTAGTTATCGAGGACATTGAAGCACTTGGTATATTTGGACTTACTCCGCCCGGAGTCGACATCGCGATATTTGTACTCTCGTCGCAAGTTACAAATTCTGGGCTGCGGAAGTAAAGTGAAAGCAGATCGGAAGCAAACTGGGGTGGTTCTTTGTCAAAAGTCTCCTGATCAAAGTCGAGGCCGTTCCTTTGATAATGTCTCGCTGTGGGTGAGTAACTTTAGATTGTCTCTAAAGAAGGGCGGGGCGAAGGAGGGCGACCTTTATCTTCCCAGCAGTCAAGGACATCGCGATTTAAGAAGGGCCGCATCTTGGAGCGAACTTAAAGCCGACCTTATTTACACCTCAAGCAAACAGGCAAAACGATCAAGACAAAAGGTCCTCGATCGGCGAAAGTGAAGTGCGACAGTCCGTGATTGACAAGGGGCTGTGAGGGAGTGTGGGCTCTATTTCTATGAGGCTTCCAATCACAGCCGCCATGGAGATCCCAAAGGTCCGTTCCAACGCCGCCATTTCTGCAAGCAGTAGGATTAGAAACTCGGACAACGGACAACATTCGCCTGAGTAGCCAATCTGGGGCAAGATGGAGCCAGCTGTTCAGGTGCAGCTTGTGCAGGTTGACGTCGACGATGGATTCGAGTGTGTTGCAGAAGAGAAGAGCGCGTTTCGAGATCGCTGCTGTTTCCCAAACCGTGCAGCTACGGACCTCCATAAGCTTTTTGATGGCACCCGAGCCGTTCAGATGATGACGACTCGACTTGATCTATGTTTCCAGAAAACACAACCTGGTATCAAAAGCTTATCATTCCAGATTTTTGCCAAACGAGGGAAGAGGTGCGAAGCTATATTTCACAGACAAGGCTGGGACATTCATCCAAATGAACCACATCAGTGCACGTATTTCATCTCAGAACTTGGACTTTGACATGCAAATAATTGTTGGAGTCGAGTTGAGACCTTGGGGCCTTGAGAAAAGCGATATCGATTGTGGAAAGCCGTCTCAATGTTCGACTGGGTTGGGATCATTCAAACCTGGTATTCCTCTACGAAGGCACATTCTTGATATTTGTGATCTGATGTTCAAGAGCTTACCACATTACCACAAGGAGCGGAAATGTGGATAGAAACGGGACGAACCGAAACACAGCCTTCAGGTATTCAGACGTCGAGACTTTTGCCTGAAAGCGGGAGGAGCATGGCAGGAAAAATGCGAACAGACTCCGAAGGAGCTCAGACAAGAAATGGGCAGAGAGAATTAGGAGACACCTAGCAAAGGAGGGCACTCGCCATTCGAGTATTGTCATAGTACTTACCCTTTGGCCATAAAAGACTGAGGTTGGACGGCCCCATCCAGGCACCAAAAGCGTAGCATCTGCCAAAATAATATTAGCCACAACAAGATCTGGCGCTATCTCCAAGTTCTTTTGCATTCATTGAAAGTCTAATGCAAGTCTACAAAAGTCTCGCTGAGGACCGGAATGAGTCCACTGCAGACTCCTTACGAGGTTTACCCCCGCCAAGAATGCCGCATTGTGATCTTATACACGAACAGAATTTTCGTCGCTTCTGTGGTACCTTTTTGGTACGGCAAATGAAGTATTAGATCCGTCTCGATGTTCATCTAGAGGAAGTAGTCCGGAGTTCCTGCGTACATATTAGTATTTCGAACAGGTGACAAGAAGGGGGGACGAACGTCGTGAAACCATGGGTTCGCCTGCTCTTGGGCAGGGGTCGAATTGTAAGCTGTGTAACGTTAGGAATAATTTCTGAGCTAGAAGGGGCATACTGACAAGGTATATTTGAGGTGCTCGTCGATTTCCATGATTGCAGCTTGGTTACCACATCTGTAGCAGTAATTGGGTGCTATGAAAGTTAGAATGCTCGCTACAGGAAGTATTGCAGCCTGCTTACCGGAGAAGATGGTGACCACATTCCTGTCTTGAGACCAGTTGTAACCCTCCATAACCAATTGATGGGCTCTCGCAACCAAGGTCAGACCGTTATTGTGGTTGAAGGCTTCCGAGATGTCTTGGCCGAAGGTATACCCCGCTCCTCTAGGTGATATACCCCATCCACATCTATCATCGGGATCTGACCAAAGTAGATCGCACATTGGTCCTTCATGGGGCACTTCTTGGATGCGGTCAAGAGCTCTGATATTGTCGAGAGTATCAATACTTGGTGAAAGACCTCCGTGGAGACAGAAGATTTGGTTATCGATGAGCGCGGTAAGGGGGAGGTAGTCGAAAAGGTCGGTGAAGTACTTCCATACGTTGGCATTACCATACTTTCGGAGGCACTCATCGTAGAAGCCGTAGACTTGAGTGATCTGGCGGGATTCGTGGTTACCACGGAGGATTGTAATTCTTTGAGGGTATCGGATCTTGAGGGCAACAAGGAGGGTGACGGTTTCGACAGAATAGTAACCTCGATCAACATAGTCGCCTGAGATTATGGTCAGCTTTGCGCGATCAAAATCCAGGGGCGAGGATACCCATGAAGAGATAGTTGGTATCTGGGTTCGGTCCACCAATTCTGAATAGCTCCATCAAATCGTGAAACTGGCCGTGAATATCTCCGCAGACCGTCACCGGGCATTTCTAGTGGTCTTATTAACTTCACCCTCGAAGATTAAGCCTCGACCGACTTACCACAGGTTGCACGTTTGACTCGTCCTGCAAGACCTCTCGTGCCTGGATGACGCGTTAACAGGCACCACTTTGATTCAGATGACATCCTGGCAGCTCTATCACGCCATTGACATCTGCGGATACACGTACCTTCTCGCAAAGCCTTTGTACGTCGACCTCGGCCAGTTGCTTGCAAGCCATCAAGCTCTCGATCCACCCGTCAAGTGTTGGTATGGAGGCAGGTTCTGTTGCGGGGGATAACTTCGAAGGCTCTGGCGCCCTGCCAACATCCTCCATATTCGTATCCATAATGGCGTTTTACAGCTGTCGGTCTCGTGTTGATGTTGTTGGTGGTGGGGGAGCTTGCTCAATGACGGAATGCGAGGGCGAAACTTCCAGACCAGGCTGGACGAGGGCGTGCAAAACAAGAGTATCGCGTTAGTCGTGAGATATGTACGTGAAGAAGCAAGGTTCGTCAGGGTTTTAATTTGGCGCCTGGGTATCAAGAAGGTCGTTGTCGTGATTTGAAGAGGTGGAAGCCCTGCGGGCGGTGATGGATAACTTGCCAGCCAGAAGTCGACTAGCGCGAAATGCGACTGGGAAGGCACAAGAGCAATTTTTGCAGCCTCACGGTGCTCGAAATAGACACGCCACGAAGTACCAGAACGTCAAGCACATTTATTGTGGCCTGGAGTCAAGGCAATGGCAGCCGGTGAGTCAAATCGAGTGAGCCGTGAATTTATAGCAGAAGGTCTGATTCAAGAATTATTTTCAGACGGTCAAACTTAGAATTGGATGCTGAAGGCTCAATGTCACTTGTTTTGGGTGTTGTGAGGATGAGTTAAACGTCTTATGAAAGCAAATGCATATCGCCTTGAGTTGTTTATAATTCACCGAATTTCAGGTCTACAAGTCTATTCCATCCTACATAAGGCCCAATCCGACAGGACCATTCTGCTCCTTTTGTGACACATCCTGTCCTATCAGACTCTTGAAATCCAGGCCAACGTCCGATAGCATCTTAGAGTGGTCTTTTGCCCGCTCCATGCAGGCATTCCAGACCTGTCCACCACGCTCTGTGCTGCTTAGCTGTCTTGCCAGAATGACATTGAAAGTGTCAACTTGTTCCTTGGCCCATTTGACGCACGCGCTCATAAGTAAAGGCGGGAAACAGGTCTGAAATGTTGATACCGTGTTCCTGATGATGGTGAAGTATACGAACGATAGCTCCCAAATATATTGATGCAGGTTACCTTCGAAGATGCATTGCCTGATATAATTAGCAAATTGAGCACTCATACGTGTCAAGAACATACCTTGATCTTTTGTGGATAATATTGCCACGTGCCTCCAGATACGCTTCTCTTGCACGGTCCTCGAATCCTAGACGAGCAAGCCAGTTGACATTCCGCCTGGTCTTCTTAGGCTCATTATGGGTGTCAACAAGCTCCCGAGTAATTAGACCAGCAAGCTTCGTTGCTCGCTCATCAGCCTTGAAGCTGATGAAATTCTGTGCCTGATTGTTACTCTTCAAGCCCTTCGCCAAGGCGTTCAATTTCTCAACACGCTGTACAGCAGCGTCGAAGCGTTGAAGGGCAATGTCAATGTCCAGTTCGTCGACTTGACTCTCCACCCATCGAAGGTTTTGTTGTTTGCCATCAACTTCAATAAGCATGTCTTTGATGTCTGACAAGGTTTCAAGTAAGTCTGTCTTCTTGAGTAAACCTGGATCTCGTGACGCAAAGTAGTTGATGGTCTCTTTTGCTTTGTTGGTCGACTCCATCTCAGATCGTAACCCCTTTCGTAGCTCTTCCACTGCCTTTCTGAAGTTCATCATCAGAGATGACTTCTCATTGTCATCGGCTTTCTCAGTTCGATAGGTGAACGATTCTTGACCGACTCCCCTGATCATGATGGCATCAGCCACCTTATTCCTGGAGCTTGACGACTCGCTTGTTCCAGCCAGGTCGACCATTTCAATGTCTAGGATTGGCCAACATCGGTCTGCGACGAGTTTCGATGGTGCTTGCCTCTGATCGTTGCCTTCCACTTTCCTCTTCTTTCTAGAGGCAACAAGGAGGTGATCGTTTAACAGAATAATCTGCATTGCCCGTCGAGACTTCCACGTGGCATTGTCCAGCTCGATCCATAGTCCGGCATTCTGTACCACATGACGTCCGGGCAGTGCTGGGAGAAACTTTTGTGAACCCTCAACTGTTTTCCAAAGCGCTTGAAGTTGGGAATTCCACATAGCTGTTCGATCGGCTACGGAGCTTCGCTTGTCCCTTTTGCTCAAGGTTGAGGGAAATCCTTGGTCAAACCCATCCGTGACACTAGGACCTTGAGATGACGTTGTTCTAAGCGCCGTTGTATTGGTCTTGAGCTCCGACATCAAATTCCTGAGAGCTCGCATCTCTCCTTTCAGCTTTTCGGCTTCCTTGCTAATCTTGATGAATTGCGTTCGATTTTGGTAAACATTCTGTTGAAGGTCGGTGGAAGCACGATTTCGTAGCTTCTTCAGAGCTTGTTGATATTCGTCGATATCTTGCTCTGAAGCATCGCTCAGAAGACCCGAAATATACTGTTCAGGGCGTAGGTTCGGATCTCGTAATGCCTTCACGTCTACATTCAATCCCGGTCCTCTGCCGGGAGAGGGTCCACGCCCACGATCATTGGTCTGTCCGTATTGGTTTGGTAGAGAGGGAACGGAGGGGACTGGAGGTGCTGTAGCGTCAAAGTCTGAGGGAAGGTTGTTGAATCGAGTGGAGTATCGTCGTTTGACTAGATCAGAGGTCTGTAACGACGTTGGGTCAGCTTCGGGATCTTTCCCTCGCTTCTTCGTATCAAGAGGTAGCTAGCATACCTTTCCCCCAACTTGTGGCCTTGAAGGAGGAGCAGCGTCAAATCGCTTTCCGCCATTGCTTCGTGGTACATCTCCAACTGGCTGCTGTATTGGGCCGGATATCTGCTTCGGCGCACTTATTGCGGGACGACCTTTTCTCTTCGTTCGAAGGGATATACCCTTACTCTTTTCTTCGGACATGTTGCGAAAGATCAATGAAATCAGATGTCTGATTAGGTGTAAGTAGGAGTTTGGTAGTGTTGAAGTCGGTGCTTGGGAAAGGCCGTCCGGGATCCACAGGCGCGTCTCACGCTAGTTTCTCGATGCCTCACAGAACAGGTTCGCAGGTCCAAACTCAAAAAAAGTTATCCCGAGCTTCTCCTTCGGCCACAAGCTTCCCATCAACCCTCTCTTGACAGTATTGCATCATTTCCTGGCAGGAGCATATCCGCACATTCGAAAATGGTGCAAACTTCTACAATTGTTGCTGCCAGCGTTGGCACTGTCGCAACTGGTTTCCTTGGTATACCTCCTTTCCTAAGATGGTTGTTGGCGTCGAAATATACTGACAGCTGTAACTATAGCTTATGCTGTTTACTTTGACTATAAACGCCGAAACGATCCTCAATTCCGGAAACAATTGAAGAAGGAGTCGAAGAGGCAAGCAAGAGCTGCAAAGGAAGAGGCGGAAGCCAATACCGTGCGACAACGACATGCTATCAGGGCAGCAGTTGAAGAGGCAAAGGAGGAAGGATTCCCAACAGATGTTGAAGAGAGAGAGGCATATTTCATGTCAGAAGTTGCTAGAGGAGAGGGTTTGAGCGGGGAGGGTATGTTGATTATTCAAAGATAAGAGGATTGCTCTTTAACGGTGGATAGGTACCGATAACGTGGAAGCTGCCCTTTGCTTCTACAAGGCATTAAAGGTCTACCCGACACCATCAGACCTCATTACGATATATGATAAGACAGGCAAGTCTTCCCAGACCGTTCCGAGCGCGCTCCTTTGCTTTTTTTTCGGGCTTCATCTTTGCTTAGGCTCACGAGCTTGAGGATAATGTGGCGCATGTGTTACAACAACGGCTGCTAACAACGCTGCAGTTCCCAAACCAGTCCTTGATATTCTCGCAGAGATGATTGCAGCCGATTCAGACCTGAATGTTGGATCATTTGGAGGAGGACCAGGCTCCGACAGAGGCCTTGATTAGACGTCGACCACTGTATCATCGCACAAACCCTTCTCCCCTCTCAGACCTCGAACCGACGACTCGATGACCATCCATATTCTCACAAACCTTTTCAGACGCGACCTTGACACGTTGACGGACGGGAAGATACGCTCTGTGTACATCACCTGGGGCGCATTGATTGTAGGACTTCTTGTACATTGCCAATAGTTTGACGGTATGGATATACCTAAAAGACAGGAATGACGAACCCATACGTAATATAAACGAGAGATTATTCGGACATCTCTGTGCTGTTGCCCCTGAATCATCAACATACTGGAAGAACTCGTGACCTGAAAGATAAGAATATGCAGAGTGTATGGATATGCATGCTTGAATGACATTGTGCTACAGATGCCTTGAGATTTGATTGACGGAAGACTGTTCGTAGCCTTTTTCCAGCTCCCTTTGCAGAAGCATGCATTTACCATGCCACGCTAGTGCTCAGGGGTTTCGACTAGTAATTAAAAGTCGGCAACCTCAGGATACGCGACGCGAACTTGTGAAGTTGCGATCGAGATACCTGTAGAACATCAACAACCATCTTCCACCCTACAACACACAACAAGTCCGACTGATCCCACTCTCTTACTAGTGGGTATCACACGCACGATTATGGACACCTTCCGCAACTAAACGAACTTCATAAATCAAAAGATGATGGAAAGCTTGGTGACTTCGCCGGGCTCGGGGAGTCCCAAAACGAATGGGACGGATGCATTTGTGGTGGACCCGAATCTCATCGTCAACTACCTCGCGAGTGTCCTCGAGATTACTTTGGGTGCTACACGGGAGGAGCTGGAGCGTCATGGCAGTCTGCTGTCGCAAGACTCGAAACTTCATACCATTCAAAGATGTACACGGTTTGCGTCAGAGAACCAGGTAGCACTTTATGTCACAAAGGATATTGCCTCGGCAGGGAGGTTGGATGGTGTGATAGATGATTCTAGTATATGAAAATTCTATTCGAGGTCTTGATCTTGGCTGACCTTTTCCTAGATTCTGTAACTTACAACTACACCCTCACAACGGACATTTCCTTCTCCCCTTCGACCACGGGTTCTATTGCGCTTCTAAAACGACCTTCTCCTATAGATCCTACGATACCCATTACTTCTCAAGTACAAATTATTAATTTACCTGGAGCGGCACAGTTGAACAGCACGGCAAATGGACAAGCCGGTGCTTCAGTCAGTCCTTTTGAAGTTTTGCACTCGGTCTTGCATTTAGCGCTGGCGCCATACTTCGATGCAATAACAAAGACTTCTCATACGACTAATGGCGTTCGCGGCAGATCTGACGTGGAGGGGAAGACCGGTATTCCGGTGACGAAGAAGCGGATAGCTGAGTTAGAACTGGCATTGCTACACCTTCAGCAGAACATCGAAATCCCCGACCTGATTCTGCCATTACACCCCATGATCCAGAATGCTTTGGAGGAGGCAGCAGCTCAGCATATCAAGCCCTCCCCCGAGCTTGTGCCTGCGAATCTTCTTCAGGACAGCACGTTCCTCAACAATATGCAATCCATAGTCAACGGGTGGATCAAGTCGATACAGACGATTACGAAGATGTCAAGAGACCCCGCCAGCGGTACTGCTACACAAGAAATCCAATTCTGGTTATCTATGGAGTCGGCATTGGAAGGCATTGGACAACAACTTCAGAGTGAGGGTGTAGCGCTTACAATGGAGATTCTCCGGACTGCCAAACGTTTTCAAGCCACGGTCAGTTTTACCGCTGACACCGGATTGAAGGAGGCAATGGAGAAGGTCCAAAAATACAATCAGCTTATGCGAGACTTTCCTATGGACGAACTGCTTTCTGCAACCTCTTTGCCCAAGATTCACGACGCTATTACTTTGATCTTTGGGCACCTCAACAAGAAATTACGAATATGTCCGTACCCCATCCGCAGGGCATTACCACTCGTGGAAGCAATCTCGGCAGACTTGGATACTCAGCTGCACTCATTACTTCATGGAAGATCCTTGATGCACTTGGACTATCGGGACTTCAAGGGCCTCATGGTAACAGCTGACACCATCTGGAAAAGCTGGGATGAGAACGTGAAAGAGTTCACCAACGTTGCTCGAGAAGTCACCCGCCGAAGGAATGAGAAATTCATCCCTATCAAGATAACCCCAAAACATGCTGATCTTCAAGCGCGACTAAAGTACATTAGCACTTTCCGTGACAACCACGAGCAGCTCCAAAGGACCATCGTCAACGTCTTGGGTCCCAAGAGTGGAGATGGTGAAAGTAATACAAATGGTGTGGTTCTTGTTGAAGAGATGGGTGATGTGGACGCCGTTGAAGAGGTTCAACAAGCCTACGCAGCGCTGAATAGCATTGACTTGTTGGACGTCACACCAGAAGGCACTCAGACTTGGGTACAAGCAGAAATTACCTACAATGAGCGGACATCACGTGTGGAGAACTCCATCATTGCTCGATTACGGGATAGATTAGCCACCGCGAAGACTGCAAACGAGATGTTCCGAGTGTTCTCCAAGTTCAATGCACTCTTTGTTCGACCGAAGATTCGCGGCGCCATTACAGAATATCAAACCCAGCTCATTGACAACGTCAAGCATGATATCTCGTCCCTCCATGAACGCTTCAAGCAGCAATATGGTCATTCCGAAGCGCACGCAATGGCACAACTTCGAGATCTGCCACCGGTGTCTGGTGCAATCATCTGGGCACGACAAATTGAGAGACAACTTGACGGGTATATGAAACGCGTGGAAGATGTTCTTGGAAATGATTGGGCGCTTCATTCCGAAGGACAGAAGTTGCAGAGCGAAAGCAATCTGTTCCGCAAGAAGCTGGACACCCGACCTATCTTTGAAGCATGGCTTCATGATGTTCAGAGAAAGCAAATCTCCATTTCCGGTCGCTTGTTCAACATCAACAAAATTCGCGCAGCAAATTACGCCCTTGAACTGGCAGTAAACTTCGATCCTCAAGTTATAGCCCTTTTCAAGGAGACACGGAATCTTTTATGGCTCAACTATGCTGTCCCGCACGCTATCAATAACATCTCGAAGGAAGCCAAACGTGTCTATCCTTACGCCGTTAGCCTGATGGAAAGCACAAGAACCTTCGCTCAGACAAGCCGACAAATTGCTCAGATGTCAGATGTGTCTATTTTGTTGAGCGGCTACCAGAACGACGTATACGCTCTGATATCAAAGGGTGTTCCGCTGAAGTGGGAATCATTTGTTCATTCATTTGATCTACATATCAAGCCATCCTACAACCCAAACGGAGTCGTAGACCATGCTCTCAACAACCGCAACGAGAGCAAGCATGTACAATTCGTGAGAGAATTTGCTGCTTCCGTCTCTTTGCTGCAGAACAAGACAGCGACTCTCGCTGGGATCAACACTACGATCCAAAAGGCTCTTTCTGAGCTAGATTCCTGCTCGTATGATAGTGTTTCCTTCCAGCAACGTCTTGATACCGTCCAGATGGCCGTTGACCAACTTAATCTGGAGAATTATGTGAACCTTGCATACTGGGTTAGGGAGATGAATGCACGAATCAAGACTACTCTGCTGGTTCGATTGAGGCAAGCGATATCAAGCTGGATTAACATCTTTGAAAACGAGCGTTCTGAAGGCGTCAATGATGATAGTCGGCGCAAACACCTTAGTATCACAAGCACTGCCGATGACCAAACACCTTCCTTAAGACGTCTTGTGCACGAGATCTCGATGCGGAATCAAGTCATTTATCTGGAGCCCCCCTTAGAGTATGCTAGAGCAAGCTGGTTCTCGCAGCTTCATGAGTGGCTTGGTGTTGTTTGCAATCTCCGAAAAGTCAAGGCGTCGAGATACGAGATGACTTTGACTACTTCAGGCGACTCAGAGAGTCTGTTCACAGACCTACCCGCATCGTGCACGGGCAGCTTGGCTCGTGTATACACCGCGATTGAGACTAAGCTCGAAGAAATCAGCAGCTACGTCGATAAGTGGCTACAGTTCCAATCGCTTTGGGATCTCCAATCAGAACAGGTGTATGAAGCACTTGGTGAGCAGCTTTCGAAGTGGCTTCAATTGCTCCAAGAAATCCGGAAGGCAAGAACAACCTTCGATACTACGGAAGTCAGTCGATCATTTGGTCACCTCACCATCGACTACGACCAAGTACAGACAAAGGTCAACGCGAAGTACGACCAATGGCAACATGAAATCCTTTCGAAATTTGCCGTCCGACTTGGTAACCGCGTTCGTGAAGTCTATTCCGAGGTTGAGAAAGCTCGAAAGGATCTCGAAGTCCAGTCGCTCGAGGCCACTTCCACAGCTCAAGCGGTACAATTCATTACTATCGTTCAGATCTGCAAGCGAAAGGTCAAGGCTTGGGCTCCAGAAGTCGAGATTTTCAGACAAGGGCAAACAACACTGGTTCGACAGCGATATCAATTCCCTGCGGACTGGTTGGGTGTTGAGCAGGTCGAATCCGAATGGACTGCTCTCAATGAAATTCTTACTCGGAAAGCCAAAATCGTACAAGACCAGACTGATGCTCTTCGTGCGAAGATCACTGCGGAGGATAAGGTTGTGGGTGACAAGATTACGGAGATCATTAGTCAATGGAACGAAGAGAAGCCTGTGTCTGGAACAATTGCCCCAGATGTGGCATCTGCAACCTTGATGTCGTTCGAGACTCGGATCTCAAGACTCCATGAAGAAGCCGAGATGGTCTCGAAAGCCAAAGAAGCTTTGGACCTTCCCGCCAGCCCTGATACAGCTCTTACTGCTATCTTGGAAGAGGTTCAAGATTTCAAATCCGTCTGGGCTGCCCTGTCTACAATTTGGAAGAGTTTGAACGAGCTTCGAGAGACGCTTTGGAACAGTGTTCAGCCACGAAAGCTACGATCAGCTATCGATGGCTTGATCAAGATGACAAAAGAGATGCCGAGTCGCATGCGTCAATATGCAGCTTTCGAACATATTCAGAATGTACTGCGCCAATTCCTCAAGGTCAATCCTGTTTTAACAGATCTCAAATCCGAGGCTGTCCGAGACCGACATTGGAACAAGATCTTCAAAGCCTTGAAGCCGGGAAAGCGATACTCACCTATCTCAATGACGCTTGGGGATGTGTGGGATCTCAATCTGGCTGCCAGCGAAGTCATCATCCGAGACATCATCGCCCAAGCTCAGGGTGAAATGGCTCTGGAGGAATTCTTGAAGCAAGTTCGAGAAATCTGGTCAAATTACTCACTCGATCTCGTCAATTACCAGAACAAATGTCGACTCATTCGAGGCTGGGATGACCTTTTCGCTAAATGTAGTGAGAATCTGAACTCCTTACAAGCAATGAGACATTCTCCATACTACAAGGAGTTCGAAGAGGAAGCATCGTCGTGGGAAGATAAGCTCAATCGCGTGCATGTTCTGTTTGATGTATGGATCGACGTCCAGCGACAATGGGTGTATCTCGAAGGCGTGTTCACAGGGAATGCCGACATCAAACACTTACTGCCGATCGAGTCATCTAGGTTCCAGAACATCAATTCGGAGTTCTTCGCTGTGATGAAAAAGGTCTACAAGCAGCCTTTTGTCTTGGACGTCTTGAACATTTCCGGAGTTCAAAAGTCACTAGAGCGTCTAGCTGAATTGCTGAACAAGATCCAGAAGGCCTTAGGAGAGTACCTTGAACGAGAGCGTGTATCATTTCCGCGATTCTACTTCGTGGGTGATGAGGATCTCCTTGAGATCATCGGAAACAGCAATGATACTCTACGTATTGCCAAACACTTCAAGAAGATGTTCGCTGGTCTATCAGGATTGATCATGGATGAAGACCACCTCATTTCCGGCTTCACGTCGAAGGAAGGTGAGGAAGTTCGACTGAAGAAGGAAATTTCCCTCATCAAGACACCTAAAATCAATGATTGGCTCGCCTTGCTTGAGAGTAGTATGAAAGCTACTCTTGCTGAGCTCTTGGCTGAGGCCATCGAACAGTACGAGCCAATTTTTGCCTCAGCGGAAGTCGATCAGGCATCTCTTAACGACTACATCTCTGCCTACCCCAGTCAAATTGTCGTCTTGGCCACTCAGGCGGTCTGGACGTCGACCGTTGAGAAGGCTCTCGAGGCTGGCGGGTCGAATCTTCAAGGTCTCTACGAACAAGAGGTCAAAGTACTGCGTCTTCTTGCATCCACCGTTCTTGGCGATCTCGACCCCATTCAACGCAAGAGATGCGAGCATCTTATCACAGAATGCGTCCATCAGCGGGATGTCATCGAAAAGCTTGTCAAGCTTAATGCCACCACGCCGAACCATTACATGTGGCTTCTTCAAATGAGATATGTTTACAAGCCTGAGGGAGACTTCCTCGACCGTTTACACATCAAAATGGCAAATGCAAAGCTGAACTATGGGTTCGAATATCTTGGAGTGGCAGAACGCCTTGTGCGAACACCACTCACCGATCGTTGCTTCTTGACCCTGACCCAGGCTCTCTGCCAGCGACTGGGTGGTTCTCCTTATGGTCCTGCGGGAACTGGTAAAACCGAATCAGTCAAGGCTCTCGGCGTACAGCTTGGACGTTTCACCCTTGTCTTCTGTTGTGACGACACGTTCGATTTCCAGGCCATGGGTCGTATCTTCCTCGGCATCTGTCAAGTCGGAGCTTGGGGTTGTTTCGACGAATTCAATCGTCTTGAGGAGCGAATCTTATCCGCCGTCTCCCAACAGGTACAGAACATTCAGCTTGGCTTAAAGCAGGGCATGGAGGACGAAAAGGCTCAAATTGAATTGGTTGGCCGACAACTTCGTGTCAATGCCAATACTGGAATCTTCATCACGATGAATCCAGGATACGCTGGTCGCTCTAACCTTCCGGACAATCTCAAGAAGTTGTTCCGAAGTGTCGCTATGTCTAAACCCGACAAAGAACTCATTGCCGAAGTCATGCTGTACTCCCAAGGTTTCAACCAAGCCAAACAGCTATCGAAGCAGACAGTGCCATTCTTTGACAGCTGTGCTGCAAAGCTTTCAAAGCAGGCTCATTATGATTTCGGTCTCCGTGCTTTGAAGAGTGTTTTGGTTAGTTCAGGAGGTCTGAAACGTGCTCGATTGACAAATTCGGGAGGTCATCTTGGTCCCGAGGAAGAAGTCGAGCCCCAAATCATTGTTCAAAGCATTCGGGAAACCATCGCCCCTAAGCTGATCAAGAGTGATGTCGAGATCATGAGATCTATCGAGGCCGAGTCCTTCCCTGGCGTGGACTATGTGCCAGCCAGCTTAGAAAAGCTGAAAGAGGCGATCCACAACATTGCTGAGGCGAGACATCTCGTCGTCAATGAGACTTGGTTGACGAAGATTCTGCAACTCTATCAAATCCAAGGAATCCATCACGGTGTTATGATGGTAGGTAACTCGGGCTCTGGCAAATCGGTTGCTTGGAAACTTCTACTACAAGCTTTACAGCAAGTTGAAGGTGTCGAAGGTGTTTGTCACATCATCGATTCAAAGGTCATGTCCAAAGAAGCACTTTACGGCAATCTCGACTCGACCACCCGTGAGTGGACCGATGGACTGTTTACAAGCATTCTGCGCAAAATCGTCGACAATCTCCGTGGTGAAGAGTCCAAGAGACATTGGATCGTCTTTGACGGCGACGTCGATCCCGAATGGGTCGAAAACTTGAACAGTGTGCTCGATGACAACAAATTACTGACCTTACCTAATGGTGAGCGACTCAACCTACCATCAAACGTTCGAATCATGTTCGAGGTAGAGACATTGAAATATGCAACCCTTGCCACTGTCAGTCGTTGTGGAATGGTCTGGTTCAGTGAAGATACTGTCACGTCTAACATGATGGTCTCCAACTACCTGGATTCCCTTCGAACAGTAGCATTTGAAGATCTAGACGAGGACTCAGTCGCGACCGGCCAATCAGCTGCCAAAGCCCTCGCCCTTCAAGCTCAGGTTGCCGATCTGCTTCACGCATTCCTCACTACAGACGACTTCATTTCGAATGCTCTAGAGCGAGCCGAAGGCTTCAACCACATCATGGAGTTCACAGTCGCACGAGTTCTGAGTACGCTGTTCTCCCTGCTCAACAAATGCGTTCGTGATATCATCGAATACAACGCTCAGCATGTCGACTTCCCTCTGGATCTCGAACAAGTAGAATCTTTCATCGCAAAGAAACTTCTACTGGCTCTAGTCTGGTCCCTGACTGGCGACTGTCCGCTCGGAGATCGCAAGGCGTTCGGCGACTGTCTTGCAGGTCTCGCTACCTTTGGAAATCCTATCATTGGGGATAATTCTTCTCTCATCGACTTCGACGTCACTCTACCAAAAGCTGAATGGTCCTCCTGGCAAAACTCAGTGCCCACTATCGAGGTCAATACACACTCTATCACACAAACAGATGTAGTCATTCCAACTCTTGACACGGTCCGCCATGAGGACGTCCTGTACTCTTGGCTTGCAGAGCACAAGCCCCTCCTTCTTTGCGGTCCTCCCGGATCTGGGAAAACGATGACACTCTTCAGCGCCCTTCGCAAGCTGCCGAACATGGAAGTGGTCGGCCTCAACTTCTCGAGTGCTACGACACCAGATCTACTCATTAAGACTTTCGAGCAGTATTGTGAGTATAAGAAGACATTGAATGGAGTGATCTTGTCGCCTACTCAAATTGGCCGATGGCTCGTACTGTTCTGCGACGAGATCAATCTGCCTGCACCCGACAAGTACGGTACACAGCGAGCTATCTCTTTCTTACGACAGCTCGTTGAGCAGAACGGGTTTTGGAGAACATCAGATAAGACCTGGGTCACTCTCGATCGCATCCAATTCGTTGGTGCTTGCAATCCTCCAACAGATGCTGGACGAACACCAATGGGTGCCCGATTCCTACGACATGCACCACTTATCATGGTCGACTATCCTGGAGAATTATCACTTCAACAGATTTACGGTACATTCACGAACGCCGTGCTCAAGATCATCCCATCGCTTAGAGGATACGCCGAGTCGCTCACTAAGGCTATGGTCAAGTTTTACCTCGAATCTCAGCAGCGCTTCACTCCCAAAATCCAACCTCATTATGTTTACAGTCCTCGTGAGCTTACTCGATGGGTGCGAGGTATCTACGAAGCCATTCGACCCTTGGAGACTTTGTCCGTGGAAGGTCTCGTTCGCATTTGGGCTCACGAAGCTCTGCGCCTGTTCCAGGATCGTCTCGTAGCAGAAGATGAACGCAAATGGACCAACGATGCAGTCAGCCGCATCGCTCTCGAATTCTTCCCAACCATTGAAGAAGACAAGGCCCTCGGTGGTCCAATCTTGTTCTCCAACTGGCTATCCAAGAACTATGTACCTGTTGACCGAGAACAATTGCGCGAGTTTGTCAAGGCTAGATTAAAGACATTCTGTGAAGAAGAGGTTGATGTGCCACTGATCCTTTTCAATGATGTTCTTGAGCATGTTCTTCGAATTGATCGTGTTTTCCGACAGCCGCAGGGACATTTGATCTTGATTGGAGTCAGTGGCAGTGGCAAGACAACACTGTCCAGATTTGTTGCTTGGATGAATGGCTTGAAGGTGTTCCAAATCAAGGTACACGGGAAATACTCTGCAGAGGATTTCGATGATGATTTGCGAGACGTATTGCGTCGATGTGGATGCAAAGGCGAGAAGATATGCTTCATTATGGACGAGTCAAACGTCCTCGACTCCGGCTTTCTCGAGAGAATGAACACCCTATTGGCAAATGCAGAGGTACCCGGTCTCTTCGAAGGCGACGAGCTTGCTTCTTTGATGACAGGTTGTAAGGAAGGCGCTCAACGACAAGGCCTTCTCCTCGATTCTCAAGAAGAGTTGTACAAGTGGTTCACGCAACAGATCGTCAAGAACTTGCACGTTGTCTTCACGATGAACCCACCTGAGGACGGACTCTCCTCTAAAGCAGCCACTAGTCCTGCCCTCTTCAATCGTTGCGTGTTGAACTGGTTTGGCGACTGGTCTGATCAGGCACTCTTCCAAGTTGGCACGGAGCTCACACAGCGTGTTGATCTCGACCGACCGAATTTCACGGCGCCAGACAGCATCCCGGTTGCTTACCGCGATCTCAATCTTCCAGCTTCACATCGCGAAGCCGTCGTCAACTCCATGGTCTATATCCACTACTCACTACAGCGTTTCAACATCAAGCTCCTGAAGCAACAAAACCGTGTCACATTCTTGACCCCTCGCCACTTCTTGGACTTTGTGGCCCAATATGTCAAGCTCTACAACGAAAAGCGTGAAGATCTCGAGGAACAACAGAGACATCTGAACGTTGGTCTCGAGAAGCTGCGAGATACTGTCGACAAGGTACGAGATCTTCGAGTCAGTCTCGCAGAGAAGAAAGGCCAGCTTGAACGCAAGGACGCCGAAGCCAACGAGAAGCTCCAGCGTATGGTTGCGGATCAACGAGAAGCTGAACAGCGGAAGACAACATCTCTCGAAATCCAGGCCGCCCTCGAGAAGCAGGAAGCTGAAGTTGCACAACGACGTGAATTGGTCCTGAACGACTTGGCCAACGCCGAACCTGCGGTCCTAGAAGCTCAGAAGAGTGTCAGTAACATCAAACGACAACATTTAACCGAAGTAAGATCCATGGGTAACCCTCCTCAAGGTGTCAAGCTCGCTCTCGACTCTGTCTGCACCTTACTTGGACACAAAGTTGATAGCTGGAAAACTGTTCAAGCAATCGTTCGGAAGGATGATTTCATTGCAAGTATTGTCAACTATGACAACGAGAAGCAGATGACGAAGAACCTTCGCATCAAGATGCGTAATGAGTATCTTTCGAATGACGATTTCACCTACGAGAAAGTCAACCGTGCTAGTAAAGCCTGTGGACCTCTTGTGCAGTGGGTGCAAGCCCAGGTCAATTACTCCGAGATTCTTGACCGTGTCGGCCCTCTGAGAGAAGAAGTAGGAACGTTGGAGGAACAAGCTCTACAAACAAAGGCCGAAGCTCAAGCTGTCGAAAATACCATCAACGCTCTTGAACAGAGTATTGCAACATACAAGACCGAATACGCAGCACTCATCAGCGAGACACAAGCTATCAAGACCGAGATGTCTCGTGTGCAATTCAAGGTTGATCGAAGTGTTCGCTTGCTCGACAGTCTGTCTTCAGAGAGAACACGTTGGGAAGAGGGAAGTAAATCCTTTGAGACCCAAATCGGCACTCTGGTCGGAGATGTCCTTGTTGCTGCAGCATTCTTAGCATACAGTGGACTTTATGATCAGCAATTTAGAAAGAACATGATGGAAGATTGGCTGCATCAACTTCAGCTATCAGGTATCAACTTCAAGCAACACAATCCGGTCACCGAATACCTTTCTACCGCCGACGAACGACTTGGTTGGCAAGAGAATTCTTTGCCGGTCGATGATCTCTGCACCGAGAATGCAATCATCTTGAAGCGCTTCAACCGCTATCCTCTGATCATTGATCCCTCTGGTCGGGTGACGGAGTTCTTGGAAAAACAGAGCAAAGACAGACGACTCACTGTCACAAGTTTCTTAGACGACTCGTTCCCCAAGCAATTGGAAAGCTCCCTTCGTTTCGGAAATCCAATCCTGATCCAAGATGCCGAATACCTCGACCCGGTGCTCAACCACGTACTTAACAAGGAGTACCAAAAGACTGGTGGTCGTGTTCTCATTCAACTTGGCAAGCAGGAGATTGATTTCTCGCCGGCCTTCAAGATCTATCTCTCAACCAGGGATCCATCGGCAACCTTCGCACCGGATATTTGCAGTCGTACAACTTTCGTCAATTTCACAGTCACTCAGAGCAGTTTGCAAACACAATCTTTGAACGATGTTCTCAAATCCGAACGACCCGATGTCGATGAGCGCAGATCTAATCTCATCAAGTTGCAAGGTGAATTCAAGGTTCATCTCAGACAATTGGAGAAGCGATTGCTACAGGCATTGAACGAGTCTCGTGGAAATATCCTTGATGATGATAACGTCATCGAGACACTCGAGACATTGAAGAAGGAAGCAGCCGAGATCTCCGTCAAGATGAGCAACACTGAAGGTGTCATGGCTGAAGTCGATGAGATCACACTACAATACAACATCATCGCTAGATCTTGCAGTGCTGTCTTTGCGGTACTTGAGCAATTGCACTACCTCAATCACTTCTATCAATTCTCACTACAGTACTTCCTCGACATCTTCCATTCCGTGTTGCACAACAACAAGCGACTGGCCAACGAGACGAACCACAACGTACGCCGAGATATCATCATCGAAGATCTCTTCGTCACTACCTATCAGCGAACATCTCTCGGCTTATTGCAGAAGGACAAAATCACATTAGCAATGCTTCTCGCTCAAGCTGCTCCCTATAAGATGGATAAGAGCCTTATTGACTTCATCCTTGATGAGAGCATTGAGGGTACCGATGTTTCTACAGAATCCCATAAGAAGGATGAGGTCTTGGCCAGAGCATCAAGAATTCCCGTGCTCAAGAACAAGCTCGACTCGGTATCAGCTGCTGACTGGGATCGTTTCCTGTTCGAGGAGATAGGAGAGAACCATGTCCCACAAATCTGGGGTCCCGAAATGGAGAAGCGAGACCAAGAGCTGCTCTCTTTGCTACTTGTCAAGCTTTTCCGTCTCGATCGCTTTGTACCCGCTGCCGAGCGTTTTGTCACTGCCGTGTTCGGCGCCGGTCTCCTTGAAACCACTGAAGACCTCAAGCAAACAGTCGATGAGGTCTCCGCAAGCCGCCCCATTGCGCTGTGCTCCAGCCCAGGGTTTGATGCAAGTTACAAGGTCGACAATCTCGTCGAACGATCTCGTGCTGCATGCACCAATATTGCCATGGGATCCAACGAAGGTCTTGCAACTGCTGACAAAGCCATTGCCAACGCAGCCGCGAATGGTTCATGGGTGCTCGTCAAGAACGTCCATCTTGCTCCAACATGGCTGCAGAGTCTCGAAAAGCGTATGGATTCTCTCAAGCCTCACGCGAACTTCAGGCTGTTCTTGTCCATGGAATCTAGTCCAAAGATTCCTGTCAACTTGTTGAGAGCTTCTCGTGTCTTGATGTACGAACAGCCAGCTGGTGTGAGAGCAAATATGAAGGATTCGATGGCATCTCTGTCAACACGTTCAGTCAAGAATCCGGTCGAGAGAACCAGATTGTACCTGCTCCTATCGTTCTTGCATGCCGTGGTCCAAGAACGATTGAGATATGCACCAAGTCTAGGATGGAAGGGGTTCTGGGAGTTCAACGACAGTGATGTAAGTACTTTTTCGCCTCTCTGAAAGATCACAAGCTAATGTTTCCGCAGTACGAGTGTTCAGCATTCATCATCGACACCTGGGTCGAGACCGTCGCCCAAGGCCGCACCAACGTCGCGCCCTCCAACCTCCCCTGGGACATGATCCGCACTCTAATCATCGAAACCTATGGCGGCAAGATCGACGACGAAGGCGATTTCAAGCGTCTCACTCAACTCGTGAACTCATTCCTGACTCCCTCCGCCTACGACATCGGCCACAAACTCGTCGAAGGTACAGCCGGAAACGGGGGCTCGAACATCGACGGTGGACTGGTCGTACCCAGCGGCACAACTCTAAAGGACTTCACGGACTGGATCCAGAAGTTGCCGGAGAGAGAACCGCCTACGTATTTAGGACTGCCGGCTAATGCGGAGAAATTGTTGCTTGTGGGACAGGGATTGAGTATGATAAGCAATCTGGGGAAGATTACGGAGTTGTTGGATGAGGGGGAGCAGTTGATGGCTGAAGCTGCATAACTGGTGGTGTACGAGAGAGAAGAGAGACTTCATTTCATGTGTCTAGATTTTTAGAGAGGCTGCTTGCCGAGGTTCAGACTGGCATTGCTTGCGGGCTGTATTACGGGATGGAAAGCGTGATTGTTCTTCGTTGCGGTATTTGCTTTTTTTATACCCAGTCTTTTTGCTGCGCGGGCATAGACTTCAGATTGCATTTTCTTTTGTACGATTGTTGTACCTTCTTGTAGCATAGCGATTTGGCTGAGATTGCGTAAATGATGCCTTTCTCTGCATTTGTGTTTTCTTGAAATGACCCGCCGCCTGTAAATGAATGGCATGCTGGGGATCGGGTAACGTCGCTTTCGAAGTGAGTGAGTGAGTGAGTAACCCTTCAAATCATCAACGCCTGGCCCTGAATATCCCGACACGAACGCAACGGATCCTTGTTCGCGTAAAAAGTCTAACACAGTCTGCAGCCTCACTTTTTGCCTTTCCGAGCTCACAGGTTAATCCAAGATGCCAGTAAACTTTAAACCAAGATCGTTGCTGATTTAAGTTTGAGCAGGGAGGTCATGCGCCTTGCACAGATTACTGTAAGATAAGTCGGCCCAAATGTGGACAAACCTTGAGAACGCGCAGTGAACCTTATTTCGCCACGACGCCTCATCTTCAAAGAGGGGTAATAATTCCGTTCATGTTCAGAATCCGAAAACATACGATACGAGAAGATGCACCAATTAAACGTAGGAGAATGGATAATATGGTTTCGAGCAGTCCCGACGTCGCTTATGGATATTCATTCCTCGTGCTATGCTATTTCCACAACCTTACCAAAACTTAAACTGAGAGTGCAACCTCGCGAGTGATACTCACTTTTTTCCCGCTGCCTTTAACGCAAAAGCCACAGCTGGAACTTCCTCATCTTCCCTCAAGATCGGCGGCTCAGGACCCACGGGCGTGATGCTGAATTGGTTGATCTATTTCCGTTAGCTTTCCCCTGACTCTCTTCCACAAAGTGAGAACTAACCTGAGTATGACTCTTCGTATAATGATTCTTAATATGCGTCCACTCAGTCGTCTCCCCAAACGCCGGAACATTCCAATACAAATTCCTCAACCACTTATGCATATACGGATACCCGGACCGTATATCCCTAATATTCGTCTTAAAATGCTGGACATAGACGACGTCGAATCGGACGATTGTGGTGTAGAGTCTTACGTCTGCTTCTGTGATTTCTTTGCCGAAATAGAAGGGGCCTTCAGTCTCGGAGAGATGCTTCTCTACTCGATCGAGAGAGGCGAAGAGTGTGATAACGGCCTTTTCGTATGCTTCTTGGGTAGTAGCAAAGCCGGATTTGTAAACGCCATTGTTGATGTCGTTATAGGTCCAGTCATTGGTGGCTTCGATTTGGGATTGCAGGTCGGAGGGGAAGAGATTCAAATTCTTGTACTTGGGTTCGAGAAGGTCGTCAAACTACAGAATCATGTCAGCTTGCATTCTTCATCCAACACCAGTCTTACTCCGGGAAAGGGTACAAACCTCAGTATAAAACATCCTAATAATTTCACTACTCTCATTACTGACAATCTTCCCCTGCTTCACATCATAAAGCGTCGGCACCGTAAACCGTCCCTTATACTCCGGATCCACCTGGAAATAGATATCCCTCAAATGCTCATACTTCTCATGTCCGGGAACCGGATCTGGGGTAACGTTCACGCCGGGGGCATCGGTGTCAGAGGACTTCGCGAAATGCCATCCCTTTTCTTGCATGTGCCAGTGGACGGAGGTGAAGGGGATTATGGATTCGAGGCCTTTGAGTTGGCGGACGATGAGGGTTCGGTGGGCCCAGGGGCAGGCGTAGGATACCTGATGGCTTTGCGTTAGCAGGATATCAGTGAATACTATTCAGCTTCCCAATGCGCTATTCCCAATGCCCCGAGCAATCTAGACACTTGATGCGACCAGAATTCAGAGAGCAAGGACCGACAATGGAGGGGACAAACATACATATAAATGATACCGTCCAGCCTCAGGAGGAAACTCCCCACCCTTCTTAATCCAATTCCTGAACTGCGATTGTCCCCTCTTGAACTCTCCTGACTTGTCGCCGGGTGCGACCCAATTCGTAATCTTTGCTTCTGTCTGTTATCCTCATCAGCTCTGCTCTTCCCCTCAGGTACCTCCCCAGCCACAGCGGGGTAGCTCCCACTCACCATCTTGCTTTTACTCGTACCGAAACTTTTCTTCGCTGTGATACTTGCAGGTATAGGATTGAAATGCGCAACAATCTGCCGGGCGCGAGCGAGCATTAAATAGTCTGCGGCGTGAAGAGTGTCGTGGAGGAAGGAGAGAGGGGGAAATATTGTGTTGGTGTTGATTTGAGGGTGGTTGATAATTTGGCAAGGGTGCTCTGTAATGATGAGGTCAGTGGACGGATGCCCCTGTAAGACCCCGCTGCAGGGCTGCTGACAAGGCCTGGATGGGGGTCTGCGGGGCGATTACTTAAGCTTTGTCACAGGGCCAGCAGTGGGCCTTGAACTTGCCTTGTGGCTTCACTCAGCATTGTACATAAGTACCTTTTCGTCTAGATATCTTCAAAGGTAGAGGATTTACTAGGCAAACAGGGTAATGGGAGCATTGGACGGCTTTGGGGAGGCAGGGCAGATGCTGAGCAGGATACAGGAATTGAGTGATTGTCATGAGAACTTCTGCCTGGGAGGGTTCGGAAAGATAGATGAGAATGGGAGACTGACAGGATGAAGAATGTAATGCATTTCTATTTTTGCTTTGCTACTCATCGCAGTCTCTGAATATGCAGCGTACGTTCTTTCTGTCTAGAGTCCCAGAGCCATAAAAACATTCCCGCCATAATAACACCAAGTCGTCCATCCATTCTTCATGTACGCTTATGCAGAGTATCGACCATGTACTTAACGCACATTGACAGTGACAAACGGAACCTCGACATCCTCGCCAGTTTGGTCCTCCACGCATACTTCGAAGATAACGGCCTTCTGATGGTCTGGAATTGGTTTCTTGGAGATGTGCTCGACCAACTCGCTGAGCTTCATTGCGTATCTGTCCTTGAGCTTGGCTGGGCCGAAGAAGCTGGCATACAGAAGGCTGACGCCGGAGCTGAGCATGGTGATGTTGAGACCCTTCTTCTCGAAGAAGTCGATGAGTTCTTGGAGGGTGATATCTTGGATGTCGAAGCGATCCCAGATCTTGTCGATAGCCACATCTCCTTCCTTGCTCTTGTACGTTGACTTCGGGCTGGCGATGGGTTCCGAGAAGCCAAAGAATGGCAACGCCAAGTTGATGAAGCCGTTCTTGTACTGTTCAATATCATCCTTACCATCGACAACCTTGTAAAACTCCATAATGACCAAACCGGTCACAAGTGCTGTGGTGGTAGCAATAGCTGGGATAATCTTGCCAGCAATGAACTTCGTCTTGTGTCTATCAGCAAGCTCAATCTTATAGTTCTCAGCACGAAGATTGCTTGCTGCTGTGATGAAATCAATGTGGTGGTTGGTATCATCATCCTTCTCGAACTCGACCGGTGTCAACTTGAAGCCAGCTAGCTCCTTTGGTGCAGGAAGCTTGTCAGCGATCTTCTGCAGCTCCTCACCGTCGTCAAAGCCGGAGGTATTTGCGTTTGGGTCCTGAAATAAGTTAGAAACTTCCCGCTAGAAGATATGGGTTTACTTACTGGCTCGCTATCATCAGCCTGGATCTTGACAGCTGAGTTAGGTGAGAAGTCAGGAATTATCATGTTCTCCAAGACTTTCTCAATGAGGGAAGCATCCAGCCCCTTGGTGTTGATGCCATAGTTGAAAGCATGGAGATTAGCACCGGAGACAATAAAGGTCCAGTGGTATTCGTTCTTTGGGTCGAACTTCAATGGATCTGGAGCACGCTTAGGTCCTGACCAAAAGGGTTGTCCACTTGAAGAGGTGGAATCCTTGGGGAAGTTGTACAACAGCTGCTGGATAGCATTGTTGTATTGCTTCTCGAATTGCAGTCGCGCCCACTTGATACAGTCCTCGACACTGAGGGGCTTGTCCTCAACCAAGTAATCCGCAATGGTCTCCAGTGTTGCCTTCTCGTTGCCGCCTTGCTTCAGAGTTGTCTCGATGTAATTTGGCTGGCTCAAATAAAGATTGACGGTCTCGGCAGGTTTGACGAATGATGACTCGAACAGTTCCCGAGCCCAAGCGATTGTGTGCTCAATCTTGTTTGGGAAACTCCTCAAGGTACACATAGGGAATGATTGCTCGGGTGGATCTTGAGAACTAGAGTATGACTCCGTCATTCTAGGAATGACGACTTGAGTGTTGCCCTTAGTTCCCAAAGTACCGCTCTCCAGCAATGGCTTCTGGAAGAATACACAACGGCGATCCACGTAAGTTCGAGCGTCGACGTTGTCCAACGCATTCGTGACACCGTCAAGTTCGGCCCAGAATTGCTCATTGAAGATGTGTTCGGTATCTGCTCCCACTCGGTCTCGCATGGTCACGATGTGGCCCTTCAAGTCGGGATTCATTGCTTGAACCGCAGCTGCAGCACACTCGCTCTTTAATTGACCTACATCCTTGGGACGGAACAGGAATTGGCGGTTTAGATTGCTCTTCTCAATGGAATCCATATCGGTCACACTGATCTGGCCATTAGGTCCAGTAGCAAGACCAATCATAGCCCAGTTCTTCAACATCTCACAACCGATCGCACCAGCACCAACCAAGAATTGTTTGATGTTGGACAGCTTCTCCTGGAATTCTCGGCCGAACACAGCAATCTGGCCATCATATCGGGAACCAAGAGGCTTGCACAATTCTTCGGATCTGGGAGAGTTATGAGGCAATGATTCCAGAGAGTCGAAGTACATCCATTGGTTGATAGGTGTGAACTTTCCAGATACGGCCTTAAGGGTTTCTTGAGCAGCCAGACCACCGAAGAAAGCAGCCATTGGACTCAAATCACCAGTAGCTTGGTAACTTAGCTCGGCGAGTAGCTTCTCATCGATGTCAACATCAAGCTTCTCTTGCGCAGCAAATGCCTTGGCGGAACCGATAACAATAGCAGCATCCTCCTTGTTCTGTGGTCTCGGGAGACGTCCATGTTGCTCAGCAAATGCATGGAGGGCCTGGAATCCGATGTGCAATTGTTGAGGGCGGTCGAATTTGGCGTAGTCGGAGATCAGGAATTCTGGTTCCTTGAGCGCAAGAGACATGGGCTTGAAGTCGATGAATTTCGGCATCTTGACCTGGGTATACATGCCTCCTCTCTTATATTGTCCGAGTCCTGAGACATCTCCAATCGAGAAGGTGTATGGGCCCTTCACAGTAATCTTTCGGGGTTCTGAGCTGTTCAAGGCCTCCATTCCCTCCAATTCGGTGAAAGTAACATAGTCTCCATCCTCAAGGCCATGTCTTGTCTCGTCGAGAGCGGACACTAAACCTTCTTCGTCAATGCCAGCAACAATACCAGCAACTGGGGATTCGCCTGTGGGGTCAATGACGGTGAACTTTTGGCCAAAGTCGCAGAATATGGATCCGAACAAGCCAAATGTGTCCGCCACCACCAAGTATATGCCCTTCTTGTGCAGGTAGTCGCCGATAATAATTTGGTCTTTGATCGGAGTATTGGTAAGAACGACAACTTGGAATTTGTCGAACTGGGAGAGATTTGAGGTTAAGCTGTAGCACAAAACGTCAGTGTTGATTACCAAGCTTGGGGGCAATCTTCCTACCTGCTTGATTCATGGATATTGACAGGTGTATATTCGTTCAACTCAGCTACTCGAGGTGCCGTAACTGCTGCTCTTGGCTTTCCAACATCTTCGGGATGTAGGAAGAACTGGGAGGAAAGGTCTGCGATGGCGGCGGGAGCGGGGTCATAGAGGGTAAGACTCTTGACACCAGCAAGCGCAATATTCTTTGCAATCTCGACACCAAGACCCTTAAGACCAACAACGAGAACATTCGATGCACCCATACGCTTCATAGCCTCATGTCCAAGCACGTAGAGCTGTCTGCTGTATAGGGATTCGTCGATCTCGTTATTGCCGACCACCGACTCGTCCACCTGCATCTTGGTCTCCATGTCGACATCTGCAGAAGCCTGAAGTAAACATCGTCAGTTCCTGTCATTTATATCCTTTGCAGATGCGGGAGCTTTCAGCTCGAGAGAAGCTCCAAAACGTAGCAGAGGAGGGGTAATCAACGTACCGCCATGATCTTCTTTCGTGGTTGCGTATCGTCCGCGTGGGACAGTTTTCGTTTTGCCTTCTGCTCACCCTCTCTCTGTGGTAATACCTGGGATGGAATTGTGACGTTTGATTCGCGTCCCAAGTAAAGTTGTTTCTTTGGGTCCTAACGATTCCGCCAGGCCCTTAGATTCGCGGGGGTTGTTTAGCTCTGGGTAGCTGCGGGAGGCTTCTACTGTTGATCTAGGTGTAGAGATCGAAGATGACTTGCGTTCGGAGTTGTAGAGAACGAGGTTTGAGGGTGTAAGTGTTCAGCTTTTAGTTGTGAGAAGGCGAGCAGGCAACTGGTTCTCAGAGCCTCATGCGAGAGCAGTCGAAACGACTGGAACCCATGAAATCATCAGATCACGTGAGAGGTCTTGGAACATGGATTTGAAATCATATTAAAGGCGATCTTTTGATCATGTAAAGATTAGTTTCGGTATCTCACACGGGCTTTGAAGCCTGCATGTTCTCCTGAAATCCTATAGGGATCACTGTCCACCACCCTCCAAATAGTTGGCCCGTGTTCGAGAAGCGTGATGGGACACCAGGACGGCTAATATTCGGGGCTTCGAACCCCGCCAATACTCGAGCTGATTACCCCTCTCCTGATGTTGTGACTTGACCTGCAAATTTAAAAGATCAGAATATAAGTCAGTTTTGCCTTTGCTGAAGGAAAAAAGAACAGAAGGCTGTGAGGCACAAAAACAAATGGCATAAGAGGCCCTATGTAGGCTAAAGCTTTATGGTCGAGTAAGTTATGAGATAAAGCTATTCGAGCACATTAATTATCTTCAAAATTCTATACATATATCTCGTTAAATACTTTAGTAGTTGTGGGTCCTATTTCTTTCTTTCAGGAATTGTTGAGACCTGCATCGATTCTGAATCCTGATATCAAGTATATCAGATCCAAAAGCTCTGCGTCCCAGCTGTCCAACCGTCACCATCTACCCGAGTGAACATCCTGTCTCTTACCACACTTAGATGCATGTCGCTAAACTATCACACTCTCTTATCCTTTTCAATCTCTCTTTCCTACTCACCCCCTGTTTTCTCGAGCTTGACGTCTGCATGCTTGAGGTTTTGGGAGTCTGGAGTTGGCACGTCGCTGCTTGTGCGTCCTGTTGAATTGTGAGCAGTGCTGATGAAGATATAAATTTCGGTTGGATTAAAAGCTAAATCCTGACAAAGAAGAGAAATTGTTGTAAATTGCAAGCGTTCTCCAATAACTCGACCACCAGACTGGTAACCTCCCGGTTGTAAACCGGTACAGCAAGTAATTAATAAGATCTGTAATGTAACAATTCTAACTTTATTAGCTTAACCAATCGACAGTAAATGCGGTAAGTTCGCCAATTCCAAAAGTCGACGAATTAAAGCCGGTCATGGTGCAACCCTCTGCGATCATTAATCCATTAACGATCGGACGAAGTACATCTCGCATACGCAGAACCCCGCCGGATCCAACTTCCAATCGTGGGCCGCGGAAATGCGTTCATAGGTGAAGAACACCCGATATCCGATATGCGGGAATAAGGATCGCGCAGCACTGCAGATAGTGATCCTTGTCACAGCTGTAACAAAAAAAATTGCATATGGAAGTATTTCGAGAAACAAGTCCGCAAATTCTGTCCAGCCTTGCTTGCATTGTAGTTTCTACCGGTAGCAAAATGAACCCTATTTTCCGCCCATGTGGTCCCTGACCTAAGAAAGTCTAAGAGGAAAGAATGAGAATAAACCCGAGCTGAAGTACATCGCTAGTTGGCGGATCGTCTAATTGATCTTCTGGAGTTCGACGTCGCTGCAAGAAGAGAAGTGTTAGTGGTTGGTACCAGCGGGAAGGAAAAGCCGCACGCGGGTAGTACGTACAAAATAAGGTCTGCGTGGGCTGGAATGTGACCGGGGAAGCCGCTGTGCATAGATGTTAGTCCTGCATACTGTACTCGGCATAGAACTTGAGACGTGGGACGTGGGGTGTGGTGTTGATATGGACAATTGGCTTGCGTTAACATTCGTACATGTTGTGATTGTTGTCCTTGTACAGCATATCGTATGAAGAAATTCGGAGGTCTTACCGGGCGCCATATGCGTAGTCACTGCAGAGATCGGATTAGCATTGCTTTGATGGAATTGAGGCCTGGATTCAATTACCTGGTGATGTCAAGAGTAGCCTTCTCGCCGAGCTTCATGGTAACAACTCCCTCATCCCAACCTATTGTAGACCTATCAACATCCTGGCCCAAGAAGTATGCAAGCTGCACAGAGGGGGGAAATCACCTTTGATGACTCTGCCAACACCAATGGGGGTCTGGAAAGCACCACGGCCGACGGAGGAATCGAATCTGAGAAGAGACGAGTTAGCTTCTGGTAGCATGAAGGGGTGATGAAGCTCGAGAGGGGTTGGCAGAGGTGGTGCCAGCTCAATGGAGCATGTGAAAGCAAACGTACTTGTCGCCCTTGTTGTCAGGCTTGGAGGTGTCCTTGAGGTAGCCAGTGTACTCGATGGTGACATTGTCTCCGTTCCTTGGGCTGGGGCCATTGCCTTCCTTGAGCACGGTCTTAGTGACGGCCATGATTGCTGCTGATTGTGAGAAATTGCGGATGGGTGATGAACGATGTGAGAGTGTTGCTGAGAGTCGCGAAGAGAATTGGCGTTGTGCTTGTCGTTGGGCAATTGCAAAGGAAGGAAGCATGGGGAAAGAAACTGCTCCAGGAGCGGAAGCAGCGACGTTCTTGTACTTTTTGGATGATGTCGAATCGAAAGGAACTTTCGTTTGGTACCACTGGATGGACTAACTTACGACCCTCTCGCCTTACGACACAAATAAACATCCACCGGAATCACCCCGCTGCGTGGTCTGCACTTTGTTCGTCCCAAAGGGGCTTAATGGCAAGTTTTAACGTTAATGGTGGGGCTTTTGGGCATCACCATCACCCTCCCTTCTCTCCTCATAGGCGCTCCTCTTGGCAGGTCCTTGTTCTGTAAGGTTACGGTACTCGAACTCCTTGTCTCCATCAATACTACCGGCGGCCGTCGGCGAGCTACTTTACAGTATACCGTCTGCGAGGGCTATAGCGAGGCATCGCATAGCATGGCATGGCATGGCATGGCATGGCTCAGGATCACCACGGGACCGAACCAAGAACTGCTGAGAAAGGCTCTTCCACGCGGTGTGGCTGCCACATAATTTACTGTACTTTGTACTACTACGTCAGGGATGTTCCCGATCGCCTCAGGGTCAGGGTCTGGTATCCGATCAACTCTTCAGAGCGGCTGCCTGCTTTGTCCGATAGCCAAATCATACTTCCAGCCTGCATGGGCACCCTGGGCGCCATTCCTCCCTTGCTTCCCTCACCACAGTCGCCTCTGCCGCCAAAAAGGATCCCGAGCACAGTACTTCCTTTTGGCCCGTGGCTCGCTGCCAGAAGGAAATCCCGACTTTCACCGCTTTCATCGAGAAGCTGCAAAGACCTGTTGGTCGTCATGTCTGTCTCGACTCCATAGACCCCAAAGGCTGGACAGCTGCTGCACCAATGCCGATGGTGGCGTACCGCTCCACGGTTCAGATCGGCCATTCGGTCGGCTGGCTTTCCACGCAAGCCACCGCCGCATCCCTGGACAATTACGAGTGACGGTGCGAGTTTCGCCTTGTACATATCGGCTGCATTGCTGTACCTGAAGCACACCAATTCGATGTCACAACCCACCGACTCTTCTTCAATTTGCTCCACCAGTCGGCTCGCAGAGAAGAGTCCTCTGTGTGACATGCTCCGCCGGGAGACCGATTGTCGAATGACAAAATCCAACTCCTCGCGGTTTCCGCGCGCCTGCCGTCTGGTCCTATCATCCAGGACATGCAAATATCCGCATATCAATCACAACTCTTCATCCTCTGAGACGGGCATGAGATTCGTAGATTGATTGCTTGGGACTTGACGTCTGGAGACGGCCCTCCCGCATGTTCCGCAAAAAGAAAAGGGGAACTAGATTGTATCTTGGCGAGAGAGGATACATACCTACCATATTGAGGACACTATCTGATGCGAAGTACTTAGCATTCCCACGTATACCCCACGATCGATCTGCAGTGCTAGACAATCCACCAACCGTTACGGCCGCCGCATATTAAAACTTATCGCCATGTCAAACCAATATTAGACAGCCTCTGCCTCCGTGGCTCTTTTCTCGTTTGGATATTAAGGCGAAGTATAGACGGCGTTGAGGATGCGAGAACAATCTTGCATGCTATGCCTAGTTCCTCTCACGCCATCCATCGTCTAAGGAAGTGACCGATCTTGCGGCCCAAATGACGACGCAGCACCAGGTATTGCATAGGGAATCCTCACACATGAAGTGGCGAGAGGGGTCGTCTGTAACACTTGCCAAGCAGGTGCCGAGGGAGCTTCCAATTCCTTTGTTATCGGACCGTAATGCTTTTGTTGCCATCCATTTGCCCGTACCTTGTTTCATTATCCATGTTTAAGTCCTTTTTTGCCTCTCCTGTGCTGTCAAAGCACATGGGCTCAAATTTGAGGCTCGCGGCTCTTCGAAGCGGGGTAAATGCCACTCACGTTCAAGTACGGTCACGTGAGTCGTCGGCATTCTGTTTTGAGAAAGGGGTGCATATTGGGTGTTTCGTTGTGTTCAGGAACCTTTAATTCGAGAGGCAGAGTTGCCTTTGGAATAAGCTTCCGCGTATCCCGGCTTCTTCCGAGCCTGGTACTATAACCTCTTGCTTGTGAACCTCATATCACCTCAGAGAAGAACGATAACTTTTTCGCATGTCAACACACGTTTCGAAGGCCTATGATTATCTCGCAAAGATACAAGCCCTGAATTCAGTTCTACGGCCGTCTCATCCGAGCCGTGAATGAGTTCCTTCAAATGATCCTTTCGAGGGTAACCCAGGGACCGTTTCGAAACACACAAGCCTCGAACCATATCGATACCTTATATCGTATAGATATTGCTCGGGCTAAGTCAATAATATGGTTTGCGGAAGGATGGCGGGAGCCCGGAAGATTAACGCGGCAGCCGTATGGCTTGGGTTCGCATGATAGCACACATATTTTATGCCCGACGACTAAATTTTCACACCCCCTTTACTTTTCCGTGGCACGGATCGTACCGAAAGTACGTGATGAAGATTTCAAAATGTACTTGCGAAGCTCTGCCCATGCATCGTTGATCACAGCACATTACTCTCTGGGTGAAAGGCTCGGGCTCGCCCTTCCCGCCTCAAATTTTGGCAACTCACATTTACCCAAGTCCAATGAGTCTTCTTATGTGTGCCTTGAACACGAAGCCCCCTATGTCTAACTAAGGTTTTTTCCCCAGTGCCATCGAGCCAAAATCTACGGCAGTTTCTGCAGGACCGCCTCAACAAAATTTTCAATACAGGTTTCCAGGCACACCTTTGATCAAAGATCCTCGACTTGCCTCCTCAACGATCTTGTGTGACGCGCCACAACATGGGATAGTCCTCTACTCATAACACAACATTTTCTGCTTTGCATGTGCCATAATTGCGTTGTCACACGCATCACCTCAAGCAACCTTCTCGGTTATGAACAATTCATCCAGCTCGACCTTGGCCCCGCCAGTCAAACAGTGGAGATACATGCGGAGATCCTCAATTCAGACACTTATACATATGCTTTGTAGAAACTACAAGCATCAGAGTCTCCACTAGTTTAGTATCAGAATTAACGTGATTGTCTGGCAACCTTCAGATATATTGTGTGGTACGTTACCAAGTCGGCCATTATTGTTATTTCCATTCTCCAAACGGTGGTTCGGGACGAGGAACTTGAACTGGTTTAGCCCCACTTCTCCAGAGCCGTTACAGGTTCATCGGGCCGTAACCGGCCATTGATCTCCCCGAGTTGAGCTAGGGGGATCGGAGGATGGCAATGACTCCGCTGGGCCCAGGCTGTCGATCCTCGATGTTGTGATTGAGGGTTGAAGGCCCCCCTCGAGGTGTTTGAGACATCTCCATTACAGCTTAGGAAGGCCTCGCAAGGTAGGCACGCAGCAGTTCCACCACCAGCGATTTCATGAACCTATTCTTTTGCTAGAGCCTCCGTTCCGCTCTCTCTACTTCATTTCTCGTCTTCGAGTCTACACTTGTCACCTCTTCGAGCCA
>FJOG01000028.1:660238-685535 GCA_900073065.1 Phialocephala subalpina
CCTTGAGTCCTCAAAACGAGTTGCAAAACGATCCGTCGAGAGTGCAATGATATTGTCTAGGATCACAACGAACTCTTTACCTTCCGCAATGTCCTAGCCTCTACGAGCATAGCAGACCTTCTCCAATGTCCCTCGCTTGCCAAAATCCTGACATCTTCAGGAGATCTTGACGATAAGGATGTTGCAAGTCACAGAAACAACCTCTCTTCGAACAAGATCTCTGCTCGTTAAGATGTCTTAGCCTTTGAGAGTGTCGGTATTCTTCACAACGTCCTGGACCTGCCACTACCTCTCCGGCCTCTCAATGTCCCAGATGTTTTCGATGGCGTGCGTCGTGGTAGTGTCTTGACAATCAGCAAAGGCTCTTCTCATTACAAGACTGGAGGGACCACAAGCATCTCCTCGCCTTCTTAACAGCTCGAGAACTGCCCATGTTGCGATCGCTTGCAGTTTCTGGAATGTTTCAAGTTCTTTGCTCTCAGTCAGCTCTATTCTCTGCGGGACGACTTCTAGATCGCAGGTTCTCTCAAGCGTTGTCAGACTTTGCAAAATCTCCTTTCCGTCTGATACGCTCCTCGAGAAAAGTGGACGCTTTTCTTACGGTACAGGCCCAACTAGGGATCTCGACTTGCCTTTCTTTCAGGACTCGCCACTGCCTGAAATCTCGGTCTCGACTTCACGTCCTTCGTCCTTCCTCTCCACTGATGATTAATTGGCCATTTTAATTTTTAATTTTTTTGGAGCTTCAAATCAGTTCAAATGTTGGATTCCGGTGCCTTTCACAGATATAAAGTGTAGCATTGGCTACGGAACAAGTCAAATTTATTTCAGATGTCATGGAACAGTCTAGGGAGGCAGTGTTCAACACATGGACAAATGTATACTAGCGCAGAGCCAGCCATCTCAAGTTGGATACTCTAAATATTACTTCATATACTCTAATGTCGTTGTTATGTTTTGCGCTTTGTTTTTTCATAGATATAGTCGATGAATTTTCTGACTACACTTTTGGCAGGTAGATTTGCACCCAATAAATTATCTATATTGATACAGTACAGAAACATGTTCTTTATCACGCGAGGCGCTCGAAGCCCAGTCTAGAGGATACCAGTATGTTTATAGTCTTTTGATAATATGTGAAAGAGACCCATCCAATGTACAAATACAGCCAACAAGCAAAAATGAAAGCCGCCATCCAAAGCAAAACAATCAGCAAAGAACTCCACACCATTTTCTACTCCCACGCGAGAAGCAAATCCCCACTCCTTAATCGAACAATAGCTTAAGCCAACAATTTCAAGATATCACCCATTCTCGTGACCTTCTCCTTTCCACCCTTGACTCTCTCCTGGAAGGCTTTTCCGACGAGCAGTCTCTTCTCGGCTTGGATGCTAAGGACTCTCTCCTCGATACTATCTTCCATGATGAGGCGCCAAACAGTGCAAGGTCTCGTCTGTCCAAGACGGTGAACACGATCAACAGCCTGGTCCTCGATAGCAGGTGCCCACCATGAATCTACTAAGATGACAGTATCAGCCGCAACGAGATTCAGACCCACGCTGCAGACTGCCAAACTGGCTAGCAGGATACGACAATCCGGGTCCGTCTCAAGGGCAGTCATGGCGGCGTCACGAGCATTGGCTTGCATGGAACCATCGATACGAGCGAACTTCATGCCTGCCTCCTCGACCTGGGCTTGGATGATGTTCAGGAAGCTGGTCCACTGGGAGAATATGACGACTTTAGACAATGGGTCGCGACGGCTGGCTGTCAGGATGCTCATCAAAGCCTCGGTCTTGCTGCTCTTGGTCTCTATGTCAATCTCTGCCTCCTCCTTTTCCTCGACGGCTGGATGGACGAGGCAATAATTATCTGGAAGCTCGGTACGGCACATGGGACATTTGTGTTGGAGACCGATGGTCTTTTCAATGCATTCTTGACCGAAGACATGCTTGCATGCAGTAATGACTGGGTTGTGGAGACTCTCGAGACAGATGGCACATTCCTCCTGACTGTCGATGCTGAGTTGAAGAAGGACTTGGAGAGCAGCGCGGTTCTCGTTGGTCAACTCGACAACATCGTCGTTTTCCAGCAGCGCAAGGAGATCAGTGACACGGGACTCGCAGAGCTTCCAATGGCAACAGACTTGGCGCATACGGAGAAGGATTTCAAGAACATATTGGTACATGTTCGCACCTTTCTCGGCTCTGCCGGACTTGAATTTATCGACCATACCCTTGGCTTGAGCCCTAATATTGTTAGTATTGTATCGAGGAGCTTTAGGCGTGGAGCTTACTGTAAGGCTTCGTATTTCTGTCTCTCATCCTTGCGGAAAGTAACACGGTGGACATATTCAGATAGCTCGGGAAGCTTCAAATCGACAAACTTCATGTCCTTCTTTCTTCGTAGGCACATGGTCCTCATGATGGATTGCAAAATGATATCTGCTTTGGGATCAGCGTGAGCCAAAGGCCGAGCGAGCACAGCAGTGAAGATCTCTAGTCGCTCCAGACCACCTGTGATACCAATGAACTTTAGCATCGAATACAAGTCCTTGATGGTGTTGATAATAGGTGTGCCGGAGAGCACCCATTTGGCCGAAGCCAAAAGAGATGTGACTGCAACGGCAGATTTGGTTTTGTGGTTTCGGATAGTATGACCTTCATCAAGCACAACTCTAGTCCAGTTCATAGAGAAAAGACCTTCCTTGGTTGGGGCTTTGACTGGTTCCTTGCTTCCTCGCGGGAATGCCTCCGTGCTTAAGGTGCCATAGCTTGTGACCACGACATCGTACTCCCCGAATTCTCTGTGGGCCATTCTCTTTCGATTACTCCCGTGGTAGGTCATAACTTTCAATGGGCTGTCCTTCTTGACGTGTCTCTCAATCTGCTGAGCCCAGTTGGACATCACGGATACAGGAGCAACGATCAATGTTGTCCCAGGAGCGCCCTCGAGAATGACGCTAATAACCTGAAGAGTCTTTCCAAGTCCCATGTCGTCGGCGAGAATACCACCCTTGGCCAATTTGGGTTCTATGGCAGTGCTGAATTGAGTGGCAATGTTTTGGAAAACATTTGCACGCTGCTCCGAACGTTTCCATAGCTGAACAATATCCTTGGATCCAGCAGCAGGAAGAACAGGGGTTTCTTTTTCGAGCAACCAAGCAAGGCCTTGACGTTGGTAGGGCAAGAGTGTAGAGGACAAACGCTCTGGCTGTTCAGCCATAGGCATCTTAGATAGTGCTTCTTCACCAAGGCCCCAAGCTTCGACAATCTTCTCCGCATCTCGTGGGCGGAAGCGCTCGCTGTTCTCGACAAAATGCGAAAGGTCGAGTTCCAGAACAGAATCAGGCTGGCTGCTTGATGCTTGCGATGAACTTTGATAGCCCATCTGCTTTCTCTGAGGAGGGGGAATTGGGTTCTTGGGAACCTTCGGCGCTGCGTAACCTTGCTTCTTGATTGGCATTCTCTTCGCCTTCATCTCGTTTTCGAGTTGAGCGCGAGCATCTGGTTCAGAAGGACCAAAGAGCCTGAGACGGATGGGACAATCAAAGGTGCCTTTCTCTCCAGTAAGAATGCCTTCGAGAACAATAGCTCTTGAGTCCTATCACGTGTTAGCGGGCTGCGTGGGGAAGCTGGGGGTATATGCAGGTACGGACCATAAACGGGGCCAATTTCATGGCTAAGTTCTTTGGAATGTGTCCAATTTGAGCTCCTTGGACATTGTTGATGCGGATAGCATTCGAATCATAAGGATTGCCAGGCTCTCTCATGATCATGATCTGTTCGCCGGGTGTTGCGTACCCATTGTAATATCTCACGCCAACGATTCTGTCCTCAATGACGCCGAGACAGACCCAAGCGAAGCCCTCGTCGTTGTCTTGACTGAGATCAATAATATCATTTGCAGCCTCCTCACCGGCTTGAGTTGAAGGGAAGGCCCATGCATCACGTTGCGAAGAGGGGTTGCTACTGCTCAGTGATTGGCTTGGTGGAGGTTGTGAGCTGGATCCAGCAACCCGGTTGTGGTTCTCGTTGAAGCGCGCCTGCTTGCGCTGTGGAGAAGCATTTTCGTTGTCGCTGCTGCCAGTAAGGTCGACCACCCAGTTGCTTGGACGCTTTCCGAGATTCGGCATGATGGATCACGACTGGTCCTGATGTCAATGAAACGTGCTTGCTGAGATTGGGAGTTTGAAGACGCGTTGAAGTTGTTGTGATCAGCGAGACGCGCCACTCGCAGGGGTCGCCAACATGAAGTCATGTGGAGTTATGCTACTTCTCGAGGACAATGTCCTACGCGTCGTCAGGTACTATTGAGTCTTAAATATTTGAGAGGAAGTGGAAGTTTTCGTCTTTTTTGCTCTATGTTTCAAATGATACAAGCTTTTGCTTAGCTGTTGGTGGTTGGTTCGACCTTTTTCGCGAAGCTCTTTCCATGAGGAACTCCCATCACGCCCGAGAGCTTGGAATTTTGTTACAGAAGACATCTATTGTTCTGAACTGCTATGGGCATTTCCAATGCATCCACAGATTGGCTCAATCTGAGCAACAGTTTTCGAGGACCCGGTTCCTTTTTCCCCAAGAGACAGGTGGTGGTTCCTACTATCTCATCGATCCCGCACAACACCTGCCTCACCACCCACCACACCTTCCCAATGCCCACCTTCTCCTTCCCAAGCTGCTATTCCTTCCCAGAACGCTACAATTATCGCAGCACACTACTTGCCACTTTATATTCTCGTCCTGCGAAAACCTCTTCTCTTCTTTTTCTTTTTTCTTGGCTTCTTTACTACGGGGCAGGACGAGAGTATAAGGTGGCAAGTAGTGTGGTGCGATAATTGTGGCGTTCTGGGAAGCTTCTCACTCCTCATATTGTTCCTATTTTCGTGTACGCCGACGCGTTCTGTATTTCGTGGTGGCGACTGGTGAAAGTGTTGATGACTGCTGCCACCACCTGTGTCAGTTAGAATTTGTCGGAATAGATATCACGTGTTTAGGCCGGTAGGCTTACGAACGTAGCGTGATCTTACTCTTTATAAGAGTAGGCCTCGAGCTCTTAGACTCGAGGGCAAGACAATAATAACGAACCAGCACTGCTTTTACCTTACGCCCTACCCTCCATCATAGACGCGTACGCCTAAGTGATACGTATCTCCGATTGTAACGACAGAATTATATAGCTTCGGGGGGGGGCGTAGGTGCCCACCTCTAGTTTCTCACCACGATACAACCGTCTTTCTCGCCCTCCTCTCAGCTGTATCCCCAGAAATGCGTTGCCAGCACATCAGATGGGTCCTCCTGCAAAGTCGAAAACAATATCTATAGGTCGAACCCTTGCCCATGCCGGTACAATCCCATCACCAGAAAACTCCTCCTCGATCTCTTGAATCCATCGGACAATTCTTCCAACCAGCTGACTCTCCCAAAACCCTTCTCTTCGGGGTTTTGATAACAGGAGATGAATGACAACTTTCCTCGCGGCACTGTCTCGACATTTGATGCCAACGAAGTAAAGTGGAATGATGGCCCCGAAATTCAACGTGAATTTTGACTTCTGAGACGGCGAAGAAGTCCCCATAAGTTGTTTTGCGAGGTACACAATGTCCCATATTTCGTTGGTGAGGTTGTCGTATGACATCAAGTCCGTGGTGGAGAAGGTAACGAGACACATGTATGAAGTCTTGGAGTGTAGACGAAGTAGAGTAGAGCTGCTACTTTCTGACATATCTGGTCGCGCCACCAAAGACTCGAAAGCCGATTTCCAATGCAGTATTTCCTTCATGTGTTGCTCTTGCATGGCCTTCCCTTCTTCTGCCTCCTCGCAGCATGTGGATTCGCAGGATACTTGTTCGTTAGAGGCTAAATCAGTACAGGTGTTGTCGTGTTGCGCTCGAGTATAATAGCGTTGTGATAGATTTTCCAGGCTCTCATTGGAAGGTTCGTCATATCCGTCGGTATGGCGAACAGGAGTATCGTGGTAATTCGCACTAGTATGAAGCGCTGTGATTGAGGTTCCAGTGGTTCATCGAATGCAATCCCGTCGTCAGTTTGGCGAATGGGGTTTCTGTGTTGCTGTCCATCAATGGGCGAGTCCGTGAATCCGGTTTCTGTTGGCCATACTCCAGAGGTGTAGTAATAATGTTCTAGCCGCCTTAGGAGAACCTCGAGGCAAACTCTTGCCTCCTGCAGCGAATGGAAGACTTCAGGCGTGGACCGAAGTATCTCTGTCTCGTGTGATTTCCCTGCCTCATGACGTTCTGGAGGTATTCTGTCATCTGGATAAACGATCATAAGCTCAAGACGGCCAAAAGTTTTGTAGATGTTGGTCTCGACAACGTGTGGATTTGGTGACTCGTAGCCAAGTGTCCATCTGTCTTTGGGGAAGGCAGCCTTCCACTCGTACAATAGGTCGATGCCGGTACGAATCTGAGCATTCGCCAGAGAATAATCGCCGTGAAAAGTTTCGAAGGTCGCTGTGAGCAGGCATGCTATCAGGTAATTCTCAAATCTTGGTTTCCGCTGGTAAGTGTATTTCTCACGGATTTGATTGCTTTCGTATACTCTGAATACGAAGGTCAGCATGATCAGAAAAGGGTTGCCATGTATGCCGAGTGTTCGGGTAGGGTTTCCAAGAACGAGCGTGAAGAGCCATATTTCCCAGCACTTAAGGTAGAATCAGAACATGAGGTTGGCATACGTTTGATTGCCATCTGGTAATGCACACCATAAGTAGATGTAATGCCAGAGTCCAAAAACAAGTCCCTGTAATCCACAGCATCCATGGTGATCCGATCTAGAGCCGCGATAACCAACACGCCGTATTGTATTGATGGAACATGGCAAGATTCCATGATCAACCGGCGCCATGCTTCCGGGCCAAAGTATGGTGCAATAGCGTTAGATGTCTTCTCTTGAAAGAGCAAGAAGTAGATCTTCTCATTGTCGTTGTCGAAATCAGTGATGGACAACGGATTCGGGACTGAGGCCGTATTGGCCTTCGCTGACTTGGGTAGTAATACCTGACAACTTTGAGAGGTCGTCCTGCTCGATGCTTTTGCCGCAGGAGGATAGCCATCACATTTGACACCAAAACTCTTACAGCGAGCACATATGGATCGGCTTTCGTCGCATTTGACTCGACGGATCCTGGAGAGGTTGTCAGAAAGAGAGCAGGCTATCTTCGAGGCAGAGTAAAACTCACTTACAAGTAAAGCACCCGGTCCGTAACTTTATCGTTCCATTTCTGCGTTTTATCTCTTTACCTGACGGGTTTTCCATGCTGACAGATATCGAAATCTCGCATTTACCAGCCTGTCAACATTCGTGCAGAGTGATTGAAGTACTGTAGAAATTGGGCCCGAAGTTGAACTCAAGCAAGATTTAGCTATGCATCACATCAGTCCTAGCGATCAAGATTGAGACCCCCTTTGCTTGTATCTGCAGTGCTACAGCGGGTCCAACCTATCTTTGACTGGTGATCTTGGCCTGCAAAGGTGTTGAAGACATTTGGAATAGATGAAGTTGCGGTATACGTAAGCAAACACCGCGATTTCCCCAGTTCAATAAAGGGAGATGCTTTCCATCAAGAGAAAGTCAAAGGAACTTGAATCCGAAGTACAGGCCCTCCTTCATGGATTCATTTTACGAGCAACGCAGCAACGCGTGATCCACTGGGTCCAGCGAGCGAAACGAGTTGGAAAGCAGCCTTTCGCCGCTCCCCAGCTTTTGATAGATTAGAGACGCGTGTGGAGGCGTCGGTTTTCCGATGAAAATACAAAGGGAACGTTGAAGATTAAAACTTTCTTCACCACACACCAGAGGGTACTCGCGCATTGAGCCGCAATAGGTAAAGTGTAAAGATTGTTAAATATGTGGCTGTGCTGTGTCGATCAAGCCACAGACCTCGCTTCGCACCGAGCACCCCTGCCATCCAGCATTATTTCCTGCTTCGCCAAAGTCTCACTCCTGCATCCCAGCGTCATGATGAACAAGATGTTCATCGACCCTGAAATCTGATAAGCAGCTGTTGTGATAAGATAAGTTCGATCTCCTGTTATGATCTGATGTCCTATATGTTGTGTTACATTATCCTTTTGTGAATGTCTGTTTTTTGAAGCTCGATTTTGAATCCCAATTGCAGCAACTACTAGCGCCAACAATCGATGTACTTTGAAGCACAACTTGAACTTCAACTGCGACGATAGCTAGCACCAATAACCGCTCAAGATGTTAGAACGAATAACAGTCTTCCTAATCAACATCTTCTGTCCCCCTCTCTCAGTAATGCTCGTTCGTCCCCTTCCGTCCCCTGCCTTTCCCAGTTACTCAATCCCCACAGGTGGCAGGACCAGGCATGGACTGCCTAATAAACACCCTCCTCTTCATCGCCGGCGTCATCCCGGGCCACTTACACGGCTTCTACATTACTTGTACCTACTTCTCCCGCAAAAGAAAGGTCCGCAAAGGACGCTATCCTGGCGGCAGAAAAAGCTTCATCTATAGCCATCAGGTTTGGAACGGAGGAGCGAGCGATGAGAGAGTGAGGGAGTTGTGGAAGGAGAAATGTAGGGCGGAGAGTGGTGTCGCTTTGGAGGGGGCGGCGGCGGCGGCGAGGGGAAGAAAGGAGAAGAGGAAGAGCGGGAGGTGTGGCGGAAGTAGGGGAAGTAGAGGTGGTGGAAGCGGGGATGAGGTGGCTTGGGATGGGAGGAGGGAGAGTAAGAGGGCGAGTACGAGGGTTATGAGTAGTTCTGCGGGGACGAGTTCTGTGAGGGGTGGGCATGCGCATGGGAGGTCGATGACTGAGGTAAAAGGGTGGAGAATGTAGGTGATACTTGCGGACATCGACTTCCCAGTTTTGGATGAATGTAAACACTTCAACAATTACGTCTGAACAGAAAGTGTAGAATCATCATCTTGTTTCGTTTGGAGAAATTCAATCATCTAATCCAACAAAGGGTCGTGGTATCATCAATATGCTCTGCCACATCCATCCCAACCCTCATATTGCAGGCTGCAACCATAATCCCAACTCCATTACATATACAAGAATCTGCAACGTAATAACATCAAGTCCCAAACTCCAACGGATATTTGCCAAACGCCAATCGAAGGTATCAAAGGAACCCCGTATCCATCATTCCCCCATAGCAGACCCTCGTCATTTCAAGGCATACGCTCAAAGTCCCTACCCTATGGGTCTTTCAATTATTCATTCGTACAAATTTATTCGTAATCGCATCAAGATCGCTCGCTGCTCATCGTCGGTTCGCAGCCTTATGCGAGGTTTCGACGTCGAAGCCGTAGATAGGTCTGCCAATTCTCTTAAGGGCAAAGACAACCTGAAAATGATCAGCAGAGATTTTGTTATGAAGTTGATAGTAGATCTTACGTCCGTAACAGTAACAGTCTTTCTCTTTTGGTAGTCGGTAATGAAAACAACATCTTTGAGGATCTACAGCTGTTAGCAGCTGAGTTTTATTAGAGGCGGGCAGATGTAGCATACCCTGACCAAGTAGTCCTTCAGGGCGACGCGGGTTTCGTCGTAGATTGTGCCAGCGATCCGCTTCACACCTCCACGTCTAGCTAATCGCCTGTGGATTTCTTATCAGCGGGCGGCCTTGCGTATGATGTCGGCAGCCTCGTGTCACTGCATCGTGAAGTTGAACGTACCTAATGTCACCTTTGGCTACACACAATCTCTATTAGCAATCATCTCATCTGCTCAGATTTGGTTTGACTTACTGACGCCCTGTATTCTGTCCTTCAGAAGCTTGCTGGATCACATTATCAGTCCAACAGTTCCACATAAGATGTAACATAAGGCTACCCACCGGTGTCTCTTCTCAGGAACTTTCTTCGCAGAAAAGGCCTTGCCTAAGCCTCGTCCACCAGCTCCACTTCTCTCAGGCACGATAGGGTGGTTGGGAGCATTGCCTGAAGTTCTGGAAGCGTTGCCAGATGTCTTCAGGACGCCCTTCCCGCCGAGGCCGCCGCCTGGTCGCTGAGAGAGAGCAAGAGCTCGGGCTCGAGGGTCACCCAGGTTGGACAGAGCACGCCCTCCTGGAGTCGCACGACCTCCTGCGGGAGAGGAATAAGTCGGCATGTTGAAGAAGGCAGGACCGGTTGCAGAGAAGATCTTAGACAAGTGGGGTGAGAAGGCGAGACAAGACGTGGGTTGGAGTTCGTCGAGTCTTGGTGTTTGTAAATAGTCTGAAGGTGATAACGCGCGAACCGAGTCTCGTCTGGAGCCTTTCGGCGCGTCGAGGGGTAAGCGCCAAGTCAGGTGTCCAGAGAACAGACGATTAAAATTAGTGAATAAACAACGAACGTGAGCCCTACGGTTTTTAGATGAGAGTTGAGCGAGTCGCTGAAACTGACAGGATGTTTTTGGGAGAGGTCAATTTATGTGATTCAAGTCCTGTTACCAGGACTCTATTATTACGCTACCGAAGCCTTGCATTCTAAATGCACTACCGTGTGGTACCCAAGTAAACTCAACGAATGTGTTTGCCTCTTCCAACGCCATGACTGTCATGAGAAAAACCAGATGCAATATACCGGAACGCTGGACGATTATGCACAGATGAAGGTAGCCTCTGCGTAAAGAACCCCCTCCTCGACTACTTCTTCGTCTCCGACTTTGATCTTTAGGGATGACTTTGAGGGCGAGTACTGCATGTCCGTTAGCATGGAAAATGATTTGTCGTCAGAATTCACGTACCTGGTAGATGTATGGCTTCGTTCCTGCTGATGCAGCCACAATCTGCTTCACAAATCCTGGGACATGTGCCATCACATCCACTCGGTCCAGTCTATCGTCAAGAGGTCCGTCAAGGACAGCCTCGACAGCCTTTCCATCTTTGGTCTTTCCTACCCACTCAAGCTTCACAGACTCTGGTTCTGGCCAGTCGTTCAAAGAATCACCCTTGACTTTGGTATGCGTGACAACACCTGAAGCATTCGCACATATGATCTCTCCATCCTTCACCAATCCTCCAAGAGTGACCTTTGTCGAACCATAGGACGGAGGAGTAATATATTCCATCATGATGGCGGAGTAGTGCTCGCTCTGAAAATCTGCGAAGGTCCATTTTCCGGCAGCATGGTGCGGCTTCATGGCTTGATTCGCATGGATGAACATTGCCTTGCCCTTGAAGTTGATCGGTCCGTCTTTAGTCACGATCTCTCCCTCACAGGTATTTCTCGGCCAGAAAGCATGCTTGATGTATCCCCACGGTTCGTTCGGGTTTGTGCCATAGTATGATTTTCCATCCTCGCCGACCACGTAGCCCGGCGAAGTCTGGTTTATAGTGACATTCACAATGGAGTCCTCGTTAACCAAGGATTTGATCGAGTATGACTTCCCATCTTCGGATAACTCCACCGCGAGGTTCTCAGCATAGAAGTTTGTGTGATCTTCATTGAAATCGATGTCCTTGAGTGGATCTGTGCAGAAGAGGTTCTCTTTCTTCTCGCTCTTGGGATAGAAGATCTTCGAATTGAATTGACATGTTGTCTTGATACCGCTTCACAAATATCAGCTACCATTGTGGAGAAATAGGCAGAAGAGACTGTACACAACATTGCTGTAGATGACCTGTACCCAAGCAATATGCCCGGTCTCTGCAAAGAGGTAGAAGATCTGCGTCTCAACGCATGTCGAGTCCATGGCCTCCCATGTTAAGTTCTTCTTCGTCGTTTCTGTATATGGTGTTTTCTCGGCCTGTTTGGCTACAGACTGGATAGCTGAGCTTCCGTAAATAGGCTCTGGTGTCCCAGCGACATTGGCGAGACTGTGTTGAACAAAGTTAGACATCGTCCGTCGTGCGAAACAGTGGGAAACAGGCTATGCGCAGGGTACCCATAGCCGTATGGCTGGAACAGATGGAAACTCAACTCACGTTTGTTTGGCCCAATTAAACATCTTCCTTGGCATCTATTGTAGGCGTTTTGTTAGGGTTGTGTTGAGGTTGTAGAGTTGAGACTCGAACCTTTTGCAAATTCGTCGAGGGCAAGGCCCCTCCCACCGCTTCGCGTCGTGGCGCCTACTCTACGTCAACGGTCGTGGCTGTATCAAAGCTTAAATTCAGCTACGCTTCAACGGTCGTACAACGTGAGCTCAAGAGCAATGATGGACGAGTTTCGGATGAGAGGATTCATGGTTCTTTATATTTTCCTTTCGAGTCAGTCATCAAAGCTACCTAATCACGCTGCGTCATCGCCTCAACTCTCGCATTGTTGTATTGAGTCCTGTCAGGATCATCTTTGAAGAAGAATTGGGATCATCTCTGAAGGTTTTGCTTGGCTCGCTCGCCATGTTCGAAAAAAGGGATATGCCAAAGTACTAGAAAGCCGGAGACATTCATTAGGTCCAGAATTTCAAGACGAGTAAGCCAAGAGGATCGATCAAACGAGACTCGGAGTATCTATCAGGTGTAAATCTTTGTGCTCATTCCTAATGTCCCACCAATTTCAAGACAATAACGGGCGTGATCGGTACCGCTTTTTCCACACATCGGGAGGCTCGACATGTTTTACAATTCTGGATACACATCGGTTCTTCTCTTCAACGGGACCTCCCTTCGAAGCTTGTTTACGATTGAAAGGTCAATCGAAGCTATCGAAATTTCCGGACCGTTAAAGTCACCTCCCAACTCAGCGAGAACATCTCCCCAAGGACCGATGATCATGGAATGTCCATAAGTCACTCGAAAATCATTGTGGTGACCAGCTTGAGCAGCTGCCACGACATAAGATTGGGTTTCAATCGCTCGGGCACGAAGCAAGATTTCCCAATGCGCCTTGCCAGTCGGAACTGTGAATGCGGAGGGATAGGTGATAATTTGGGCGCCCTGCCTTTTCAAGGATAGAGGCACTTCTGGGAATCGCAACTTGCATTTTCATCAGCATCAGATTCTAATCGCCAGGATGGGACGACTTACATCAAAGCAAATCAGAAGCCCAACTAACCCGACTGGTGTTTGAAGCGGTGGAACAATTTCATTCCCTTTCTCGAAGGAACTGAAACCTGTCAGTCTGACCCTCCAGGACCAGGATACTACTCACTCGCTCTCATGCGCTTGAGGTCCGTTGGTGAGATTCATATCGAAAAGATGCAATTTCTTGTATCTCTCGATGATCTCACCCTCTTCTGATATCCATATCGAACAATTCTTAATCTTACCAGAATTCTTCTCATCACCAGGCTCATGAATGCCAGCAGTAATGGCTATCTTGTTATCTTTGGCTTCTTTCTGCAAGCCCTTGACATATATACTGTCTTCAACTGATCGGACAAGGGTTATGGTCTCTTCCGCAGAGTGACTGATATAGTCTGAGGCTTCTGGAAGAAACAGTGCCTACGCTCTCCATCTGATGGTAAGTATAAACGTCGAGAGGTCACGGACGGACATTTACGGAATCACGCCTACCTTTGCACCTGCATCGACCGCTTTTTTTACCAGAATCCGAGCCTGGGCCAGATTGTGCTTCATGGACGATGTACTGCACATCTGGCCAACAGCCTAGATGAAGGAGAAGCCATTAGACTCAGTTTCTCGCGTTCCGAACAGGATGCTATCTGTCCAGCTTACAATGATGGTCTCCCCTCCCATGTTGAGGTCACTTAGTTGGGAACTGGCTTGTCGGCGCAATTGAAAGACGATGGCGAGCTGTCCTCTGGACTTTGGACAGGTTCGTAAGTGAAGCTTTCAAACTATGTACTCTCAAAGTTCAAACTCGAGCTTCTGATCAGGTGTAGTCTGGGTTGAAAGGAAGCATTCATCAATTGGCCGGAAGCAGCTTCACGACTCGCCAATCGGCTTTCAAATCAGATTTCCGAGTCATTCGAACTTCACCACTCTCAAAACTTGCACCTTCCCCGAAGCATCAAGTTCCCCGCACAACCTTGAAATGGTCTCATAGCTGCACTAGGCTGCGTTATCTTCTTCCCTTGCGACGAAATTCGAAGATCGACCAAACGTCGAAAGATGGCTGGTCAACCTGTGCCAAGTCATATGCAAGCTGCATGTTACTGGCCATTCCTATCTCAAAATGCAGTCCAACACGGTAGTCCGCCTCGGGCGCTCATGGAAGTCATCCATATGATACCTTATCTCTTCTGTGCTGTAGTCGTGTGAGCAATCTAATCTTCAAGAACGAGCAAACTGTTTTCGGATCTCCCACTCTTGTCTGTCCCGTCTCGAATTCGAGAGATGGACACTTGATGCTATTGTTGCTGTTTTCCATACCCCTCTCGGTCCAAATATGCTGTCTTGAGAAGGGTGGGGTAAACTATAGCTCGTCATCAATACTACATATAACGAGATGAAGGCGATTTTTGTACTTTGATGCGTACCATAAAGCTTCCCTCGAGCAATCTCTGTATCTCAAACAATAACATCTTGCTTTCAACCAATTCAGGCCCTCGCCAATAGTCCGTACCATGGCTGAAAATGGCCCAAAGAGATCTGTGAGCTTCATTTATTGTATGACTTGTGTCCTTTCTGATGATTCGTGACAGTTCCGATCGTTCATCTGGGATACCGACACCCATCTGAAGACTAAGGAGGAACGCAAACTTCTTCGAAAACTTGACTTCTCAATCTTGACAATTGGCTGTCTTGGTTTCTTCGTAAGGTTTCTCGAGTCGCTGATCAGGATGAGTGTAGCTGAGATTGTGTACAGCTGAAATACCTTGACCAAGGCAATCTCGCAAATGCCTACGTTAGGTACGCCAAGAGAGGGCATGGGTAACTTGGATTCTCTAACAATATCCCAGTGGCATGCAAGAGGATCTCAGGATGTATGGAAATCAGTATACCTATGCTGTAGGTACAACCTCTCAGACTGGATGCATGTCTTAATCTGGTTCATAGGGTACCGCCTACACGGTAGCATATGCACTCATGCAGGTACCTTCAACCTTGATTATCCAGAAGATCCGTCCGAGTTACTGGCTTGCATTGATGGAAATTGGCTGGGGTACTTTCACGTTCGCTCAAGCTGGACTTCACAATGTTACTCAGCTCTATATTTTTCGATTCCTCGTTGGATTCTTTGAAAGTTCGTTCTTTCCATGCCTGCTATTCGTATTAGGATCATGGTGAGTATCTTTGTCTCTGACCGAATGCCATCCGTGCTAACGAGTCACAGGTATACAAAAACCGAACTAGGTATGTTGAGGTCCTTCACTTCAAGCAGATCGACTGACCATATCTGAAGCAAAACGTGTTGCTATCTTCCACATGACTGCACCTTTGGGCTCAGCTTTCGGAGGGTACCTGGTAAGAGCCTGGCGAATGTTAGCTTTCGGCATACTAATTATTTCCATTCAGCAAGCGGCAGTCTATAAGTCTTTGGATGGGCATTCAGGATTGGCGGGATGGCGATGGTTGTACATCGTGTGCGGCGTCAGTGTTTCGTGAATCAGCTTCAGTGATTTTGCTGACTTCCACAAAAGTGCATGACTGTCCCCGTTGGTTTTGCCACAGCTTTCTTCCTTCCCGACACACCATATACGACCCGAGCCTGGTTCCTGAGTAAAGAAGAATGTGAGCTGGCTATTGATCGAGTACAGAGAGCTGGGAAGGCACCACCTGTGAAGATCACCGTCTCAACTTTCAAGCGGATTTTCACGAGATGGAGTAGGTCAAATGTTCAACCTGACAAGGTAGCTTACTGACACTAAATCACTAGGATGGTATGCATTCACACTTGGCTACGTTGTACGTTATTTCCAGAAACCTTGTCACCCGCGTGTCTGACTTTTTGATAGCTGTACGGCACGAGCTGTCAAGCAAGCGGCTACTTCGGCATTTGGCTGAAAGCAGAGCACTTCTCAGTTGTCGCGAGAAATGTCATTCCAACAGGGACGAATTTGATCTCCGCTTTTTGTATTGTTATGGTATGATATTGCCAACATGCTCCCATTGAGTGATTTACTGACAGATGTAGTGGGGGTTTGGCTCAGATTACACGGGTAGCCGGATCGCCTTTATACTTGGGCCTTTGGTATTGTTAACCTCGCAGATATGTCAGTAATCCACTGATGATACTAGACTTATGGATTGATACCGAATGGCATCCTCGCGGTTTGGCCGAACAGCATCCACCTCAAGGAATTCGCTTTCTTGACCACAGGTGTACAATTGATGACTGCGATCTTGTACATGTTTTCAGTTCTCTTGCTCAATGCTACTACTGACAGTGTGCAGTTATACTTGGGCAAATGAGATCTGCGCCGGAGACAACGAGGAGCGAGCTCTTGTCATCAGTTCTATGAATGGGATGCAATATGCTGTAAGTGCCTGATTAGTTTTCCCATGGCTTGGCACCCAGAGTCGAAACTGATATCACAAAGGTCGCGGCATGGCTACCCATCGTCATTTTCCCACAGACAATGGCACCAACATTTCGTAAGTGCAACCTTCGATACCCGAGATCGAGACTTACACTTCCCTTAGGTCGTGGATTCCCAGCCACTTTTGGCATCTTAATCGCGGCTTTGATTATTATTGTCGGCATCCAACTTCTAGCTTTACGCGAACGTCGCCAGAAAGCGAGGGATACCGAGAATAATGAGGTGTCGAGCACCGATGGAAGAGTTCTGAAGGACGCTGAGTATGAGAATGACAAGAAAGGTCCGGATGTGGCCACCAAGGATGACGGACGGGGTGATATTGAGAAGAAGGTATCTATTTAAGTGTTTGTTAGGGCCAAAATATCTTGGTGGTTACGGTCTTTCGGAGGAAGGCAAGCGAGAGTGAAAAAGGGGTGCGCCTGAGGCGATGTGAAATCGAAGGCCTCAAGCAACATCCAGAAAAAGTGACATATCAGTATTCATCTCAATATGACTATCAGTATCGCTTGATTCTAAAATTATCTATTCCAAAATATCTCTACCAATTTTGGACCTCAATTTCGAATTCCTTTGATCCACATGACTCCGCGTTCTCTCAGCCTCGCATTTCAGGCACCAAGAATTTCTCGAACTCGATATCGAAAAGTCGCATGAGCTCTCCCAACCACAACATCAACACCCACAATGTCGCGTGCAAAACAAGCAACAGATCAAATCGTGAAGCTGATCGTCGGTGCCGGACAAGCAAGTCCCAGTCCGCCCGTCGGTCCAGCATTGGGAAGCAAAGGTGTCAAATCAATGGATTTCTGCAAAGTACGTTTCCCCTTCTCTTCCTTCCAGTGATCTGCCATTGCACACCCACCTATCTCAAATTCAAATCCTAACTTATTTTCTATAGGAATTCAACGCCCGCACCGCCCACATGGTAGTCGGAACACCCATCCCCGCCCGCGTCACCGTCCGACCCGACCGCTCCTTCCACTTCGACATCCGAACCCCAACTACAGCATACCTATTGTTAAAAGCAGCAGATGTAGAACTGAAGAAGGGGAAGTTGAAGGGAAAGAGTGGGAATGAGATTGTGGGGACGATTAGTTTGAAGCATGTGTTTGAGATTGCGAAGATTAAGCAGACGGAGTTGAGGCTGAGTGGGTTGAGTTTGGAGGGGTTGTGTAAGAGTGTTATTGCGCAGGCGAAGACGGTGGGGGTTGCTGTTAAGCCTTAGAGGAGAGGGGGTTCTTTGGAATGGAAGGAGCATGGCGATGAGAGGAGGGGGTCGAGGCAATTGGGGGCATATTGGGGAGGGCTGGACTTGAAGCCTGGTTGGGAGTCAAATCTAGGCTGGTGAGATGCTGCCGGTGCTGCCGGTCTGTGGTATTGCCAAAGAACGACTCAATTGAGGGAGGAGGTAATTGAGAGCAGTTGGGAAGGTGGGAGCTGGATCCTACCAGAAGTAATGTCTGGCATTGGACCTTGGATTGTGCTAATCAACATTGCGGCGGCGTTCGGGAGACTTGTGTGTCAAGTGTTGGCATTGAAAAGCTATTGTACACTATGGATGACCAATGGAGGTGTATGATAGAGGACTCTCAACTTCGACTTGAGCTATACATGATCACATCAGAAAAGACATTGAAAATGCATCTGCTACGACCTTTCAACTTTCTCAGTGCATCAAGAATTGGCTGGGTAGTTTTATGAAAGGTGGAATCTTCCTTTCCTCTTTTCGTTCCTCTCGAATACTGAATATTGTCCTGCCGGTCGTCGAGTCTGTCTTCTAACAGTTGTTTTTTAGGTACCTTTTAGTAAATATTCTACCACGTGTATTTATGATCCCTGTACATTTTCACACCGAGATTGTGTATCAAGTCCACATGTTTCAACTTATAGACTTCTTTATAATTATAAACCTTACTTCCTGAAGGAGAAAACACTCCTTTACTCCAAATCTACACATCACCTGTAGCGAATCAGAACAACCTTCCAGAACGTCCGGCATCGGCTACTGCAAGGAAGCCTCGGCAGCAAACAAGCCTCGAAGATCGAAAAGCCTCAAAAGCCGGCCCCGGATGTCCCTTCTCAGCAGTCAGCCACAGGAAACATCTTGAAAAACGTGATCTTAGTGATCCCCACTCCGAGTTCACGGCGGAAGCTCCACGGACGAGAGAGCGACAAATGTCCGAAGGGGCAGCAGACGAACAAACAGGCGCGACGTGTTCGTGTTCGTCTCATCAAGATGACAAGAACCAAGGAAGGAAGGGCGTCTAGGGCTTTGTATTCGTTCTCTTAAACCTTCTGCCTTCTGCCTTTCTTATGAGTCAAGAAAATAATCGGATACCTTCCCAAAGCCGACTTCCGACGTCACATAGATTTATCTTGGGCATCCCGCTGGTGGTCAGGGGTGCAGCCCACTTTGAATCTGTCCGACTGGCATAATTCGTGTATTATTCGTGGACACTGAGACGGCGGCGTGGGTTGCGTTGCATGCACATGAAAAGGCGAGAAGAATCTGTAAAGAATCAGTTTTGCGCCCAAGACAAGCCCAGTCCAATCAACCATTTGGAAAATGTGAGATGATGAATCAGATCCATGACGGATTACTACAAAGTAGTATTATTCATCGCGGCCACCCCTCCATCAACAAGTCTCTGGTACTCGGTACGGGAGAATAGAGTCCCCTCTCGCTCGGTCGCTGACAGCATCGTTCAACCTTAACAGCGACTTGCAGCAGCGTTAATTCGTTAAACGAACCGCAGCCTAACCTTGCAGGCTCGCAGGGTCACACGGCAATCCACTCCGTCATCTGCATCCTTTGATAGAGAGACTTCGACTTACTCGACCTACTCGACCTACTCGACCTACTCGACCTAGGCGCGATAGCTTGCCCACCACGGGTAGAGCAGCTGAGAGCCCAGGAACGGACTCTCAAGATTGTCCATCCTTTCACCGACAACGAGTCGTGCAGCCTCTCTTCATCAATTCCTGTTGCTGTTGCAATCCACCAGGTGTTGACAATTGGCGCATTGCTTTATCGGGCAACGTCGTTGCTAGCACTTCCGCTCCAAGAGACTTCAATTTGGCCCCACTACGACGACTCGACTACCTGCGAATTCTGCTCCACGATCTCACATCATTGCATCCACCGCATTTCTTGGATCTGCCTCACAACCTAGTGCCTCAGTGAAGGCCTCTTATCTGCCTGCTACCCCTCATCATGGCTTCACACGAGAACCACTCCCAAGGAACCCCCATTGGTACGTCCATGCTCACTATTCACCTTGACTCAGTTATGCCATGTTCTGACTACGACATTGTTGATAATCATGTTTCTGACAAAGAATTCTTCCACAGCCTCCGACCATATCATCCCCTCCACCGCCGACCCCAAGAACGCAACGGCCGGTTCTCCTACAGTTCGGTTTGCATCTGCCACTGAGGAAATCGAGCCGAAGAGTATCTCGTCTCTCGACGCCGTTCCTCCACAAAACATATCCGGCCAGGACGAGGACAGGTTGAAGGAATTGTCACAGAGCCTCCATGGAACGAATCTGCAAGAGCGTCGAATGAGCCATTTTGCATTCGAGCCCGTATCTCTACCTGCCTCCAGAGTATGTCTACACTTCTCTTTCGTGTTGCTGGTTGCCGGGATATCCGAAAAAGGAAAAGGAGAAACAATGACGATGTGACTCTCAACAGAGTTCACAATTGTCTGGCAGAAGCTCGGAAGTTTCAAATGTTTCCTGACTTCCCGGCATCGACTTTCATATGCATTGCGAATGAGATCCTCAGATCCACCCCCACGCACTAATGAGAAAGCCTCCCGGGATGCCCCACCTTCTTGCATTTTCCTATATATTTCCTTTGTGCCCTCTTCTTCGTCTTAAAGTTCTCGGGACTGATCCGAATTTGCGCAGGTTGCCTCAAACGAAGATAGTTCACGCGAGACGAGCCGACAAAATACATACACTTCGTCCGGCAGACCATCACCGCACCACAGTCCCCGACCGTCTTCGATGCACTCACCGCCTATTACACCTGCGGCGACGAGATCGCGAGACGCCGTGGAGGGAACTGCAAAAGGTGCGCCACTCCAAAAGGTGGATGCGGAGGAGGACGCGGCAGCTGTCACTCCACAAATCTCACCACCTGGGACATCCCCGTCGACTACAAACATCGACGACTCCCGACCCGGATCTTCGGGAGTGACGACAAGACCGACGAGCGTGTCAGAGTACGGTGCTACGTCAAGACATAGTGCTTTCTCGATCGGTCCTGGTACTCATGACTCCTCAGTCCCAGTGTCGCGGGAGACCAGTCCTTCCAGAGTGACGGCACCAGTCTACAGCAGACCGTTCACGCCTGCTGGTGAACCCAACGACCCATATGCTGCAAGCAAACGCGCCCCTCCAAATCGGAATCTGGACGCTATAGATCCAAGATTCAAATTTACTGCATTGGGATCGAAACACCGAGCAACGCCGAGCTCATCCTCTACCAATCTTCCTCGATCATCACGAAGTGCTGTTGATGTGCACAGTAGCAGTAGCAGCAACAACCTGTCAGAGAAAAGGCACTCGCATCTTTTCGGTGGGGGGCACAAAGACCACCTCTCTCACTTGCATGATGAGAGTTCTTCGACGGTCTCGAGCAAACACGGATCGATGTCCGAGTTGAAGCGCTTTTTGAAGATTGGTGGGCATCACAAGTCAAAGCGAACAGCGTCACCTACACCATCAGCAAAGTCGGGAAAGTCGGGCACAAAGACACCTCCACACCACAGGACTCCCCAACAGCTACCTTTCGGTGATGATCATGGCCTACAATCGAAATACGGTAAGTTCGGAAAGGTGCTCGGAGCTGGAGCTGGAGGCTCAGTTCGTCTCATGAAGAGGAGTAGTGACGGAACGACTTTTGCTGTGAAGGAGTTCCGAGCTCGGCATTCATACGAGACGGAGAAAGAATACGCCAAGAAGGTCACGGCAGAATTCTGTGTCGGTTCGACGTTACACCATGGCAACATCATCGAGACACTAGATATTGTGCACGAGAAGGGGAAGTGGTACGAAGTCATGGAATACGCCCCATATGATCTTTTCGCAATCGTCATGACGGGCAAGATGTCGAGAGAGGAGATTAGTTGCTCGTTCTTGCAGATATTGAGTGGTGTTACATACTTGCACAGCATGGGTCTGGCACATCGAGATTTGAAGTTGGATAATGTGGTTGTCAACGAGCATGGGATCATGAAGATTATCGACTTTGGCAGTGCGAGCGTTTTCAAATATCCCTTCGAGAACGGGATCACACTTGCTAGTGGTGAGTTCTGACGTTTCGCTTTTGTCCGAACTTTCGGCTGATAATACATAGGTATCGTCGGATCTGATCCATATCTCGCTCCTGAAGTTTACGACGAAAGGAAATACGATCCTCAACCTGCGGATATCTGGTCTCTTGCTATAATTTTCTGTTGCATGTCGTTACGCAGATTCCCTTGGAAGATGCCAAGAATGACAGACAATTCGTATAAGCTATTTGCATCCCCGCCCACACCTGGAACAGATATCAGACGGTTGTCCGACACACCTGCCCCATCCAAGTCCACAAACGACTTAGATGTGCCAGCAAGAGATGCTATTCCGGAGTCGAAGCCAGCTCCGAAACCCGAAATACCCATAAACACTTCAAATGGGGCGATTGCGCCTGTGAAACCAGAGGTTATCAAAGGTCCGTGGCGATTGTTACGTTTGTTGCCGAGAGAAAGCAGACATATCATAGGACGAATGCTAGAGATTGACCCGAAGAAGCGGGCAACTCTGGAAGAAGTCCTGGATGATCCATGGGTGTCCGGAACGAACATCTGTCGTCAAGTCGGAGGTGATGTGTATCACGCTCCTGGACATACACATACTTTGGAACCTCCAGCATCGCAGCCTCCACCGGGGAAGTGATGAAATTAGTTCAATTCAACGCTTCAAATCGGATCGGCACAAGGGTTGCATTGACTTGAGGACGGAGTTTTGGGATGGGTTCATGCAGAGATTGGGTTATTAGGATCGTTGAGCACCTGGATAGTGCTGTTCATAGAAGACCTTCTCATATGCACGAGAAGCTGTTCGTAGATTGTATATCCCGGGGTATTGACTCCCAGCTAAACGCCGAGATCTGAGCCTTTGGACAGAAGAACGATCAGGAGGATCATGGATGGACGGTGTTATGGATTACGCCTGTTACTATTACATCACATATTAAGACTTTTAATTCGTTAATCATCGATTTGTGAATGTCCAGAGAGGCCAAATCTACTACAGTATTTTAAATAAGACAGATGATTCAAGTCGTCTTAGTAATTCAATATTGAAGAGCATCTAATTTTGTCATTCAAAAAACAACATACAATTCTTGCATGCATTCCTGGCAGCGATTCTCCACACTCCCAAGTATCATGCTTCTATAGAATAAGACGACCATCAAATTGTCGTTCTTCAAGCCGGACATTCCTCGAGTGTGCTCAGGGGCAGCTCCATCAACTCCAAGCTAATTGGTCGAACCCCGGAAAGTCCGTGCACAATTCGGCTACAGAAAAAAGTCTCCCGAAGCCTTTCGAAGCTTCTGCGGACAACGAAAATAAACACCTTCTCTCCTCATACCACGTTTTCAAATTTCCTGCAAACAATCCAATCGCTCTTAATCCAAAGCTTCAAGCTTACACAACCGTCAAGATGGTATGTCTGCGACTCACGCTATGATTCAGAATGCGGTTGGAGTCAGCTCATGCCATGAGCTCTCTCCTTCTGCGCCTGCTGTTACTCCTCCTCTCCCCTGCCTCACGGTTCCTTATTCACAATCAAGGCTCTACATAGGCTCAACTGCTAACAAATCACAAAGTCTACAGCACTCAAATCCATCAGATCCCTCGCTCCCCTCCTCGACCGCGTCCTGGTCCAACGCATCAAAGCCGAAGCCAAGACCGCATCCGGCATCTTCCTCCCAGAATCGAGCGTCAAGGAGTTGAACGAGGCGAAGGTCCTTGCTGTTGGTCCCGGTGGATTGGATAAGGATGGCAAGAGAGTTGCTTGTAGTGTGCAGCCAGGTGACAAGGTTTTGATTCCTCAGGTATGTAGATTTGCGGATATACGGTTGAGGAATTAGGCTGTAGGATTAAGGTATTGGTTTGGGTGTGTGTATGGAAGGGGTGTGAAGCTGGGATTCGGATATCTCGGCGGACAAGTTGAGGGAGGATGACGGAATTGGCGGAATGGCGAGAAGGAAAGGAGAGAGATGACATGTCACGCTTGCTTATGGCTTTTCAAATTCCTGGATTGGCATCAGGTCTTGTGGGCAAAACGCTGACACGGTCATTTTACAGTACGGTGGATCACCAGTCAAGGTTGGAGATGAGGAGTATTCGCTTTTCCGGGACCATGAGTAAGTCTTACCAACCCATTGCCTTATGACTCTATCACTTGGCGTGGCAAGCAACAACCACTAACCTTCCACGTAGCATCTTGGCCAAGATCAACGAGTAAATGTTCGACCGCCGGGATGGGGTTCAAGGGAGAGAGGCGATTCGAGATACAGAGTGGGGAGGTGTACCATACAATTGTAAAACAATGCTGCATAGCGAAAGCGAGGGGGAGTGACGGTGGAATTTGCATACTTGATTGATATGTAGGGGAGGAAGATGGAGAGATGTGTACTAGGTGTTGATAGGCTGGTTGGCATTTTAGCGGCTGGGTATGAATATGAATCTCCTCTCTTCCAAGCCCTCGCTTTGTTTCGGATTTGACTTTTGCTTGCTTTTGGTCTGCGGCTTGCACGATTACTTCTTTACAGGCTTATGTGTGCTTGGAAAGGGAGATGCCACTGGTGGAAGCTGGTGTCTGACCATGAGCAGGTGGGTGGAAAGCCATCTTTTGTGCACAGTATATGATGGCAAGATCACTGGTCCGTGTCAAAGGTCCTCCAGTCAACTCTAGTCAAGTGGCCAGGGAAGGTTTGGGCCTGACTCTTGAGAGTTCTGTGCTGTCCAGCAGGTATGGTAGCGCAAACACTCCTTCAAACGTGCAAAGGCATGAGCTGCCCATGTCACACAAGCAATTGCCACCCGGTGCATCCTATTTAGAGCTGCATCTTCCTCCAGTGCTTACTGTTAACCTATTATGTTCTGCACATGCATTTTTTTGCAAACCTGTTGTCTTTAAGCAATCAAAGATGTCTGCGCCTCAAACAAAGCTAGCCCCAGCAAATTCCAATCAAAAAGTTGGTCTTCATTTCATTGGTCCAGGAGTTGTGTTCGGGCGGTGTGAGGGCCTTGGGAAATAAATAGCACTAGTCTCTCTACGCTATTCTTGTTCTTCTGGCACCAGTGGTGTATGCTGCTCTGTGCCCTCTTTCATTGCTTCGTCTACATATAACGAGAAAGGGCGACCGGATATCAGGATCATCAGAACTAGGGCTGCGAGCAGCAGATCCTTCAATGTCTGGAGCGCGGCTTCACATCTGTGGATCATTCCTGGTAGCTTGCCTGCATACTTCTTAGCCTTGGGATGGGACAGGATGGATTTGGCAGTAAAATTGGCGTTTCTCTGGCGAACCTATCCCGCACGAGGCTGGCTTGCTGTGGTCTTGCCGAGGCGCAGCAAGCAAGCTTGTCTCCCATACTCAGGCGTCACTCGGCTCTTCTCGCCTCTTGCAGATGCTACGGCTTTTGTACGCACGAAAGTATCTCTTTCGAAACACATTGAGAGCATCAAGAGCATAGAAGAAAACAATTGCAAATAAAAAAAGATGATTGGACTGCCCGGGACTCGAACCCGGAATTCCTACCGAGCCCAAGATGGCGGCCAAATCCTCCTATACAGGAAATGGTAACCTTTCCACTAGCAGCCCCAATTGATTGATTGATGCTGGGGTTTTGCTTATTTATATTTATACGGAT
>FJOG01000028.1:686087-712275 GCA_900073065.1 Phialocephala subalpina
CGAGACGTGGGGGCGGCTAGGTGGGTGGTGGGGATAGGGGATGGGGATGGGGTGGGATAAGGAGAATACGGAGGTGGATGACATGACGTGATGGGGGACGAGGCTGTGTTCACGTGAAGGAGGTGTTATGGAGGAATGAGGAAGGGGGACTATGGAGCGGTGATGTTTTCAATCTTTAACAGACCCATGGGTAACACCAACCACAAGGTGGGCCCTTCCTTTCTTCTTTCGTTCCTACTGCTTGTCTTACTCTTGTCAAGATCTCGCATCTCAATGTCCTATGTATTCTTAGGACATTCTCTAGGGCTCTTACCTGTAGTAAAAGCTTGTCGTTTTCACGAATCGGTTCAGACTAAAAGTTGCGTCTTCTGCTAGCAATTTTTGATTCACATATTCAGAGAGGGTGAATTCGATTCACGAACTTAGACAGGGTCAATTCGTTTTGACAGCTATTCCTTGCCCCAATTTTAAGTCAGTTAGCCATCCCGCAAGCCAATTTCGATTCACACCTTTAGACTGGGCTAATTGGCGCATATCCGATTCGGAGAGGTGTTGATTGCACCAGATCAGAGTCAATTGGCACTTACGCATGCATTTTTCGATTCACGACTTCAGACAAGAACAATTGGTGCATCTTCAATTCATTGATGTGTTTCTCGTCCATTTTCGAGTCAATTGGACGTTCTACAAGCGATTTTCGATTCACGACTTTAGACAAAGTCGATTGCCCCAATTTCGAGTCAATTGGCTGTCTGCTGCCCGAAATTTCGATTCACGACCTTAAACAAGGTCAATTGGCGCATTTTCGATTCAGTGAGGCGTTGTTTGCCTCGATTTCGAGTCAATTGGCCGTTCTGCGAGCAAATTCGATTCACCCGCGATGCAGCACGTGCATAAGTAGCCAGCCGCTCTTCAAGGCACCTTCGTCATACCAACTTCACCCCGCTCGCTCTGCAAAGACTTGGACAACCAAGACTCGATCTCACAAAACTATGAGACTTACACTCGCTTATGGACTCGCAGCACTGCAGGCAGTGGCTGCTCATACCCTGTTTACAACTCTTTTCATTAACGATGTCAACCAGGGCGATGGTACTTGCGTACGCATGCCCATGACACCAGGGAACGCCACTGATCCTGTTGCCAGGATATGGGACATCGATATGGCTTGTGATATGTCCTCGCAGAAGAGAGTACCGGGCACTCAGTACATGATGCTGATTTCTCATAGGAAATGGCGGCAATACCTACGTCCCTCGAGCTTGCCTTGCTAACTCTGGATCGAAGCTCAGCTTCCTGTTCCGTGAAACGCCCGATGGGACAACGCCCGGTGCCATCGACCCCTCGCACAAAGGTCCTTGCGCAGTCTACATGAAATATGTCGAGACTCCCGCGGTGGAAGCTGATGGTGGATCCTGGTTCAAGATATGGGATGATGGCTATGATAATGCTACTTCTAAATGGTGTACGGAGAGGCTCATTGACAACCTGGGACTCATTTCTGTCAACGTACCTGCTGACCTGGTCGACGGATACTATCTCGTCCGCACTGAATTGCTCGCACTTCACGAGGCAGACAAAACGCCCCCAGACCCACAGTTCTATGTCGGATGTGCCCAAATCTACTTGGGGTTACCTGCCGCAGATGGCATCCTTCCGAACAACACTGTTTCCATCCCTGGATACTTGACCGCGAATGATCCTTCAGTGATATTCAACATCTACAATCCTAAATGGCCGTACATAATGCCTGGTCCTCCACCATTTGCCAGTGGCGATCCTTCCGTGAAGGTTCTGAGAGTGGATCACGATCAGTCTTTTCTACCGACTGGCACGATATACACGAACGCGAATTGGTGGGCAGTTGATCTAGACCCATATTCTACCTCTGATGGATGTTGGAATGCAAGTTCTCTCCAAGCAATGTCCCAATCTGCATCTTGTAACTAATGACTTTCAGGCAAGCACATCATGCTTCAATCAGACCACAATGTGCTACGATACCGCACCACCAACAGGCTCAGAAGGTTGCAAAGTATGGGAAGCCAAGTGCAATATCATTCAGGCTGCGTGCAACGCCAGCAACTTCATCGGTCCTCCTGATGCATTCAAAGTGTTGACTCGACAGAACAAACTCAATTACACTATCCCAGCTGCAAGCAATCTCACTCTTCAGTACTACGGTGGTCAATATGCCCCAATACAAGCGCTGGCGTCTGCTGCCACCCTTACTACGAATGGAACCTCACGGTCAATGGCCGTGCCAACTCTCAACGTGGCTATGAATCTTACAGCCTCGGAGTTCGTTTCCACCACCGGACTAATCAGTACATCTACATCGACGTCTTTGCACTTCCTTTCACCCTCAGGTTCACTTCAGCCCAGCTCCTTAACGAGCGTAGGTCCGAGTCAGGCCTTGAATCTTGCGGGCTCAAGCTTTGTTACAACGACCTCACAAAGCAGCACACCTCCATCAACCTTCACCTCTTCGCGGTCGTCGACTACCTTCTCAGTCACAGCTCAGTCAATCAGTTCCTCAAGCTCCCATGCGTCCACAACGTTGACTTCAGCGTCAACGTCTACCGGCTTGCCAGGCACAATGAGGACAGTGTTCATTACAACACAGGTGACCTCAACCTCGGGCCTCCCCTTTGTCCCGCCCTCATCGAGCCCCACCTTGGTATCATCTAGCCCGTCTATCGTAACAGTTTCCAGCACTATTGTTAGAAACTCTACGATCTCTTTATCCAATGGCACTCTGTCAATTTCCTCTCCACCTGCCACGATATCCTCCGCACCTGTCCTGTCAACTTCGAGCTCGTCAAATGGACCTTCATCGATGTCCTTCCCATCACTTACCGTTTCAAATACATCTGCTCTGTCGACGCCCAGCTCATCAAATAGCTCTTTGTCCACGCCCTCCTCGTCGAATACCACTCTGACAACACCTGTTCTATCGACTTCCAGGTCCTCAAACAGCTCTTTATCGACGTCATCTCCATCAATTACCACTTCAGCCACGTCTGCTCCGTCTGCTTTCAGGTCAAATTCATCGACAGATACGGTCCTTCAGATAACCATCTTACCGAATGGAAATGGCACGTCGCCAACTCCCACCGGGCCTGCTGTCTCAATTATCGTCATAGTTCCTGGACCCATAAGCTCTGCATCTACGTCCACCTCAGCCTCAACCGCATCCGACCCCCTCCAAACCTATCCCATAAGCACAGATGGAAGATGCGGCGGGGGCCCTAACGGTCCATATACTACCTGTCTGGGTAGCATATTCGGTCAGGTAAGTCTTGGCCGTTTGTTGTTAAGTCTGATTTGAACTTTCTCTGTACCAGTTAACTGATAAGCCAATAGTGTTGCGGTGATGTTAATCATGTTGTCGGAGTTTGCGGAGCGACGAAAGCTCATTGCTACAGCAACTGTCAGGGCAGCCTCTTCGGGATGGTTATTCCCATGGGAGCTGGACCTGATACTGATATCGCAACAGCTGCTCTTCCAACAGCCACTTCAAGTGCGGGAAGTAGGAAGAGAAGTAAGAAGACTAGATTGCTGGAGTCGACTGCAAGACATGTTGAGTACGTTGGGAAATTGAAGCGAGGGAGACATCATTGGATCAGGAGACTTTGAATGTCGGACCATCCATGTAGTTTATGTGTTGGGATTGTAAGAATGTTCACGTCCGATGTACGTGTAAGGTGTTTTCCTCGGATGGTATTTTGTGTTTATACGTGGATGCTTGATCCTTGGGTAATATGAAATGTTATACTGTGTTCGATATTGTCTTGATGTTTGCATGGATTGCCTTAAAGCAATGTTTTGATCTTGTGCTATAATTGGTCCTGCTTAGATGCGGTACTAATATGAATGATGATTGAATGACCTAATCTAGCAACAAAATCTACAGCAGCAGGAGTTGAAGCCGCGATGGGTACAATACATCGCGCGACGGAGATCATTCGAGGCCTCCATGAAGGTCTTCGAACCGAATGACTGTCCAGAATACGATCCATTCCGCAAAAAGAATATGTGACTAACACAAGACTGCTAGTGGAGAGCGAGTATCATGATCAAATTGTTGATTGAGAGTTGGGACATGCGGATGCGGTAAGCCGCTGCAAAGAACCCTTTTGGGCAAACAGAGCCTGAAATCCGGGATCTGGACCTTGAGTTCTCCGGGAAGGGTTCTGATAGTGTAACGGATCCCTGGTTCGAGTGACTGGAAACCGATCGAACATTCGGATTTGCGACCTGGTACTAGTAAGTATCGAATATTTCGAGGAAAGTGGTGTGCCGTACTCGTGGCGCAAGCCACATACATGTCTCAGCCACAGCACTCCTAGGATATCGATCGAACTTCTTCCTCATTTGAACAACAGCTCAGTAATCCCCCTGGCTCCTTTGTTAGTTTGCCACATGTATGGCATCCAGTCGGATTTTCGAGACGTACTATTTTGATTGTTTGATTGGCCCCAAAATCCTTGGCGATTTGCAAGATCACTGACTGTATGGCATTTTGACCAAGGCACCACTGAGCAGGAAGTCCTCTCCGCCACTTCCAAACAAATGTGTGTGATCCTGGAAATAGATTCAAAGCAGCACAGATGTTCAACCCAAGCCTAGATCGAGGCGAAAACCGCACTGAAGGATCAATCAAAACACTCAGCCCCCATTTCTCCTCAACGCAGGCCAGCCAAACAAATACATGCCTTGTAATAGGGAGCCGACTCCTTCGTTTTTTGTTCAAACATGATCATTTTCAGTCCTTGTTCTCCTCTTGGTCTGCCCCCCAAATTTTTTTTTTTTTGTTTTGCATCTCTTGTCATCATCATCGCATCCCCTCGTTTGAAGGATGATATATCAAATGGCGGGTACTTCTAAACCGCTTCATTTTGCGCAGCAGATTGTGTCTTTCACAGTACTATCACTGTGCTGGCTGTCCCTCGAAGTTGCTGCTCAAGGTTCGTCTACAAACGGTACGGATCAAGTCGTCAATTTCTGCAGACGCTTCGACCACCTATTGTCGACAATCGACTATTCGTGGATGGAGGGTTTGTTAACCTTTATTCGGGAGGTCAGGGAAATCCTCTCGCTACAAATGAGACAAGCTCCCGCGCCGCCGCATTGTGGTTTCTGTGGAGACCGGACCTTTCACTGACGAGTGATGTATAGATGATTCGCTCCTTTACTCTGATCTTCTGGTACTGTAGAACGGGGTTGCCTAATATGACTGCGGGATTGACCAAGAATAGCTGTGCCATCGGTGTCTGAGGGAGTGTTGTGGGCGGATGAGGTCAACAATCGGCTTTTTGGACATTTTCCAGATTCCCCTCCAAGTTCTTTCGCGACTTGGTCATACAAAACGGACCACGATACTTGGGTCATTGTGGCCACATATAGCGACCCCAATTACTTGGCCCATGGGATGGGAGCAGTGGCGCCAGAGGCTGGATTCGGATACTATCTAGGAGGATATCAAAGATAATCAGACACAAGATGCTTGGACTGGCGGCTGACTTTACAGCCCTAACCTTGTGGAGTTTGACATGATCAAGTCCCAATATCTGAACATCAGTGGTCCAAGTGCGCAAGGTCGTGGCGAGGGCCTCATGGTCTTCGTTCCTGCTTCCACATCCGGTATTCTAGTGTATTTTGGCGGGGGAACGCAAGATCCCTCGACAAGAGAGGTTTTCGGGGTACATGCTCCTTCAAATTTGATTGAGAAAACAAGCTAACAACGTCAGGCACCCATGGATGTATGGCGAGTGCGTTTTATGTAATAATGCGAACACTAACATTTTGTGTTAGAATATCACCATATACGATATCGCCGCGAAGAAATGGTACGCACAAGAAGCGAGTGGACAAATTTCCGAACAACGAACTCGGTTTTGCGGCGGAGTTGCATGGCCAGATGACAAGTCTTCCTCCAACATGTAAGTATGACTTTTTCAAAGTCCCATTGCCTGACTAACGTTGAGTGTTGTTCAGCTACCTTTATGGCGGCCACAGACCGAACGCAGAAACCATCAACGGGTCCATGGCTTTCGACGACGTCTACATTCTATCACTTCCAGCATTCGTTTGGATCAAAATATTTCCCACGACAGCACAGGCATCATTTCCCCATCACTCTATGTGATGCAATATAGTCAACAACACACAAATGATCGTGATGGGAGGGCATTTCTGAATGCTACTACTTGCGATTCACCCGTTGTTCAAGCACAACATAACATCAATCTTGGGCTCAACAACCTGGACATAATCCTATGGTCTGAGTTTGTGCTCGATTAACCGGTATACACGGTCTCCCCACAAGTTGTATAGGCTATTGGCGGCAGATTAGCTTCGGCTCTGTTCGATATTGCATTCTAATTCCGGATGTTCGCTAACCTGTTCACTTTGAATCTAGCAAGAAAGGTGGTGCAAATGCTACTAGTCCTTTAGTTAGTACTGCTTCCTATGATTTTTACCTCTTCAAAGACAGTACACCGTTCCCACCCGTACTCCCACCGCAACAAGCACCCCAACACCAACCCCAACACCCACGCCTCCAAAGAAGAAAACAAATACGACTGTTATTATGGTTGGTTGGGTTGTGGGAGGTATTTTACTCCTCGTTGCTGCTATCGCCAGCTTCGTCCTTTTACGTTGGGGTCGAGCAAAGAACGATCTCGTACCGGATCTGGTATCTCAATCAAATGCAAACCAGTGAAGCAAGGATAAGCAGGATAGATGTGGTCGTGAGGATACTGAAGTAGACCCAATTGCACTTGATGATGGGGAGTGCCAATAGGCGTGTTGGCGTTGTCGAAGTACTGTAGATTTTCGGGTACCGGTTATAGCTTGTGTCGTCCCAAATGGGGATCTTCCGGGACACCGCGAGACAGACCACTCACTTCACTCCAGAATGTGTTTAGCTAAGGTGGATTGTCGACTCTGGACCACAAAGGCAAGATCGTTTCAGCGATGGTTAAATTTCTCAGTGGAGTATCTTCAAGATATTGGCAACTCCAACAGAGAGCACCTAGCAGCTCGAGTAGAAATTTGAGCTTGCAATATTCCATCCTCTTCGGCGTACTCTCTGCCGTCAAAGCATCCTATGGTGACATTCCGAGTGCTGAGACGTACTTTGCAACTCCAGGTTACTATCTGTGAATCAATGAGGGAGCCGAACAGGATAGATTGTGTGCCTTCGTTCCCACGCCTTACGCGTGAGTCAATGTCTAGGAAAAAGGCTAAAGATTTATTCACGAGCCAGTTGGTATCATTGGCATACAGGGATCCTGCAGTGACCAAAAGTGCTGGCAGCTCGCTCATATCTTCTTCCAGTGATTGGTGTAGTCAAGGTCAAACAGACCAACAGGAAAGGTCGCAGTAAGGTAACCATTAACAACATCACGTACCCAGCAATTTCGCATTTTTTAACTCCAGCCTCTGTCAACTATTCGAATTAGTTCGTGAGGCCAACCCTTTATGCTACCACTGATAGGACCTGTCTCATTAGCGGCGCGTACAACTTTCTCCAGATCTGTCAGGTGGAGCTGGTTTACTTGACTTGATGGTGTTGAAGGATGACAAGTAACAGAGTCAGCACCAGCATTTGAGGGTGCCAAAGGTGATGCCTCCAAGAGGGTTCCAGCTGAGATTGAAATTGACGGTCCTTTACGGGGAGGTCCATTGCTTTCTTTTTGCTGGGCTTGAGTACTCTCGTCTTCAAGATTGAATATAGCCATAGCTTCCCAGCTAGGTCTTGATTGTGGAGTAGGTACAGGACTTGAAGAACCCATTTTGAATGGACCGCAGTGAATGAATGGGCTGTGGGTAACCTCAATTGTTTATCACTCTTGAAAATTGGATGATATGATGATCTGAATGCAGGTATCCTGAAGGGGTTCGGTAAGTAATTATCTTCCTTGATTTGCAATATCGTCGAAAGCGAGTACATGAAATCGAGAACTTTAAAGAGCAAAAGAAGGAATTTAAGGAACAATATACGATGTGCGGAGGCGCAGGCCGGATAAGTAAGACGAGGATTACTAGGTAGGTAGTGTTTTTCGTCACTGGCGAGATTGAATGACCAGTTAAATCCACGAGGTTAATCAATCGAGCGGTACTCTTTATTGCCTGCATAGAGCAGCCTCTCATCTCGAAGAAGGTATTACGGGTCGACCAACTAAGTAATGGTTCTCGGTGAACACACTTGAATTGTCAATCCACCGCGCCCGAACCTCGTCCCATCTGGCGTTTCATGTTCAAAGCAACCGGTGACCGCTATCATGGTGACACAAAACCGAAAAGCACAACGCAAATCTACTTGGACGGTGTTAAGTGCACTTCGCTACTCGAACATCCGCCGAGACGATAGGCGAGCGTCAATTCATAAAGGCATGCATTCAAATAAGCAACCGCGGGCCGTAACAAATGTAGGACTCGACCCCAAACTATATATTTAGGGCATTGTTAGACAACCATTGGAAGACTGCAGCTTCGGTAATACAAAGGCAATACTAAAGATGCTAACATCATCATCATCATCATCATGCAGCTCAAACTGGTTCTCGGCCGCGTATTATGCCCGGATCTTCGTCGTTGAACACTGCTACAAAGACCACCAGCTGGCACGTCCCTATCCCCGGCCTTTGCATGTACCCCAAAAAGCCCCACTTCGACCCAACGACTAGGCCATTGATTTTGGGTTACATTGAAGGTACTTCCATGCTAGGCAGCAGCTAGCTTCCAATGCAGCGTAGATGAGTTGTCCAATCCCGAGTAAAGTTGTATAACTTGATAAATGTTGAACTCGAGCTTCGACTTTGAACTCGAGATATTGTCCAAAGACGACCCTGTAGAGTGAAAACAGACGAGTATAAAACTTAAATGAAATCCTAGTCCACTTGGACGAAGAAAAATCCTCCTCTTAACATCAAGTTGAAAATTTCGGTTGACAGAAAGAAGCACTCACTACCCTGTTGAATGGAAATATACTGGACCTTGGAAAGTCCAAAGTTAACCCAATCCACAAGGCCAGGAAAATGTACATCTCCAACTCGAAACCTGAATTGAGGACGTTCTTCAACCAACCTGATCTTGACACATTCCCTTGTGCGGAGTATTGGGGCAATATGCAGAGCAAGAAACCTTATTGACGACTTTGCGATCCACAATCGCAAGTATGATACAATCGATCTTGCGCGGCTATGCTATGCTGCGTTCCAGAAATTCCTGACATCGTCTACCTGAACGCCCCTCCCAGTATCGCTTTGGTCGATATACACGTACACAACTTCTTCTTATCCCATCTCATCATAACGGATATCCCTTGAATTCTCGATCATATATTTGCTGCTTATGCGGTCGGGCTGGCGAATTCGTTGGCCCTGCTGGAAACTAGTAGGCCAATGATCAAGCCGAATAGACCAAGGACAGAACTGAAAATTTCGATTACCAAGATCTTGACGAATCTGTGTTTCCCATTAGCCAGACTCTGCCATAACATGCCATATTACCCACAAGCTTGGATCAGCAGCATCTGCCAGGGCAGCACCACTGCCGTTGATACCGACAGAGACACCGCAGATCAGGTTGCACAAGCCAACAGTCAACCCAGCCCAGAACAGCGCATATCCGGTGTAGTAATTGCTTCCCGAGTAAATACCATCTCCTTCGACAAAGTTGAGTTTCGAGGAGAAGACGATCGACATGATGACGCCGTAGATGGCGACGACTTCACAGAAAATGATCGAGATCAAGTTCTTCGTTCTGATTCGGGGAGCTCGAACTCCACCACCGATAATCGAAGAGCCTGTGATGAAAATTCCCCTATGATACGATTAGAGAGGATATCTCTGCGGTATTGAAGGGTATTGTACCATGCTGCTCCAACAACTGATAATCCAATGCACAAGCCAATGCCCATATCTGCCCAGGCGTATGGAGATACATCCTCGAGGAATTGGCCAACCTATCCGCCAATTTAGCCATCCATTTTACATTATCCCAAGGCTGCCGAACATACATTGAAGGCTTCTCCATCACCAGTGAAGAGCATATCTGGCCAAGGTTAGACAAGACCATCTCCCAAGCTTCGTCCCGACTTACAAGCTCCCACTATCGCCAACGCCGTCGTAGCACCTCCAATACCATATGAAAGACTCATCTTGGCGGGGGCAATTGAACGTGAAGAATTGACCGGGTTGGAATCGTTGTTGTCGAGATTCAAGCTCTCCTCGCTCGTCACCTTCAAAGCTCAAGCGAGAGCTCAAGGCTCCCGTACAAAAAGCCACTAGTCTAGCGCCGTTGCGGCTCAGCTGACTCATCCAAGCCATATATCCCATCTCTGCCTGAACAAAGACTACTTGCCCTCTTCATCGTCGTGTCCCATACAGCAAAACACCATGGCGACCCAAGCACAGTCCTTTTACGAGCTCTATCGCCGTAGCAGGTACTGTGCCTCTTTGCTCTACACGCGATTTGCTATTCCTTACTGACTGTTCCCACTTTTAGCATCGGCATGGCGCTCACAGACACCCTCGACGACCTGATCAGCGAGCGTCGCATCGAGCCTCAACTGGCGATGAAGATCCTAGCGAACTTTGATCGGAGTATCACTGAGGTGCTAGCAGAGAAGGTGAAGGCGAGGTTGACGTTCAAGGTACGGAGCAAGCAAAGAGGCTGAGGAGGGGCAAGGTTAACATCATGAAGGGTCATCTCGATACCTACCGTTTCTGCGATGAGGTCTGGACCTTTTTGATTAAGGATGTCACCTTCAAGATGGAGAACTCGAGTCAGACTGTACAGGCGGATAAGGTCAAGATCGTGAGCTGCAACAGCAAGAGACCTGGCGATCCCCAATAGGCGGCACATAACGGGGGAGCCTCAGATTGTCAACCCGAAATTGCAAGATTCTCCTACTTGCGATGAGACATTCCGATTTCGCATCTTGCTATGCGAAGAGCATGCGGGCACATACAATGATTTTCGTTTGGCCAAGGGATTGTGGTCATAGGGAAGCATAATCGGTGTTTACGGAACTGGCGTTGACTTGAGGCAAGGGAAACACAAAGGACTTTCTTAGAGAGACAATGTCCGCACTTGGGTTGAGACATCCAAGAATCAAAAACATGCAAGATTTTCGCAATGAGCAACACGTTCTTTCACCCGCAGGGCTGGGTTGTTGGCTGAAGCCGACGCCACATGCGGTGGAATGTCTCTTCTATGCAGGGACTTTGTGAGGCTGATAGATACTTTACCTTTTGATATGAACTTGAAATATTGTAGACAATATTACCTTTCTGCACGCATCTTGCTGTTGAACATTATAGTGCTCATCATCCAACCTCGCCTCTCACAAGCCAACTCAGGCCAGCTTTCCGAACCCAACACCTCGCTTTGCAGTACGGACGCGGCTTCAGGCCCGCAACTTTGACAGCAGCACTCAACTCTCCCACTACAGTCTCCCAAACTAGATTCCAAAAATAGCCATTTCATCATTCCAACCTCTCACACCTCCCAAAAGATCAAAACACTCTGTAAAACCAACAGTCCCCATGCCCACGCTACGCCAACGTCCCCCAAAGACACAAAAACCGGATTCCCGGGACACAACATCCCCTCCTGCAAGAGGTCCCAAATCAGCAGCCACGACCGCTATGGAAGCTGCTGCTGATGCTAATGATCCGCACCAGCCCCTGCTGGGCTCCACGACCGCGCCTGCCAAGGAAGGTACAGGTGGTGTGGAGCAACAACGGGCTTTATCTGGACGACGTGCAGACGCTGACGCTCCTTCTTCCACTTCAACATCAGATGAGACAGAAGGAGAAGAGGGAGATAGGGAGACGATGGAGAATTTGAGTCGAAAGTCGCAATGGATTGTTCTTGCTGTTGCGAGTGGTGGGTGTGCAGCTTTCAATGGGGTGTTTGCTAAGTTGTACGTCACGTTTCCTTTGTTGTCTCCGGTGATTCCGGGTTCGAGGAATTTGATGGTTTGGGGAGAGTGAGGATATACTTCTGAGATGGAAACCAGCATGGATAAGATCATTACTTATTCCTTCCTTTTTCGCTCTGTTCCAGCCTTTGCATGCAGACATAGGACGCAACGGTACCGGCAGCACGGGAATGGCGCTGCAGTGACATGCTCGCGAGGTTCGTGTGGCTGATTGAAATTTAGGACGACGACTGAACTTACTACTAAATTCGCGACTTGGGTTGCGAATCTCGTAGGATTAGGAAATTTGGAGGGAGCTGTCGAAGTTGTTGTTCGTGCTGTATGTGTTTTCTATTTCTTCTTCTGCTGTCCTTCCATTGCCTGTTCCCTAGGGTTGAAGTTACACGATATTTGTCTCCATTCATTTCCTCCCGCAACTTTCATCGGTCCCTGCTCCAATTCTTCATCCTTGCCTCACCTCCGTTCACCAAGTTTCTTTCCTCATGGTATATTCTTCTAAAACACACAAAGATTTTCTTCGGCTTGAACCTAATCTTCAACGCCATAATGTGGACCCTCTTCACCAAAGCCCTCGCCCGCGGAACTTCCACAACGCAGGTGTCGATCCTCAATACATCCTCAAACTTCATGTTGACCGCCGTCCTCGGTTGGCTCATATTCTCGGAATCCCTTCCGCCTCTCTGGTTTCTCGGTGCCGCATTACTCGTTGCTGGAAACGTGATTATTGGGAGAAGAGACGAAGGAGAGGAGAAAGATGTGCATGGGAGGGCTGAGAATGGAGAGGGTAGTGGTAGGGAGGAGGTGGGAGAGGGATTGTTGGTGGCGGAGGAGGTGGAGCTAGATGAGGACTTGGACTTGGAGGAGAGGAAGAGGAAGGAGGAGCAGGATGTTTTGGATCTGGGGTTGGATGAGCATCAGCAGCAGCAGGGTAGGAGGGGTGGCGGAAGTCAGGATTTGTTGTCTTGAGAGATTGTAAGAGGGTGGCATTTGTCTATGCGTTTGACACCCTATAATAGAGTTTGGATAACCTCAAATGGACATTACGAAGAACAATCGGCTTCCCTTGAAATCCACAGTACAAATCAAAGCTCATGCCCCCTAGACAACGCACCGAGCTGTTTGAGTAGCAGAGTGGATCGCTAGCAGCCCCTTTAAAGATTAACTCGCTTCAACTCGCCTGCTCACACTGGCCGTCAAAACCGATCTCGCTGCTCCCGAAAAAGAACTGAAAATAGCTCTCGAGAATCAAGTCGCGAAAGGGGGCAAAAGACAAAAGAAACTCCGATACCCATATTTGGGTATCGAAGTAAGGAAACCCCAGGCCGCGGACCGGTCATAAAGGGGTTTACTTTTTCAGTTCATTGGTAGTTTGAAAAATGAGACAGATTGCTAGATTGGTTAGGGGGTTCGGGATTGACGACCAAGGGATTTGAACCTAGGTTGCGGGCACCGGTGGGATATGCTGTTGATTATTAGTTGTGAATCCACGATCTTTTGAAGTTTGATAAGAGGAACTTACGCGTTGAATGAGAGTGCCTTTGCTGAGTGTGGGGGTGCTTATTTAAATCTATGGGCGGTTAAGAAGCGAGACAGAGGTGGATATAGCCATAGTCGATCCGAGGGGAGGGGCTTAATGTCCGTTCTTTTGAGAGGACGATTTCAAGGTGATGGGCCAAAATTATGTTAGGTAATTATGAGGGACATTTTGAAAGCTCAAGTACCCATTGCCAAACCCCTATTGCACGAGAACCCAGATGTAAGAAGATATGAGAAAGAATGTTGTGTATTCCTTTATGCTACAAAGTATCGAACTCGCTCTTCAACTTCCCCATCAACAAGGCCTCGATCTTCGTGCCTTTACTCAAAGTCTCTCTCCCAGCAGGCAAACACAACAGCGCATTCGCACTTTTCAGACTCCCTACTCTCGAACTCCTTTGCCCTCCGGTACTACCGGCATGGATGAGCCCATCTCTTCCTACCGTAACAATCGCACGATGATATTCCGCTCTTTGAGGATCAAGATGGAACTCATGATCCAGAGTGACTTGAATCTTCGGCAAGCCTGCTGGAGACATGCCAGATGTATAATGTAGAGATGGCAAGACGAACAGATTAAACGTAACCATGCATGAGACTGGATTTCCTGGCAATGAGAAAATGACCTTCTCCACTCTCTCACCAGCGTTGTTCTTCACTGGCACAGTGGCGAATGTAGTCGGCTTGCCAGGCTTCATCGACACCCGTCCGAAGTGTATGGTTCCACCTAGAGATCTCTCGATCGTAGGTTTTAGCAGGTCAAGCTCGCCCATGGAAACCCCTCCTGATGTGATCACAACATCTACTCTCCTCAAGGCATCTCTTAATGTCTCTTCGAGATGGCCGGATTTATCCCTCGCAATGCCGAGGTCGATCACTTCGAATCCGGCGCTTCGAGCTGCCGACATAATTGTTGGCCTGTTGGTATCCCTTACTTCTCCCAGTCTAAGTCCCCCCTCCTGGCTGTGTTCGACAATCTCATCTCCTGTCGACAGAACACCAATGACTGGTTTCTTATACACCATTACTTCGGCTTTCCCGACCGAAGCAAGAAGACCCAGCTCTCCTCCAATAGCAGAGATCTCTTCGCCTTTTTGGAGGATAATAGTAAATTTGTCAATATCGCTACCGACCTCTCGGATGTTCTCGCCAGGTTTGACGTCCTCGGCTAAGATCTCGACCTCCTTTTCCTCCTTGCCGTCTTCAGTCATGGTCTTCAAGACTGTATCCTCCACCATGACAACTGAGGTAGCACCAGGAGGAAGCGGAGCCCCTGTAGTAATTCGTGTAATCTGGCCAGGCTTCAGCTCAGGTATCTCACCAGGCGTGGCATGAGACACCGAAGCAACGGGAAATACACCTCTACTTGAACTACCATCTGTTGGAGCAATGACAGCATAACCGTCCACGATACTTGCTCTGTACGCAGGGACGTGTTCTGTAGCTATGACATCTTCGGCAAGAACACATCCTACTAGGCTGCCATCGACTTTCGCTTTCACAATACTTGGGGATGGAGTGTGTTCCTTGATGAGCTTGATTGCTTCGCTGACCTCGAGCATGGGGTAAGGAGATGAGCGATTCCGCCTGGTCGGTCCTAGGCTGGGGTCATTTGACTTGGGGTTCTCCGTAGGTGCTGTGTGTCGGACTGGCATGGAGTGCCCATGACTATGGCCATGGCCGTGTGAACGAGAGTGGCCGTAGTCATGAGAATGTCCTGCAGCAGCACTGACACCTGCGTCTTTCTCCAACTTCTTCACGCCCCCGGCATGAAGTGATCTTGAATCTGCTCCTGCTGCTTGAAGGCATGCATGAGGTAAGAGTTTCAGAACAGACTGGAGATTTTCTCTCGCTCCTTTTGGTGAACCGGGGAGTGTCAAGATGAGAGTTTTATGTCTCACTCCAGCTACAGGTCTTGACATGAGAGCAACTGATGATTGTCAGTTGACATATTCTCACTCTTTATGAAGACTTACAAGGAGTAACTGCTAGAGAAGCAGCAAGCATTCCATGAACTAAACCAGGCGCTTGCTTATAAAGCAGAGGAGTGACAGCCTTCTCACAATTAGCACTCACTCAAAATCAAGGTACTGTTCAAAACCACCAACCTCAGGTGTACTATCAGAGACAGCAAAGCCCGTCCCTCCCGTCGTAATAATCACATTCGGACTTCCCTCTCCATCCGCCCATCCCGTAATAGCTCTCTGAATATCGAGCACCTCATCTCCTACAATCTTCGTATCCACTACCTCCCATTTCCCGCCTCCATCTTGCTCAAAGACATCTTTTAAGACCCCACCCGAGGAATCTGTAGAAGGATCTTTAGAAGCAGTTGTTGAGACGATAAGAATTGCTGCTTTTAGAGTTGACATGGTTGTTGCTTGAGGATGAGAGATTCTCGACCCACCATTCCTTGATTGCTGGACCAACGTCACAAGCGAGGACTTATCGCGTCTCCCCAAACTTTTTTCTGCAAAGTCGCGTCGCATCCAGCAACTTTGTTTCTGCAGATCCAGCTGCAACGATGGTCCGCCTGAAGAATCGATACCTGCTGGTCAATATCCTGTACCCCGAGCTCGAGAAAAGCCAATTGAAGTCCGACATTCCCGATGTCGTGGTCTTCAACCAGCCGACGACGAACGAGCTTAATTCACATGCGCTTTTGAGAGGCATCAGGGCAGAAGTTTCGAGTTTATTTGGTGATTATGGGACGGGGGCATTATCAGAGAGTCTTAACGGCAAGAACAATGGAAATCAAGAGCTGTGGAATGTGTCTCGGTTTGCTAATGAAATCGGCAGTCAAGTACCTTTCTCCAGCAACCTCGACCTTCATTCTCCGAGTGTCTCGCGCACACTATCAAGTCGCATGGGCAGCACTTTCGATGATGAATTCTGTGCCAGTGAAGGGTGGAAAGAACTGCGTGTTCAAAGTCGTGCGAGTTAGTGGAACAATCAGGAAGGCAGAGGAGGAAGCTATTCGGCGGGCACGAGAGATGATTCTGAAAGCACAACGAGGCCTTGGCGGCCAAGGAAAGTCCACACTGGAAGATATATTTAGAGATGGGAAGAAAGACGCTTCACAGGATGTTCTTATGGTCGACTGGGCAGATTCAGACAGCGACGAGGAAGGAGTGGATAGTGATGGTGATGGCTGAAAAATCAAGGGGCATCATCGATTCTTCCTAACAACCTTCACACCACTATCTGGCGGCATGGGCATATCCATACCCTCCATATCATCGTCCCCCTCGGCAGCAGTTTCCGCACGGTCCTTCTCCTCCTGGTCCCGGATCTTGGCCTGTTCCTCCCACTCCTGGCGCTCTTTCTCGTCATATTCGTCTTTAGCATCGAGCCACCGCTCCTGGACATCCTTCACATCCATTGTGGTAACGCCTTCGCGCATAGCTACCTGCCATACGGTATCGTTCGCACCTTCTGCACCACCGAATGCGTAACCCCCTGCTCGATCGATGACTTGTAGAAGATGCATCATGCTTTTCTTGTCCTCGACTGCCAAAGTCTCGAAACTAACCAGACCGAAGCTCTCGACCAATTCAACAACTGCCTTATTCAGACCATCGAATTTGGGATTCCTCATTCGAGACGATTCGTTCGCCAAGTGTGGGAGGAGGTATGATAGGTCTTGGACCTCTGTGTAGAAGTCGAGGTTGAATGGTAGCTCACCATAGCTTCTAAGCTTGTCGATTTTCGTCAGGACATTGAGATGTGGGAGGTCCATCTGCAGCATGGCTCGTAGGGAGAGGATGAGGTTGGAGATGTAGAGTGAAGGCATGGTCAGGCAATATGAGTCGGAGAGATGCAGGACTACAAGCTATAGGAAATTAGTATCCAGCTCTTTCTGCAGACAGAATGAATGCGCACTCTATATCCCAACTTCTGTAACCTGAAAAAGATATTTCGTAACGACGAGTGATGTGTGTAAAGCTCAACCTGCCCGGGGCAATCAAAGAGCACATAATCCTCTCCAAGCTCGCTGAGTCCGCTCTCTAACCACTCCATATTATGTTCGAGCTCTTCGAGAGCAAATATTACTCCGCCGTTCGGCCCTAAATCATCTTCTTTCATAATATCTTCTAGTTTTATGATGTCTCGCACATCTATCGCACATTCGTAATTTGCATGGTCGTTCGCGGGGTCGAGGTTGACCACAGAGCACTTCCGTCCTATGGCTGACATGAACTGTTGCACTGGTGCTTCGTTAGAATTTCTAGGTGAGCTGGCAGAAGGTTATACGTACTGCCATCACAGTATGTACTCTTTCCGGCGCCTGGGCTACCGAGCACAAGCTGTGCGAAAGGCATGGCGAGGAGAACTTCCGATAGAAGTGGGAGATGAGGGGCAATTCGGAATGCGCCTGGAGTAGAAAAAGCTGCTGGACTGTGACTTTTGAATCCTGCAATAGACGTAAAGTGGTCGAAGATATCCGAGAGAACCTAAATCTCTAAAATCGGATTTGAAAATCCAAAGTCAAATGTGGTATGTTGTGAAAATGTTCTAAAAAGCTCGTGGACATTGTGAGCTTTTGAGGTCCCGTCCTTTTTTGGCGATTTTTAAGGCGGTCAAGTGGCAGTATTTTTCTTCAAGGTCAACACCAGGCTGAACGTTCGCGATTTTCTGGGGATTCGAATCTAGAATCACTGAAAAATGGCTCCAGGTAAGTCAAAATTCTCACCCGTCTTATAAACAGCTGAAAATACAAATACTAACATAACACAGCAGCAATCCAATTCGAATTGTCCGATCCGCCTACCGACGCGGTCTCCTCCCTCAAATTCGCCCCGAATTCTCCTACAAGATTACTGGTCTCGTCTTGGGATAAGCATGTTTACTTGTATGACACACAAGATCAAGAAGCGGGCGGAAAGCTGATCGAGAAGTACGAGCACCGGGCACCTGTACTCGATGTATGCTTCGGAGCCGACGACAATGAAGCTTTCAGCGCGGGAATGGATTGGCAGGTGAAGAAGTACGTTGCATATCCTACACTCCTTTGACATGGAATTGGTATTCTAACGCCAAATTCATAGAATCAATCTTGAGACAGGAGAGCAGACAGTCATGAGCGCGCATGGCGCGCCAGTTAAGTCTGTAGTCTACAGCAAAGAGCACTGTAAGTTTGATACCACCTATCACATATGCAATAACTAACACCTTAGCCCTCCTAATATCCTCCTCCTGGGACTCAACCCTCCACTTCCACGACCTCAGCAACCCTTCCGCCACACACAGCACCATCACCCTCCCCGCAAAACCCCACTCCCTCTCCCTCACCTCCTCCAAACTCGTCGTCGCCATGTCCTCCCGGCTCGTCCACATCTACCAACTCTCCTCCACCTCCCTCCTCACCTCTCAAGCGAATGGTTCTGTCACCGAACTCCAACCTTGGCAACAACGCGAATCATCCTTGAAATTCATGACCAGAGCCGTGGCATGTATGCCGAACGACGACGGATACGCTACATCCAGTATCGAAGGAAGAGTCGCAGTCGAATGGTTTGATCCAAGTCCCGAGTCTCAGGCTAGGAAATACGCATTTAAATGCCATCGTCAACCCGACCCCGAGGGAGAAGGAACAGATATCGTTTACCCCGTCAACGCACTCGCTTTCCACCCAAAATTCGGATCCTTTGCTTCTGGAGGTGGAGATGGAGTCGTGGCATTATGGGATGCTGTCGCGAAACGTCGAATCAGACAGTATCAGAAATATCCTGCTAGTGTAGCAGCGTTGTGCTTTAGCAGTGATGGGAAATATCTTGCTGTGGGTGTTTGTCCGGGTTTCGAGAATGGGCAAGAGGATTATAGTGGTGAGGGAGCGACGCATGTTTATATCAGGGAGTTGAGTGAGACGGAGGCGAAGGGGAAGGGTGCTAAGTGAGGAAGGAAAAGGGGTGTATGAAAACGTGAGTCTACTCTTTAGCATGGCGTTCTTGGTGGACTGAAATCTTCTGGACTTCCATGACCGTAAAAGTCTTTTGCAAAATCCAGACATTTATCAAATCCTATTTGTGCTCGCCTAAGGTCATCCTATTGTCTTCTTTCTGCGCGTCACCCAAGCCAAAACAGAGATCTGTGCGGCAGAACCTCCAAACCAAGTCAGTCATCCTCCAAAAGCACCAAACTTATTTTCAAGTCGGCATGCTCTATCCTTTTTCATTTTAGTTCTTCATTTGTGGCACTGTTCAGTGCTACATTCTGCTAAGTTAGGCATAATCTATATGTTAATCTGCCCGGAGCAGCAAATCTAGCAATACTTGGCACATAGCTATGCCTCTTTTTGTTACTTCCAAACCACACCATAGATGATAGCCACAGCTAAAGCTAATGTACATTCAGAGAACCCTTCTCCATATTATGATATTATCTCATGCACGAGCACCTTCGGCATCTTGTGACTTCAAGAATGGTGGATTATACACGGCGGACTGCATCCTCCTCCTAGAACCCGCTGGCTGAGTCCCCATACTCGAGCTAACCCTTCGCGTGATAGCACGCAGGCTCTGAGATGGGGTTCCAATTTCTTCTCGTAGGGTCGGTAGCCTCTGAGTTGGAGCTGATTTGACTGGTGAAATTGTCTGTACAAACATAGCAGACGGTGTCAACAAGACGGTACCAGCCTGGGCCTGTGCAAAATGAACCCTAGCCGGCGTTGATTTGGTGCGGGAAAATTGATGCCTCTGCACTGGTCCACTCAGACTTCGGGACGCCTGAGAAAAGTAACTTGGCGCATCATAAATCGGAGATCGAGGCTCTTCCCCGTCGTTCGAGAACTGAGTCTCTGGCACTGAAATCGGCAACACGAAATTTTGTGTGCTACCGAGAATAACGGACCCTTGGCTGTCTCGGTCCGTATTCTGGAAAACTGGGCTCTGGGGGCGCGAAGGACCAAGAGGGAGAGGTCGGCTTGCAATTCGCGAACGCTGTCTGGCGTTATAACTTCGGCTTGGGCCGCTTGGTGCCTTGGACTGAGAAAGAGGTTGGGTTGGACTGTCGTAGATCTCGTCGTCAACCTCTGTTTCTAGACTACTCGAGGTAGGGGCTTTGGGTCTCCAGGAGCTGTCGAAGCCATCATCCCATCTCTTAGGGGCAGAAGACTTGTGGCGTTGAGATTTGTGACTTCTGCCACATTCCGAATGTTGGTTTTTACGCAAAATATCATGGCCCTGAGGAAGTGTCCTGAGACGAGGGTCAATGTGCGTCCTTGGATCCTGATCTAGCTGCCCTAGGGCTTGCCTAGCCATACTCTGGCGCGAATTTGTCGGCATATTTAGCTGCTCGCCAGACGTGTCATCCATGATGGTGTCCTCTAGAAATTTTAGTTTATCGTCATCCTGCTCAATGCCATTGCCTTTTGAAGGCTGCTCGTCTTCCTCCACCTCCAGGCCCATATCATCTTGGTCATATTCTTGTTGGGTCGCCAAGTCTAGCCCATCATCTGCTGCCTCTTCCTCACACTCGGACTCCTCATAGACGCTGTCGGAATTTAGCAACTGGCTTTCATCTCTCCTGGTATTATCATCACCCCCATCCTCATGGTCCTCCTCTTCCTCTTCCTCCTCCCCTTCATAGTCGCTCTGGCTTTCTTCCTCGTAGTCACTAAGGTGACGCCTCTTTACCGAAACCATACTCAGTTCGTACATGGCTTCAAAGTCTGCCTTTGCTTGTTTCATCGTCTTCTTTGGAGTTGATGCAATATTCGAGACGGCCTGGGACAGTTTATTATGGTTCAAGTCGCCAGATTCTTTCGTAGGCATGACAGGTTGGCTAAGGTGCTTAATCTGTTGTTTCCGCTTCAGGTGTGATGTGCTCGGGTGCTGCTCAGAGTCATCCTCATCATTTGAGAGACGTTTTGGTGTAAATGGGTCGAGCGGGGCTGGATCAGCGAGATAGTCATTTAGCTCGTCACGAAGCTCTAGCTGCTCATTCACCTGCGTCGAATCATGATTTTTGATCGAAGGAATGACATCCGTCTGATTTTCAGATCGAAGCCCGTTATCAGGTCCCTCGCCAACCTCTGTTTGCTCAAGTATCTCCATCCGACGATGCTGCTGCTCCACTGAAGCAGCGGCTACTTGAGGGTGAGGTCGTGGCCCGTTATCAAGCTGTGGCGGTTGAACTGCCCGAGCACGTGGAGGCTTCTTCTCAATTGAGGGTTCTTTAGGCTGAGCTTGAGGTTCCATAGCTGTTTGCCGCTTCTTCTTTTTGCGTCGGGGTCGAGTTTCTGCTTTTGTTGGAGATGATGGTTTCTCGGACACAAGTACTAATTGAGGTGGCTTGAAGATTACCTTCCTCTGAGCTTCCTTCCAATGGATCAATCCCTTCATTGGCATGAGTCGGCCAATTGGTTCAGCTTCCTTTCCCTCAAACCCATCAGAGTATGAAGGTGTTCGTGGGAAACGGCGTTGGCGATGTGGAGACACGGAATCTGGTACGCGGAACTTAGTCCTATCGATTTGTCCAAAGCCTTTAAGTGCTCTCCTTGGAATCTTGAATTTTATAGGAACTTCTATCTGAATCCTGAGGTCGACCTCAGATTCTCCATCGGACACCTGCGAGATCGGATCTTGAGAAAGCTCTAAAGGCGGACCTATCTCAATCAGTGAATGCTCCGCAGGTATATATATATATCGTGGCTTACTACTATGCTCCTCTAGATCATCATCGTCAAACCTCTGGGAGACCGTCACCAGCTCGTCCACTGGAAGACGATGAGGCTTCTTTGGATTCTCTGATTGCTTTGACTTCTTCACTGCACCTGTACTCTGACGTGGTTTGGAAGCCGATTTGGACTTCCTCTGAGTGGTCAGCGTCTGCAATGCTTCAGAGCGCACTGCTTTGACAGGATTTGTACGACATCGTCTTTTCTTAGGAGAAGGAGCCCTGAGGATCTCGTCGTTTTCGTTTTCGCTTTCATCATCAGCATCATGGGCCTGGATTTCGTGGTAGTCCGGAGACTCGCTACGTGCTGAAGGTCGCGTTCGTTTGGGGCTGATTGAGGGGCTTGTGGATGGGCGAGCGGGCTCTCCGAGTTGCAGAATCTCAAGTTCTAACTCAGTAAGAGGTTCGCTGTTTTCTATAGTCAGCAACGGGTAAAGACATTGTGGCAAATGTGACAGGAGTGTGGCAGAACAACAGCAGGTGGAAGTAGCTACTCACCTCTGGGACCTTATGTTTGAATGTGCTTCGTCTTCAATGCCGTTTCCATCTTCTTGTCCGTCTGCTTGATCGTCGTCTTCTTCGTCTTCCTCTACTTCTTCATCACTTTCCTCTTCCAGCACACTCGCCTCAGTGTCATCAGAGCTTTCACTTCGCGCCTCGTCAAGTGCTTGTTGGGTGTGTATGCTACGTCTAAGGCATTGCTCCAAGGTCTCACTCTCTTGACTCGCAGGCGCAGGCTCGTCAGAGGGGTACTGAAAACTGCTGGTTCTCGGCTCTTCGAACAGAGAGTTGTGTTCTGGGACAATCAGATCAGTCTCGGAGTCTCCAAATGCGTGGGACATTCATACCGTTACCTCCGTCTGCAGGAAGTTGGTAGATGTCTCGACGCTCCAGAGCTTGCCGCTTTGTTGCATTCTGGTAAACGCGTAGTGGCTTCTTTGGGGCGGCAGCCTTCTTGACGGGTGTACGTACTGCTGAGCTTAATGACTCGGCGTTGCCCAGAAGAGTTGACCCATCTAGCTGTGGAGCGATCCTAGTCGCTGGATGGCGAGATTGAGATGTCGGTGTTGGCTGGAAATCACTAAGGATACGTCCTGTAGTTGCCAACTGGACGCTCTGATTGTCATCTTTCACTGCGGACTGGCGAAGACCAGGCTTGGTAGGCTTGGTGACCGGAAGAGCAAGACGTCCTGGTGGTCCGTTTGGGAACAAGGCGTTTCGGCGCGCACGCATTGCCTTGAAACGGTCGTTGTTGGCATTCGCGCTCCTGTGAGCTGCTGTTGTTGCAGCTGCCATCCATCCTGGTGACTTCTTCGCAGTCGATTTCTGGGGCCGCGCTGGATGAGGCGCTGGGGTGACTGGCGGCATGATTAAAGTGAAGCTGAGATTACTTTAAGGATGATCGAACGGACGGGAACATGATTTAAAGCAAGCTGCAGTCCACTGCACTCTTTTGCAGCAGGTGCTGAGGTTTGCGGGGGTCAGATTGGAGTTGCGAGGTAAAGAAGAGAAGGAGCGGCTCGCTAAGCACGTACTGACGTTCGTCCCATCTGAGAAGGAGCGAGGGAGCCTATGAGCGAGACAACGAATGGAGAACCCAACGATTACAGTTTCTAGTAATTTTTGTGGTTCATCACCATCATTTGAATTAAAAGTTTTATCAAACATGACCATTCTTGGGGCCGATTATTCAAGTACACAAACGATTGTATGTACTCAAATGTGTCGATTCAAGGGTATCCACCGAGACTCGGACACTTAGAGCGTGATAGGTAGTCTGACCTTAATTCAACAACGCCAATTGCAAAAGGAGGAACTAAAAGAAATCGGTCTAGTGCACTCTATTCAAAGCACATTGAAGGCGTATTGCACGGCAGCCCTAGAGAATTATGTCAGCATGAAAGTTCAGCAAAATCTTCCAAATCACCCACCCAATTGCTAGAGTTGCACTAATGCCAAGCAAAGCTCGAGTCTTGATGCGCTCCTTCCTCAGCTCGGTTGTCGCGACCGTCTTTGCCTTCTTTGCTGGGGCAGGTTCTGCAGCACCCTCCTCTTTCTCCTCGTCCGCTTCCTCCATCTCCTCCGCCTTCCGCTTGGTCTTTTTGGAAGTGGTCACAATATCACCATTTTGGGCCTTCACGGCTGCCTCGACCATCTCCTTGGCCTTCTCAATCATGGCGGTCGTATCTTCTGGCAATGGCAGTTCAGGTGATCCAGCTGGCATCTCAACCTCAACATGAGTGTGTGTTGTCTCGACGTCGCCGTTGACCTCGACTTCGGTGTCAACATTGACGCGGACGACCGGTGCTTCCTCTGTCTTCACTTCTTCCTTAAGTTCACTGGTGGAAGCCTCGCTTTCGGTTGCCGCAGCTTTCAAGCTCTCTTGCAAATTCTTGCTCGCTGTCTTGACTGAAACCGCAGGTTCAACTGACTCTGACTTGACCGATTCCGATTTGGCCTTTCGTGACCTTGTACCGGCAATCTTCCTCGGTGAAGCAATTTTGCTAGGTGAAGCAGATCTTCGAGGACGACCCCTGCTTGGTGTTGGTGCAGCTAAAGGCTCTTGAGGCATGAGGAACTTGGGAGGCGGGGAAATCGTCTTGGGAGTAGAATCTTTAGTAGGATTGATCTCAATCGGAGTATTGTCCAAAAGAGCCTTGATCCAAGGTAATATGCCATACTCCTCGGCGAGCTCCAACGCATGTTGCGGAGGAATCCAGACATTGCCAGCAGTCTCGTCCGAGCTCGTTGTTTCAAGGCTCTTGATGTATTTACGCTCCTCTTCCTCCTCTGCTGCTTGTGCGGATGGGAAGGTCGCCTTAAACATGCCTGTAGCACTTATATACCCATCATGGCTGCGTCGCATAAGGAAATAGGAAGCAGGCGTAGGCTTGAAGATGCCTGATGCAATATTTTTCGGCAGAGGAGCTCTCAGGTGCGCATAATCAAATGTTCCCAAGTTCTTCGCCTTTGTAGCATTCGAGGTTCCGACTTGTCCTGCCTTCACTGCAAGATCAGTCTGACCGAGTCGGCGACGGGCGACGAGAATCTCATCTGTGAAATGTTAATTGGCGCACGACTTGTCGCAACTGTAGCGTCCTTACATGATGGGAGGTTGCTCTCTTTCGTCATGAGAGGGTTCGACTCCTCGGGGAGATGACGGTCGGGTGCCATTGCGCCTACTTGTATTCGCGATTAAATGGTGTATGAGGGAAAGATGTGAGGTGGATGATGTCGAGTTTCGGATAGTGCCGTAAAGTGTTCTCGTCACAACGTGCTGAAAAGAAATCATAGAATGTCAGCTAAGATTAAGGGAAGCAGGAGGACGTGTCAACGACAATGAGATATTCGCGACTGAGGGAAGCTCTGCGCGACGTACCTCTTTTGACTGACAATTTGCGCCGAGTATGAACAGAAAGCGCGACTGCGGTAAGTTGATGATCTGGTCCGCGCAAAACGTTATCGTTTCGATTAAGATCAGGACATCCGAATGGGCAAGGAGTGAACCCCGAAGGAATGGCGATAAGAGGAAATCTGCGAATACAGTCGCAGGCGCGATGCGATTACTGTCTCAAGGATAATGCGATGGGTTGAGGACGTATCCCTGAGTGAACGACCACGAGGTCTGACTACTTTAAATCAGAAGGCTGGGGTAATAACGGAAGAGCGGGCTCGAGGCGGGCCTTTCCGTTTTGAGGTGCGTTGGCACTGCGTTGTGTCAACGCGATGGACTTCAACATTGAGAAAATGGAGGGCTTTTACACATTTAGAGAGCATACGATGGACTTTATTGAAAAATGCCCCAAATCGGGTCATACATTTGACTTTGTGTCCTCTTGGCATCTCCTTCAGCTCGCGTTACACGTTGTTGCAGGAAATGTACCCCTATTCATCACATGACTATTGGTCCCCCTCCCAATTAACGTTGATCTTAATGTTCCGAGTGAGACGAATAGTTAGAGGGGGTCTAAAACAACATAATGCGAGTAGGATATTTACCCTCGCAGCCCTGAAGAG
>FJOG01000028.1:712697-807893 GCA_900073065.1 Phialocephala subalpina
TTTATCCTCTCACTTACAGCCTCTGCTTCTGCTTCTTTTTGACTTATGGATCCCCAAGTGCAACCCTCAAATACTTCCTTCTTTCCTAGAATCCTAGCTTACTCCCGAGTTCAGTCAGTACCTTGCAGCCGCTTTTCAGGCGAATCTGAAAGGCGGTGACAAGGGTCTCGAACAACCCCACTACGACAACAAACAGCTTGAGGTCGAGCTTCGTATCGTTCTTGATTCTGTTCCACCACATCGAAAGCAAAGCGATATCTTCCGATATCCATACTCTCCTGATCCAGACCCCAACTCAAGGACACAAACAACAACCGCAACCATGGCTTCCCACGAGCAGGATCTCTTGCCGGATCAGACTGAGGGGTTCAAGGTGGGAGAGAAGAAGACGATGGACGAGTACAACCAGCTTGGTACGTTGAGCCATTCCACAATTCTGTTCTCGGATTTCGCGTTTGAATCCTCCTTCTTCAACATTCATGACTTGTTTGCTTTGCCAAGCCAGAAGGTTGCAATAATCAGCCTCATCTTTAGCATACGTTTGAAGTTGTCAGCAGTCAGAGTCGATCATCAAGGTCACACGTGATACGACGACGTCCCTCTTGCTCGACATCGCCGTGCAATATCTGAATGACGCCATTTCGTTTGAAACTGATGGTCGACTTCATTTATGTTTGTCCATATATGAGCAAGAAGTCTTGAAAATGGGTCCCACATCACGACTTCGTACAACTTTGAAATGAAACTTCAAAAGTCTTCAAGAATGGCATCAAAGGAAATAGTACCTTTAATGCCTCAATGCTGGCCCAAGGAAAGCCTTGATATCTACTCTATAGAGTACAACCAAGACAATCTCATCCTTCGTTGCTATCATCCCCAATTATCAAGATCGAAACACAAACTAACCCCCTCCCAGACGCCGACGACGAAGCTATGCAACGATACAAGCAATCCCTCGGTCTCGGCGGCGGCAAAGACATCTCGGACCCCAACGACCCCCGTCACTGCATCATCCTCTCTCTCACCATGGACAGTGAAGGCCGTGATCCTGTCACCATCGATCTCTCTGCAAAGGGCGCAGAACACACCCTAAAAGACAAGCCCTTCAAGATCAAGGAAGGAGCCAAGTTCTCTATGACTGCTAAATTCAAGGTTCAGCATGAGATTTTGAGTGGGTTGCATTATGTGCAAATTGTGAAGAGGAAGGGTATTAGGGTTAGTAAGGATCAGGAGATGATTGGGAGTTATGCGCCGAATACGGAGCAGAATCCGGTTTATTCAAAGAGATGTATGTTTTCCCCTCTCTTCCTTCCCTCCAAATGTATTTCTTGAGGAATGGGAGACTGACAACCCCCAAGTCGCCGAAGAAGACGCCCCCTCCGGAATGCTCGCCCGCGGCCACTACACCGCAGTCAGCACCTTCGTCGACGACGACAAGAAGCGCCACCTCGAATTCGAGTGGTCTTTCGATATCGCCAAGGACTGGTAGACCTCCCCTCCCTTCTCCAGAACACCTTCTCTTTCCTGTCATTCATTTCTGCACCAAAAGTAGATAGATCCATGGTTTAAGCAAGTTAATATTGATGGGGATGTTGATGATGATCGTGCATGGCGGAAAATTTGGCTTTATTTCTTCTCTTTTCATTGCTTTCGTTATGCATGAGATATGGGTGGATGGGTATGCGGGATGATGATGCAACGGAATTGCAACGAAAATGATGAATACAGAAAACATGGATTTCACTGCAAACCACCCGGAAGTTTCACCCGTGTTTGCAACTTTGCCCGACTAGAGAGTGCCAGAATTCGTGCAACATTCAGTTTTCAATTGAGATAAGTTGACGTGCCGTCTGCTTGAAGTTGGAAGTATGAATGTCTTTCATGTTAGTGGGCTTTCGACGAGGGCGAAATGTTTCACAAATTGCTGGCAAACTCTATCTAGTACACGACTGGAAGTCGTGAAGCGTGAAGTTTTCGTTCCGACTGCTAGTATTCTCGAGTATCTACCAAGAACTCCAGCCAAGACCGTGCAACATATTCTTTAATCATTTCTCATACAAGTCCGCTCGTTCTCCTCGTTAACCCTCATCCCCTCGGGACATTTACAAAAAGTAGTCCGGCAACGCATTCCCATCAGCGATCTTCTCCTGCCCCATGTTCTCCTTATGAATATCATTTTCCGGCGCCGCAGCAAAGACATTGAAAAACCTCTCCCCAGTATCACTGACCTCCAACACACTCGCCATGTTGCCGCATCTATAGCAGTAATTTGGTGCTGACCAAACAGTGCTGAGGCGATCGTCGTAGAGGACTTGGTAACCTTCTTGGCAGAGTTGATGGGCTCGTAGGATGTGCGACATGTTGTTTACTTCGAGGAACTTCTTGACGACTTGTGCGCCGAAGGTATAGCCTGCTCCGCGGGGTGAGAGGGAGAATTCGTCACGTTCTGGGTCCGGGTCGGACCACACGAGGTCTGCCATCGGGCCTTCGTGTGGTATTTCGCGGAAGCGGTCGATGATTTTAATTTGGTCGATTGAGTGGATGGAAGGGGAGAGACCTTGAGTTGGACTATTAGCACAACAAAACCTTCCGGGGATAATGGTTCCTACCTCCATGCACACAGAAGATCTGGTCGTTTATGACAACACTCAAAGTAAGGAAATCGAACATGTCCGTAAAGTAGTGCCATACATTGGCATTCCCGTATTTCCTCGAACATTCAGTATAAAAGCCGTAAGACTGCGTAACTCCTCTCGATTCGTGGTTTCCTCGTATCAAATGCACTCGGTGCGGGTATCGTAGCTTCAGACAAACAAGAAGGGAAATCGTTTCAACGCTGAACATGCCTCGATCAACATAGTCGCCTGGAACAGTCAGCAGATTTAACGGAAGATGTTTTTGGGTGGCGTACCAAGGAAAAGGTAGTTGGTATCTGGACAGAATCCTCCAATCTTGAAGATCTCAATCAGGTCGTAGAACTGGCCGTGGATATCTCCCACAACTGTCACTGGAGCTTGCACATGTACCACATTGCTTTCTTGCATCAATAATTCCTTGGTTTTCGCGCATATCGCTTCGATGACTGATTCCGCGAGCAGGTTCTTCTTGTAGAGGCTTTCTATACATTCGTCAAGATCGACAGAGGCTGGAGAAGAGAGGCTAGATTAGTCTCGCCTCCATAGCTTTGAGAGCATCCCAACTTACAAGGCAGGCCGGGCATATTGCAAATATCCTCAGATTAGCTCCGGGGGCGACGAAGCTCTGGTGTTGAAGGGGGTTGCAAGCTTGTACAAGTACATGCGATTTTTTTCAATATTGCTTGCTGGCGCAACAACATGGTCGCTTTCTCGCGATCTCACTAGCTCATATCATGCGAAGCAACCAAACGGAAAAGTAAGCTTGGCTGTCTCAACGTCGACACAGAACATCCTCACAATTAGAAATTCGATTATCAACCTTCTCAAAAAGCGTCGGTTCTCGATTCCCTAAGCTCCTGCAGTCTGCCGTAATACTAACCCAAAATCGTTAGCCGCACTCCGTAGCGTTGGTTGCTGAACCCTGCGTCGGTCACATAATTACTTTCTTCGTTCATGAAATTGTTCTCACGTTAACATTCGTGTCTTTATGTCGTTGCCCTTTCCTTCAGAATCGCGATCTGCTATTGTACTGAATCCTTGAAGTCATTCCCTTAATAGAGATCTCTTGATCCCTTAATTTTCTTCTTTCTGGCTCCTTCCTGAAAGCACACGCTGTCAACGCGTGCGGGAGGTCGACCGCATTGGAAATACGTTTCACGGCAGCATCCTGATACATTTTCCTCTCGCAACCACGACTCCTGCCTACAAAAGCTGAGCTACATGCTACCTCGTCCTTTAGTACTCGCTACTTGGTTAACCGAAACATCCTATTGTCTCGATCTACTTCGGCGAATGTCGCATCAGGTCACGCGCAGATGACATTCTCCTCCTAATTCTATCTCCTCAAGATGTCGTCAAATTGGCCCCAAGAGGGTCAGCCTCAAGGTGGAGGTAACACTGGCCAGCAGCCTTCGGCACCACCACCAGTACGAAAGCATACGTTGAATCGGCCTCCAACCTGCATCAAATGTGGTGCAGAACATTTTCTGGTCGACTGCCCACAGAACGGAGGAGGAGGAAACCCGGCGTAAGTCTCCCCTCACCTTACCCTTTGGTTTGATTCTGTTTATTGTCTTTTGCGCACACTGCCCACAGAAGGAAGTCCAGGCTGAGGAGCTCACCTTTGACCCAGCGGTCTTGGGGCAATACATGGGCCTCTGCTAGCTACACAGCGAGTGAAGGAATTAATATTTCATGCACCATCAAGGTTCAACAACACACTTTAATAGCGTCATCTTCCACTCCCCAGCAATTTGAATTTGCGTTGCAAACATTGACTTTCAGGCGTCCAAGACCTCATAATAACAGAAACAGTGCATTTCCATCAGCACCACCTCCTTATCAGCAGCCCCCGGTTCCAGGTCCAGCACCTCAATCTTTCCCACCACAAGGTGGCCCGGTTCAGTATCCACAATATCCTCCAAACCAGCAATATGGCCCTCCGGCAACACCGTATTCATCATACCCGCCGCCGCAACAACCTTACACTGCACCGTACACGGCTCCTTACACAGCTCCACCGCCAAATCAGCAGTACCCTCGACCGAATTTACAGCCACCCACCTACAATCAATATAATCAAAGCAATGGTCCACCACAAGGCCCTCCGCAATATGGCGGTCCTGTCTACCAACCTCCCCCGCCTCAGTACAATAACACTCGCACCCCTGCACCATATCGGGCGCCGGTGAACCCTCGTTATCCACCCACCCCAGGGTATCGTCACGATCATCAACCTGCTGGTACACCTGCATATTATGGTCCTACATCTTCTCAACCACAACCGTCCCCCCAGCAGTGGAACACACCGTCAACCTCGCAATCTCTCTACCCAAAACCCCAGCGGAGTAACTCGGGCTTCAAGCGAGAGTTCTCAGGTACACCTAGTCACCACTCTCAACAGCAGTATCAGCCAGTCCGATCGCAATCTCAGCAGATGGATCACCTTCCTGACGCTCCTCACATGACCCCGCAGACTCCATCCTCGAACTCAAGTAGAGCCCAACCGGCCCCGCACCAAAGTTCGCAGAATTCTCCCGCCAAGCAACAAACCGGTTCAATTCCTTCTACTCCGGCAAGTCAATCAAACAACAGAAGAGCTTCTGTGGCTCCAAGCACTGTTGGACCCGCAAATCCCGAACAAGTTGCACCTGCGGTAAAGAATGAATCAGAGCCAGAGATCCAGCCTGAACAAGAAACGGAGGAGGGCGAGGTTCAAGAAGGTGACGAGTCTGACGACGAGGAGGAGCGCTTCAACTGGGAACTGGACGTGATGTTTAGAGAACCGCTGAAGCTTGAGACAGTGGCACTGGCTCAGCCTTTGTCAGCGGGATTTGAATCCACGCCGGTCCCTCTCGTCCAAGCATGGTCGACGACTGTCCCTTCAATCTCGCGATATGCAAGAAAAGACAATCTCAAGGAGTTTATCCGAAGCGTCCGGTCTGCACCACAATGGAGCTATCTTCAGGAGGACCCAGCTTTCGCAGAGATCACTGATGGGGGTGATCCGATTCCCTTGAGTGAACTCGCTGCTTGGATGGATATTCATCACGGTAGAACCATCGCTGTTGCACAAGTTGAGGGTGAGCCTACCTCTAGAAAGCGAGCTAGGCTCGAAGGTGAAAACTCGGAGCAGGGTGATGAACAAGAGAACGTTGATCAGCAAATTGCTCTCGAGGTCGCCACTGAGGAGCAGGGTGAAGAGCCACCAAGCAAGCGCCAGAAGAACGAAGAGACTGATGAGCTTGACGAGATCATGCGTTCACCTGGTGGTAGAACTCCTACCTATCTCATCAGTAATAGGGGCGGTACACCTTGCCTTGCTACTACTGATGACGCGTGGGCCCCACGACCTGGAGAGTGTGCTACTTCTCCTGGAGATCCTACTGAAAATCTGCTTGCTTCCCTGGGTGTCACAGGTGATGCAAAGCCTGTCGCTCAAGAGTCTCTTCCACCATATATGCCAAAGGAGGAGCAAGACCGGTCGGCGCACTCCTCTCAAACGCAAACTCCAGTTGTCACTCAACAAGCCACTCAAGGACCCCCTGCAAATGCTTCGGGCTCAGGAGCATACAATACCACCCAGAATAATGGCCCTCCTATGGCCTCTGGTCCGCCCAACAACCAACAGTATGGTCCGCCTGCGAATGGGCAATATGGAGGTGGAAATATGCCAAATCCAATCTATGGTCAAGGCCCGGCTACCAATAATTCTCAGGGTCCCCCTCAATATGGTCCGCCAGTAAACACTCCTCAAGGCCCTCCTCAGTATGGCGCACCGACGGGCAATCCTCAAGGACCTCCTCAATATGGACCTCCCATTAACGCTCCTTATGGAAATGGCCCCCCTCAGAATATGACTGGTCCCCCACAATACGGCCCTCCCGTTAATGCTCCCTACGGCAGTGGTCCACCAAATAGCTATCCACAAGGCCCACCACAAGGACCGCCTCAAGGCCCGCCTCAATGGGGTCCGCAGCGAAATCCATCATTTAGCAGCGGCCCACAATACCCTGGCCCCCAACAGTATCCCCAATATGGACCACCGCAAAACACATCCTATACCAATGCTCCGTATGGACCGCCTGCCAATCAATATGGGAACGCGGCCCCTGTTCAGTATCCTCCAGGTCCTCCGCAGTACAGCCAGTCTCGCCAGCCACCTTACGGAGGTGGGCCTCCAGTGCAGGGTCAATATGGCCCAGTCACACAAAATAGTCCAACACAGTACGGACCTCCTCAGAACATGCCATATGGCGCACCTTCTTACCCTCAACAACCTCAATATCAAAATGCCCCTCCTGCAGCTGGTTATGGAAACGCTCCTCCAAATAATGCTCAATACCCGAACATGCCTCCTAACCAGAACATGCCACCACAACATTACGTGCCTGCTAACCCGAACATGGCACCACAACAAAACATGCCTCCGAACCAGAATATACCACCGAACCAACAACAGTACGGCAACGTTCCTCCGCGTCAAGATTCTGGCTACGTTAGTGCTCGTGGTTCTTACAGCAGTGGTTCGGGACCAAACGGATTTGGCAATCAAGCTGGCCCTCAAAATCCAACCCAACCACCCCAAGGTCAGCCATGGCAGCCACCCCAACAAGGTCAGCCATTTTCGGAAGCCACAAATCTACAACCCGCCAGCTCTAGCGTCCAAGAGCCTGGACACCAACAGAATAAGGAAAACTCAGACAATAACCATGAAACCGGCAGCAATGAGACTGTTGATAGTAGTCCTGGCACACCCCTTAGTCCAACGTCAGCTGAGATCCTGGGAAAATTGGTACGTAAGCCTAAAAAGACACCTTCTGGCGCAGAGAGAGCTTCGGTTCGGAAAGTCAAGAAGAGACCTCAGCCAGTCGTCGCAGAGGCCTACAGGTAAAGCACCCGCGTTTCATTGTTTTCGGAATCATCATGCTAACATTCTGTTTGTAAAAGTCGTCGATGGTGAATGCGTATTGCCTGTTGCCCCTCGATTCCTTCCATTCGGCCTCTCCTTTCTTCACGCCACTCCCGGTCTTCCGAGGTGAACTGCACGTAGTGTGCAGACTAGCCCGATTTCACAAAAGCCTTTTGAGTCTCATGGTCTTGGGTTATCTGTGTGTTTTTTGTACAACTATGCAATCAGCGGTCCTTCGAATTTTGCGGAATGGCTTCTAGCTCATTCTGCATACGCTTTCGAGGGTGCTTTGGCTTCCGTGCTCTTCGGGCACACTTTGTGGTTATCTGTACATCTATTATTTGCTTCCTCTGCGATCGGATTTGCTGGCGGGATGGAGTAGACCAGACCGTCGGCGTTCCTACTGAGCGTTTCCTTGAATTTGTTCGGTCAGAACGCCGTACACCTTCATGCATGCCAAGATAGTTGACTTTGATTGTTTGTTAGTCGGCGACCTCAGATAGTCACAAGCCAGGCTCCACTGCTAGCTGAGGGCTAATAGTCTAATGCCAAAAGCTTCTCTTTAGTGGCTTTGTGTTGTGTTATTGTGAATTGGTGACTAGATATTTTGATCGGTCCATTACTGTATATCTAAACGTCTCGTAGTTTGGACTTCATGACATTTATCTTTTAATGCGGAGCAGTCTCGCCATCTTTACTTATGACCTATATTATTTGACAAGTCTATCATTTTCGTCGTCCTCGCTGCTATCTTCAGCATCTGATGCCTCCTCGCTGGATTCATCCTCATCGGTCTCTTCTTCGCTTTCCTCTTCGCTCTCGTCTTCCTCCTTCTCGTCTTCTGCCAGCCAGTCATCAAGTGTTTTCTCCTTGGCAGATCCGCCACCAAAGCCATTAGTCGACGATGGCGATGTTCCAAGCCTCGAACTCGAATCTCTAACAGCACTATCTAGACGCTCGCCCGCCGGCACAAGCCTGCTCGGATCATATTCCGTCTTCGTTGTATCACCTTCTCGTAATGATGGATCAGGCTCCTTCCCAGCTTCTACCCAGTCTGGCAATGCCTCGTAGCCTCTCAATCCATGCAGGCCCCCCGTCTCACCAACAACGAGACTTGCTGATCCGAGCGTGAAGCCGGTTCGACTTTCTGATGGACTTGGCGTGTGCGGGACGGGCTTTGGAGCGAGGAGCATCAGACTTGCTAATTGTGTAGAAGACGGCACCGCAAGTAGAGATTTGTAGAGTCGTGTGCGGTCTCGTAGGTCGTAGGATGTGTCGTATCGTGCTAAGAGGAGGATGTAGTTCCAGAGGGTGACGATTGGGTGATCTGGCTCTGCTTGATGTAGTGGTGCGTAAGCAGATTCCGACTTCTCGTTGAATTCGGCGAAGCCTTCGTTGGCTATTGCTGGTGAGTAGTCGTGCGAAGGTGGTGGTGAGGTAGATTTCATGGGTTCTGGTGGTGGTTCGCGATTGAGGTGATGGAGGTACACTTTCGCTGCTAGCAAGACGATTTGCAGTTTTGCTGGCTCGGCTTCATCTGCGAAGCCTTTGGCGAGGATACGAAGCACATCTGCGGCGATGTTGTTCTCGCCATCGATACCAGCGAATTCTCCCACAAGCCATATGATCGATGCTCGTGCTCGAGGGTTGGTAGCAGTATCAAGATTCTTTGCTAACCGGACGACGGTGTTGGTGTGTGATCCAGGATCCTGTTGGATCAGATGTCTGATGACAGTCAAAGACTCAGCTACAAGATTGCCGTCCAAGCTGGTTATTTGCTTCAGCAGAAGCCGTAGACATCGAGCTGATGTTCTTGAGTCACTCTGCGCACATTTGCCAATGGCGCGAACCGACTCTCGGACAAGTTCTCTATCAGAACCTTGTGAGAAATGCTCGAGCTCATTCAAGATGAGGCTCTTCAGGTAAGCATCGCCGTGGGGAAAGATCAGGGCAAGTAGTTCTAATTTTAGTTCCCAGACTTGTGGTGGATCTGTAGCATGAACTAGGAAATAAGATGCGTATTTGACGAATGCTTCTGGCCTCGTGAGACAAACTGAAACGATGTTGTATAATGCGATGTGCTGAATGTCTTGTGGTCCTCGTAATAGTGCTATTAAGGGTCCGATTGAGGCGTTGATGTATTCTTGTGAGCCGAGACTGATGTAACATCGAGTAACGGCTACTACGACTGCTGAGTTCCGGCTTTGAAGAAGAGGTTTAATGCTTTTAAGGAGAAGCTCGAGGTCGGGATCCAGGATTTGAATCATTTCTCCAGCATCTTCCTCCTCGTCCTCTTCCTTCTCGTCTCCGTAGAAATCCTTAGTACCATTACTCTTCTTGATCTTCATCGTTCTTCGAGGAAAGCATTTCCTTGCATATATGGTCATGAGTCTCAAGGTCTCTAACTGGCTCCACTCATCCATGTCTACCAGCTTCTTGACCAGTCCACGATAATGCTTGTGAATGAGGTCTATCCTTTCGGGACATATTTCCATAAATGCTTTCACAGCTGCTCCAGCCACGTAGTATTGCTTGTCTCCCAACAACGTCGACAAGTAGTCCAGCAACTGAGGAAGCGTATTCGGATCCAGCCTGTAGCATTTCGGTATTGCTAACGCAGCAGCTTTCCTGACATATGGACTCATGTCTCCCAATCCTTTCTTAATCGCCAAGGACACAATCTGACTGATGACCGGCACTCGTATCCCAGACATAGTCTTGAGTGCGAGGGCTCTGACTTGAGGGTTGCCATCGGATAGGGATTTCTGTATCGTGTTTATAGAGAGAAGGGCGAGGTCTGGTTCTTGTTCGGCATGGTTGAGGAGGTAGATGTAGACGAGCTTCTTGATCTCGATATTCGGCGAGGCAACGTTCTTGACGACTGAGGAGAAGAATGGTAGGCATGGTTGGGAACGGTACATCATCTGTTCCTGTTAGCATAACTCCGCCATACACTGTGTATTCTCGACTTGGAAAAGGAGAGTTGTCGCGTGCTATAGGATCTGCTCGTGGCACAGTGCTGGACGTACAGAAATGACCTTCCTCAGCCCTTCCAAGACATCACGGTCATTCCGGCTATCAAGCAGCTTCTTGATCTGGGCTGCTGGCAACGTCTTCGTGGTGGTTCGTGAGCTTCGAGCTTGTGAAGCAGCATCGAGCGTTAGCTCTCTTGCTGCAGAGATGGTCAGCATTCAGTCTTTATGCAGATAGCCGCAGAGCTAATATACAATACATACCGCTCTCCAGCAAGCTGGATATCCTAGATATCGACTCCATGCGTGATCATGGATGTAGAGAGGTGTATCGCAGATGGAGCTTGGTAGTGGGGCTGGGTGTCTGTAAGCGATATATTTTGGCGTGAGGTTGCTTCTTCCTCTCAAAACCTTCCCCACAAGATGAAGATTCTCAACTGCAAAATTTCGGCCTTCAAGACAGGCGTTCTTTATTTGAGCATGACCGGCTTAGATTTGATACTTCATTAACACACAACACTAATTCTAGGCGCCCACAACAATTTCTCTACGAGTCGCGAATTCTACCCCTCCAGATCGCGTCATCGACAACCAGCAGCACTCAATATCCATACTGGACAGCGAGGATGCCTTCACCACCTCTCGCTCTAACGCCGGCTCTTCCTTCCGAACTCCTCACTTATGTCCTCGCTCATCAAGTCTACCCGACCAACCTAGTAATCTGCCAATCGCGCGATACCTTCCTAGCATCGCTGCTCTCCATAATCCCACAACCCATCCAGCGCCAACCACCACCTCCACCCGACGACAATACAAACGCTTTCGTGCCGCCTATAACTGAAGAACCTGAAGAAGCTCTCCCTCCAGAACCAGAACCAGAACCACCACAACATCCACTCCTCACACCCAGCCTCCATCAAATCGCCTCGTCCAGACACGTCAATGTAGTCTTCATACCCACCGTCTCCCATCTGCGAGCTTACCTCACCGCATTCCCTCCTCCGAAAGAGAAGGATGAGAATGGTGGGCCGCCAGAGCTCAGGTTCGACAAGCCAGGCAAGAAAGTGCCGTTGTTGATTATGTACGGACTGGTGGATCTGCATAAGAATACGAGTGAGTGGAGCGCACAAGGGTTAGGGAACACTGTCGCGGGATTAGTGGAGGCTGGATGGAGGGGCGAGAAGAAGGTGGTTGTTATTGAGGAGCGGAAGGTCGAGGATGATGGTGAAGAAATGGATATCGAGGGTGAGCAGCCGAAGCGAAACCCTAGATGGAAGGTGTGGGAGGAAAGAGTCCCGATGTTGAATGGGAGTGTGAAACGGGCTGGATTTGAGAGTGAGGATTCTGCGTGGAGTGGGAGGACGATTGAGGTTGGGAGGATATTTGCTCGGTGGTTCAAGTTTAGGAAGGGAGATTGGGACATTGAGTGAGTTGCGGAATTCAACTGTCTTGAAATATGGCACAATGCTGGCATAAGGGTCTGGCATTACAAAGGTCATTATCATGCTATCTCAAACAGGTATACCCAACGCCATTTCCTCCCATCCCAATTGTACCCCGAGACGTCAAACATAAACCATAAACACAAACCCATGGACTCAAGCAGATTCAATGGATTGCTCCATCTCTGTGATGTACAGCTTGATGTGAGAGTCCATCTTCATGAACTCATCATGAGCACTGTGAACCTCGTTCTCGATATTCTCCTTTAGATCCGCCATCTAGAACATATTAGCAAAATTTTGTCACTCATATGATGAAACAGCGTACCTTCTTCTCCGTCTGTTCTATTCTCACTCTCCTCCTCTCCATCTCCTTGCCCTTCTCACCTCGCTCCTCGGTCAACTTTCGGTGTACCGCACGAAGCTCCTCCATCCTCTCCTTCGCACTCATCGCCTTCTCCTTGCTACCCTCCCGAAGCTTCTCTGTTCTCTCGAGCCATTTCGAAAGTTGTCTTTGCAGCAGACCTTCCGTTCTCTCGACTTCTCGCACGTTGTTCCCCCGCTCTCCGAGCGCATCTCGTTGCTTGGCGATTCGGACATTCTCTTCCTCCTCCTTAGCCAATTCCGCCGAGATCTCCTCCAACAACTTTATACATGACGCGACATCAGACGATACAACCGAGAATGTATCCGTTGATGTTTGCAGACCTCTAGCTCGTCGATCAAGGGTATCGATTTGTGCTTTCTCAGCATTCAATGCATTGCTCAACTCCGTCAGCGATGCTTGCAGTGCAGCTGGTGATTGCAGAACATATGGTCGTAGCTTAGCACTCTCCTGTCGCAGGGTAAGGGTCTGAGCAGTCTTGTCCTCCAGGATTGTGGTCATCTCGCTCTTCTTCGTCTTGACGTTCTCGAATCGGCGCGTAACCTTCTCTTGACTCTGTCGTAGATCCAGAAGTCGTCTCTTCAGCTCCTCGTTCCTCTTAACTTTCTCTGCGACGTGTGCCTCCATCGCTTTCCGGTTTCGCTTCATCTCCTCCAGTCGTGCTTCCATTTCCTGGTTCTCCATGTATAATTGCTCGATTCGGACCTTCGTCGTCTCGGCCTTGTTGAAATGCTCATCGATGACTGCAGTCTGACTTTCTCGGAATCGAACGAAGTTTATAATGTATGAGAAGATCTTGACCAGGCGATCGTGTGTAGGCTTGTAGAGATCCTGGAACGAGAAATCCGTGATGCCGCACTCGATCAGCAATTTCCTCAGACTGACATAGAAACCCATGAGATTTCGCGTTTCCAAAGGTATGATTTCCATCCATTCTCCGCAGATGTCCTCCGCCGCTGCGCGCATCGCAGGATCAACAGTTTCTCGAGTCGCGTTCATAAGGAGTTCCGCGAACCATTCGAAGATCATTTGGATTTGCAATGGATTCGGCTTCTGGAGATCTGCGACTGTGAACGGGACACCAATATCGCTGATACATCCCACAATCTCCTTGTCCGGCTGGAACAATCAGTATGCGCTCTACAATAGAAAATGGGAAACTTACCAGGCGCATGAATGCATCGCTGTCGTCTTCCTTCTTTTTTGTGCGGTTTTGTTGCTGTGAATTTGGGACCATGCTCATTCGCGGATTGTAAGACATTTTGCTGTTTGTTCTTCCAAGTTTGGAGAAATGGTGGAGTTTGAAAGTTCGTTGTCGCAAGACGATGTAAACAAGCGGTTGCTAGAAGTCAACAACGCGATGTCCAGCGGCTGGCGCCTCAAGCGAGCAAGCGCAGTTTTGCCACCCAGATCAACCGCATCAGATGAAAATCACAACACTTCGAAATAGTACTCCATTACTCAGATTTCTTTTGGTGTTGAACTTTTCATTCTTTACAAAAATGATTGAAGTATCCATTCAATTGGCATTATTGGTCACCTGGACGTTTCAAGTCCATACTCATCACGTGATATTGACACCATTTTTATCTCATTCATACATGGATTTTGGGGTCGAGTACGACCATATATAATATGAACAGTCTCATGTGAACAATACTTCTGAATAAGTATATTTGTCTTGCAGGAAATGTGGCGCATCAGCTAATATCTCACTTAGGGTCCCATGCCACCTTGTAAGAAGACAGGGCAACTATGTCATTTCTGTGATACTTGAAGCCCAAGATTCAGAGAGAGACCGAGCTGCAATCAGATGATACTTTGTGTTCCTCAGCTTCAGAGATAAGCCATACGAACGGGTGGTGAAATTCAAAAGTGTCTAGAGTAATGAACACTGTTTACCTTTTGCTCTCCTTTCGGTGTACCGGGTCGAGTACTGTCTTTGAAATATTGAAACCTTATCTTATCAACAATCTCATCAGACTCTTTTGTGAGAGTTGAAGGTTGGTCATCTGTCTAATGATCTGATCCATATGCAACAATGTGTCTCTTCGTCGCCCGTACAACTGCTCGCTTCGCCCAGCTTGCCTCGCTTCCTCGAAAACATCAAGCGTCGCATTTCCTGGAAACGGCAACTCGCATCACGAAAAGCTTCAATATCGAGCATGATTTCAAAGGCCGCTTACATACATGTGACGCCCTGTCGACCTCGGGGCAAACGTTGCATTTCATTCCCAGCCAGGCCACAAGCTGACCATACAATATTTGTCAACAGCGCCCCAGAACAGGCCATTACAACGCCACCTATTCTCCCCGCATCAAGATCCACACGCATGCAGGGTTTACCTGAGCGATTCGCGATGAGATGTAACCGCGTCATCCACAACAAACGCGCCTGCTGCCCTTCTTGGATTATCCCTCCAGGTTCTTCACACCATTCTACGCCACGGGCAATGCAACGCGATGCTTCGGGTCATTTAGCCCCAGGTGTGGATACGAGGTAGGCTCAACCTCATCGATAGGAGATTCTCAGACTGACAGCTCTGTACCTGACAGCTTTGATGCTAGGCTGCTGTTTGGTGATGACTGTAGCGCGTGCCATATGTCTGCCAGTCTTCTCAGCACGGGCCATGATATTGTACCCACCTACGATGATTCCATATCAGATCCCGAAATCTGGGTGGCGATCTGTCTGAACTTTGAGGTGCTGCTTCTGGAAAACTCAATTTCAACTACCATGCACGAAGACCCCCAAACTTCAAATCGAACCTCTCACCCGGACTTCCGACGGACGTCATGTATAATCCTCAGAATGACCCCTTATTCGGCGGGGAAGGAAGTGAGTTATTAATGATGAGGTCACGCTCAACTGGTTTGGACGTGGGGGGCTCTTTTCACTACTCGCATCAAGCCCGCCTTTGCTGACTGCGGGGCAAAAGGTTGCAAACCTTTCTCCATTTCAGGTACATCGAGGCCATCTGGCCCTATTTATGGCGCCTTTTCAGTTGATTCCACAGACTAGTCCCAGACGAACGATCCAAGTTCAAAATGAGGCGCGAGCTGGCCTCAGGATTTTACATCGGCTGTTGTAGGAACGTCGGGCGACCGCCACTATATTACTTGGTGCCTTTCCTCAGCTTTCTTTCCTCATACAATACTACAAAGTATACATACCCCACTCCAAGCTTCGTTCTTTCCGTTTCGAGAGATCCAGCGATTCTATCATTTGGGCTTTCATCATGGCTCCCAGTGCCTCACATCACAGTGTTGTCGATCCGATTACAGCAAGGACTGTCCAGAAAGGCAAAATGATCGGTTTGTCATCAGTATCGAATCCAGAGCAAATCTCAAAGGTCGACATCATTGACATACGGCACGATGCGGTTGAGATCAATCTGAAGGAAGAAATTTTGAAGTCCCTGAAACCACGAAAAGGGCCTAAACAACTCCCCACGCTTATTCTGTACGATGAGCTGGGGTTGCAGTTATTCGAGCAGGTGTGTCTACGATCAGCTGCCAGAGAGTTAGAAATACTCACTAAAATTAGATCACGTATTTGGATGAATACTATCTCACCAATGCGGAGATAGACGTTCTCAAAAACTCTGCTCAAAGCATCGCGGAGTCCATACCACCTGGCTCCATGGTCATTGAGCTGGGCAGTGGGTCGGTCACTGCCAGTGGGTTTCATTCATGGCTTGCAACTAACGCATAGTAGTAATTTACGCAAAGTAAGTATTCTGTTACAGGCGATAGATCGCTTGGGCAAAGACATCGATTATTATGCTTTGGATCTGTCTTTGAAGGAATTGAAACGGACACTGGAACAAGTTCCTCCCTTCAGACATGTGAGATGTCATGGACTACACGGCACATATGACGACGGTCTTGAATGGCTGAAAATGCCAGAGAATACCACTCGCCCAAAGTGCATCATGTCCTTGGGTTCCAGCATTGGTAAGTGTCGTGTTGCTACGAGGTCCCGCATTGTTTAACAATATTTGATAGGCAACTTCCATAGCCATGAGGCGTCTTCTTTCCTGAAAGGCTTTACGGATATTTTGCAATCTTCGGATTCCATTCTCGTTGGACTGGATGCAACAAGTGATCCAGCAAAAGTATAGTAAGCACTCAACTTCCCGCTGCTTACTTGAGTTATTCATCTGACTGAACTATCTAGCCATGCTTACAACGGTCAGTCTTCTGTCCGATGTATCTTTTGCAGCAACATTGACCATCTTTTGAATAGATCACCAAGGGGTAACTCACAAGTATATCTAAACCTAAATATTTTGTCTCAGCAATGCTAACTGCTGTTATAGGTTCATTCTTAATGGACTCGTTAACGCGAATAAAATTCAAGGCGAGGAGCTTTTCAACCTTACAGACTGGAGAGTGATTGGCGAGTATGCCTACGATGAGCAAGGCGGTCGCCACCAAGCTTTCTATTCTCCAATTCGCGACATTCAGTTTAAAGGAATTCAATTCAAGGCGGGCGAGCGCATCCAAGTTGAACAAAGCCTGAAATACTCAGCTGAAGAAGCAACTCAATTATGGCAAACCGCTGGACTGACTGAGGTCAATCGTTGGTCAGCCTCATCCGAGGCCTACAGTAAGTAGTATTTCCGCTTAAGCAATTTTGCTTTTTCTTGCTGCAATGCGGATCAGCAAGAGTGCCCCGATGAGGCTCCAATCCGCCTCACACCTTCATCCCCTGGCTAAGACCAAGATCGTCTGACCTATTCGCCCATGAAAGTGTGGGGGTCTCGGGCGCTGATACCGTGTAATGCCCGGGCCACCATAGTGGCCGTCGGCTTGCCCTTGTGTTTGTATTTAAGGCCGACCTGCATTTGGTCTCTCTCTTACTCCGTCACCTGGCTCAATTTGTGCCCGATGCGTAGCACATATACATATACCATGGGAGTCAGCTGATTGTGTCTCTGTTACTAGGCATTCATCTTTTGGCCAGGAACAACATGGGTTTCAACACCGACCCTGCAGTCTACGCGCAATCAATTGTGCCGACCCTAAGTGACTGGCAAGGGCTATGGACGGAATGGGATACTGTCACAAGAGGCATGATTCCCGAAACAGAGATGCATGTGAAACCGATCAAGCTTCGAAACGCCTGCATTTTCTACCTCGGACACATTCCCACATTCATGGACATTCAGCTCACGAAAGCCACCAAAGAGCCGCCAACCGAGCCTTCTTATTATCCACAGATCTTTGAACGAGGAATTGATCCTGATGTCGACAATCCCGAGCAATGCCATGCTCATTCAGAGACTCCCGACGAATGGCCGTCATTGCAGGAAATTCTTGAATACCAGGACAGAGTCAGAGAGAAAGTACGAAGGCTTACCCAGACGAGAGATATGCCCCGCCATTTCGCTAGAGCACTCTGGATTGGTTTCGAGCACGAGATCATGCACCTGGAGACTCTTCTATACATGTTGCTGCAAAGCGACAGGACTTTGCCACCGACTAAGCACACGCCCGACTTTGAAGGTGCGGCTAAAATTGCCGAAGCTTCTCGAGTGCCCAACCAATGGTTCCGAATTCCTGAGCAAAGGATCACCATAGGACTGGACGATCCAGAGGATAATTCGGGACCAGATCATCATTTTGGATGGTACGTCGAAATTTCTTTATCTTTATCTTTGTCGAGCAAAACTCTAACATGTTTTGAAATGCAGGGATAATGAAAAACCGCCACGAACCGTAGTCGTGCTGTCCTTCGAGGCTCAAGGCCGACCAATCACCAATGAAGAGGTAATATCAGCCCATTCATAGAGACATGCCTAATCAACGCACAGTATGCTCGTTACTTGGAACAAACTCACAGTTCGAAGATCCCCGCTTCCTGGGCGGAGACCAAGATCAAGACCAATGGCTACAGTAACGGCTTCTCGAACGGTTACTCGAACGGTTACTCCAATGGACACTCCAACGGACATCAAAATGGTGAGATTTCACTGACGAAAGCCTATCTTGATGGAAAGTCGGTCAGGACAGTATACGGCCTAGTTCCTTTGAAGCAAGCTCTGGACTGGCCAGTGTTCGCCTCCTACGACGAACTCGCCGGATGTGCAAGCTGGATGGGCGGAAGAATCCCAACCTTTGAGGAGGCCAGAAGCATTTATAGTCATGTAGATGGACTGAATATCAAGGAGGCTGAGCGACATCTGGGGAAGACCGTTCCTGCCGTCAATGCGTATGAACCCTGCAACAAGATATCTTTCTTGGAAGCTAACATGGGATCAGACATCTCAGCCTCAATGGCGTGGAGGAGTCTCCACCATCCCACCCTTCGCGTAAGAGTGGGGGCTCGAAAGAGCTTTTCACCAACCTCGAGGGAGCCAATGTTGGTTTTCAACAATGGCATCCGGTTGCCGTCACCAGCAAGGGCAACAGGCTAGCAGGTCAAGCTGAGATGGGAGGAGTATGGGAATGGACTAGCTCGCCACTGACAAAGTATGAAGGATTTGAGCCTATGCCACTTTATCCTGCTTACACAGGTATGTTCAGTATCCAACCAATATTCATCACAGAAGAAAAGTTCTGACCAGTGCAGCCGATTTCTTCGATGGCAAACACAATATTGTTCTTGGTGGATCTTGGGCGACGCACCCCCGCATTGCCGGACGCAAGACCTTGTAAGAAACCCTCTTGAAGCCCCGTCCTCACTTGACAGAAGCTTATTATGGAAGTGTCAATTGGTATCAACGAAATTATCCGTATGTCTGGGCTGGAGCTCGTCTAGTCCGTGACTTGTAAGCTATTGTATGCAACATACCTGCAGATGAAACCAGTCCAACACTGGATCTGCAGAAAAGTCTTCTCCTGGCAGCTCAACCTGCCTGAATACATCAAAAGCTACCAAAAGTGCTTGTATGGTGGATTGAGGATGTATTTTGATCGATATGGTGTTGCCTTATTGGGCCAGTAATGAGTAACGAAGTTTTGGCTAATAAAGATTTGCGACGAACTCCTGCAGTGGTGAGATAAGTCAGTACTAGGTAATATGTAAGTCTTGGGGATTGTTGCATTTTGGTGTTTGTGAAAATGTCTGTAGCCGCATCAATGCCTGTAGTGTTGACAAGCGGTGTGAAGACTTATTCTACAAACGGACAATTACACCCCATTTCCTTAAGTCTTTCAGCACCGCTCTATGAATTCGGAACCTTTCATCGTCAACTTCGATTCTGGGATTGGACAGCTCGTCGCCATCGAAGCTGGAATTAACAGGTGTTTTGTGGCCTTGTGGTTGTTGCGACTTTCGTCTGAAATTCGACGAGGAGGTCAACGCGGGCCCAATTCGGCAAAATCAAAACATCCTCCCCACCTCGCACTACTTTAACGTCACCTCCATGTTCCTCAACACCACATATTGTCTCGACCGACATCTCCCGCCACGCAAGACCAGGATAGGTCAACACTCCTTCGCAAAGAACCAATCTTGCTTTCGCAAATCAATTGGCCTCGACGGTCCTCTCAGAGTAAGTTACTTCTATACAATATTCTGCACCACTTCCTCCTTCATCCCCGTCTTCGAACCTGAACGCCTCCCTCCCCGATCAGGCCACGACGCAGGTCAATCCCGAGCCTGATCCTAGCATTTCGCACTCGACCACGCGAGGTATATCTACATACAGACAGCTTACTTCAAACAGATTCAATCTTCCTCTTTACAGTCCTTACCGCCAACCCACACTCTTTCCAAAATGAATTGGGCAACCATAGCACCAGAGACCCGCCTTTACAAAGGCAAGAGCCTCTTCCGCTGGGAGGATTCTCCAGGACTCGGTTCGTATTCTGCTTCGATCTCTCGTTGCCTCTGCTGACTCCATTCCAGAGCACCACTGCGGTGTTTGCGCAGTCCCTCTCCATAGTATGCGCCTGCCAATCCTTCCATGCTAGCCACCTTCGCTGACACGTCCCGCAGACTCCAGGGCCAAAACGAGTTGCATTGGCAAGCATGTCGAGCCTTGCTATAGGTTCCACCAGCAACTACACTTCGTCGGTAAGCTTTCCTTTTCTTTCCTTCAACTGCCAGACAGGACAATGATTTGCTGACTTTGTATTCTTCTAGGTAAATCTCACGAATGTTTCGGGTAAGTTCGAGTCCGCGACTTGGGATGAGTAAATACTGATAGTGAATAGCTGCAACTCTTCGGACGAATTGCACCACAACCGACACAAGGAAATTCTTAGAATCGTTCGCCAGATTCAAGCCATCGATGACGCATCCTCCCTCCTCGCCACCGACAGGAACCTCTTCGGAAAGGGACGCCGAACCTCTGAGTCCACCACAATTACAACAGATACAAGCTCGGTTTCAGAAAGTCAAGATGGGGAAGATACCAAAATGACCAGGCGGGAACGGAAGAAGGCCAAGAAGGCTGGCAACAATTCGGTCAAGGATAAACATGGTATGGAGATTTTCCCGCAGGAAGAACTGGACTTTATCAGCGAAGCCATCCACCTGACCGTTCATGAAAGCAAAGGAGCGTGGGAGGGAACTTATGTCTACGATCACAAGCAGCAGCGACTAGAAGCAGAAGAGCAAGCTGTGATTGACGATAACGATGCCGAAGACGACGACATCCAGAGCATTACCAGTAGCATGACAGACTTTGCAGTCAAAAGTCCTGATGAAATGACTCCAAGGCAACGCAAGACCCAAAAGAAGTTCAACTCTGCCATCAACCACAGCAGTTACAATGGTGGTTCCCGCAAGTACGGATCGCCGAAGCTTGACCCCTTCGATGGTGTTGACTCGGACATCTTCTCCCGCCTTGGTATTGAAATCGCCAACCCTGCCAATAACTCGAAAAAAAGGAAAGAACTTGCAACCAAACTCGTGGCTGCAGTCAAAGAAGACATCGGTATCATCGAGCGCGAGGACGCCGATACGGTGATGCGTGAGGAAGGGTTCTGGAGGTGGGCCGGCAAGACGGCGCTCCATTATATCAAAGAGACACGGAAAGATTTTGACTGGGCCACTGGCCAAAAGATCACGGGAGCCCGAAGGTTCGAATTCATCGAGGAGATGGACATCGCGGAGGCGATTAATGAGCAGCCCGCTGAACCTCTTCCGGAGCCAGAGCCAGAGCCGCAGTCAGCTGTCGTCGAGGATGAGTTTGTCACTGTCGTCTCGAAGAAACCCGTTCCTGCGAAAGCGAAGAAGGCCAAAAAATATACGAGTATCACGGTCCCTACCAAATCTGCTAAAAAGGCACTTGGCCGACCACCTCTTGCCTTCGGTCAGGACATTGATCCGATTGAAGAAGAAGAAGGTGCGGAGGACTTTCAAGAGATGGTTCGACGTCAGCAGCAGAAGCTGGCTGGAGATGGTATGTTGGGAAAGTGGAACCAACCACCTTCTCCCTACGTTCCCCCTCGCACCCGCGGCAGCAAGGTGCTGAGGCTCAAGTAATGGTCTCATACGGCCATTGAAAAAAAGACATTGCCAATAGACGATGGCGATGCATAAACGATGTCGGAGTGTGTTGAGTAGGTTCGTGGAGTATGTTTTTCTTATTCTGTGGTGCTATTTTCAAAAATTGGGACATTTTCACTGGGAGTTTCTTGCGACTCGCAAGGAGGAAATGATTAGCTAGATCTTGGAGCGAGCTTGGGAGCGAATGGTCTTTTGATGATGGTTCAACTATTGCTGAGACTTAGGCTCACAAGGCTTCATGTATTGCTTCTAGCTTGTTCTTTCCTATTCCTTTCTTACGCAGTTACGGGGATGCATGGGTACGAAATTACGACGTTACGAGACAACAAAAAATGCGAATAGAAAAAGGCTTTCTTGAGATTGGTGTTCAAAAGTGTGGTTTGTGATTTTCTTTTCGTGGTTTGTCGTATGACCGGTGGGAAGTGAGCCCATGACAATAGCTGGAAGGTGAGTCCTCGAAACTCAGAAAGGAAGGAATCATTTCTGACCACTTCAAAACTCAAACAAAAAGCAAGAATGACTGCTGCAACCAGGTCCTTCACATTGGAGCGCTCCTTCCGACATTTCAGCAACACTACCTTAGTACAATAGCGGCCACGCCACCTACTCATCACGCATCATGAAACTTCCCAAAATAGCAGGACCACGAGTCGGAAAGAGAAAGTAGTCCTTCAATATTGACTGCACTGCAGCCAGCCACCAGCACTACACCTCAACCTCAGCCTGCGAATGTGCAGCCTATTTTCGATCAATCCAAGTGGACCAATCCTTCCTAACACTTCCAGCTCCCACCCTTCATGAACCCTCCATTGCGATGTACTCAGGTACGTCCCACAGTTGGACCAGATCCGTAGCGTCGAATTCCGATTTGATAAAGACTTCCTGCTCAGTGGTATCCAAGTCGGCCTTGGTCTTTATGTGGCTGCTTGTGGCTTCAAACTTTCGATTTTGAGCTTGAATTTGAGGCATGATTTAACATGGGTTTTGAGCATTTGGGGGGTTTTGGCGTGTCTGGTATCTTGATTGAAGGAGATCGTTGTGGCTAGGTGCTCCTCGATTGCTTGAAGTCCAGCAACGGCAAGTGGGGACTGAGCCTTGATATATCTCAACCTTGCTTCGATACTCTTCCTAAGCTAGAAAAGTCTCAGAGGACTAAGTCAAGGACTGGGTTGTTACTTCCAGCTTGTTCTCTCGTATCAATGCTGTTTCTTCAGAATGTTGGATAGGAACTAGAAAGCCATTCTAGAAGACACTCAATACCCGAGAGTCTAGAACGAGGCATTGAGCTGAAGTTATTGAACCTTCGACAGCGGCATGCCTTGCTCTTTGATTGTTAACAGATCGTTTCTCAAACAAACGACATTTCTTTGCTGACAGTCAAACATTCCCAACCGGTACGAGCAGGTTCCTAAGTAAATTCTAAGCTAAAAGGTAGGTATTCGTTACAAGTCGGGTGAATACCTGGTGATTCTGGAAAAGAGGGTTTTCTCGTTTCCGGTCTTGCTTGCGATGGTCTTCGACTTGAGAATAGGAAAAGAACGTTTTTCAAGGTTGCGATCAACCGAGTAAATGCGTCTTGGCGGCTGAGCATGTTGTGTTCGTCTGGGAGATGTCTTCAAGTGCTATACTATGTCGAGATTCTGTGCTTTGTCAAGTTTCGATAACTGCGTATTATGTATGAAAGACTTGCGATCGCGCAGGGAAGGGAAGTGTGCGCGGAATAAGTCATGCATGGAAATTTGGCATAGTCTCGCATGATCGAGTTTTGTGCGAGGAGTATTTCAACTGAGTCCTCCTCTATCTTAGCTGACACTCTACAGTCTCGACACTTCGGAAAAACGGAAAGCCTCTGAGTATCAAAGCGATGGGCAAAGCAGAGGAAGATACCCACGATATCATGGAGTCGGAGGACCTTGATGCCAGCGACTACGACTCAAGCGCAAGAGAATCTCTCGATGAACGCCATGACAACCTACATGAGAACACGCTCTGCCTCCCACGACAGAATCTGTTTGTCAAGAACGAAAGTTACAGGTTCTTTCTCTTCCATGCCGTCCTTGACCAAGTGTTGTCAGTTGATGCCTACAAAAAGATAAGCTGGGTTAAAATCGCGAAGGTCATAGGAACCAAGGGCCCAAAGCCTAGCCAAGCTGCAAACAATGGCTTCAATAAGACGTAGCAGTCTTTGCACGATGGTAGAAGGTTTTAGAAGGACAAGACATCCAGTGCTGAACTGGAATTGAACTCGGGCTCGGACTTGGGCCTGGACCTGGATCTACACCTGGACATGGGCCTGGACTCAAACTCAGAGTCGGAATCAGTTTTCTCGTACTGCAGTACAAAGCACGTCAATCTTCTCCTAGCGATCATAGATGCCCTGGCAGGTCATTCGAAGAGGCTAAAAGCAGGCTAGACCAAGTTAGCTGTAAAGCTAGGACAAAGCACTGAGAGCAGGGCACGACAGATATTCGACACCTTGTGGGAGAAGTACATGAAGATCCATTACCCCGACCTCATTCCACAGAAGAAGATATCGAGGGCAGAGAAGATGGACGAGTGGGTTGCCGACATGCATAGCTTCGACAATGGCGATGACGACGAGGAGCCTTCACCTCCATACAAAAAGCACGATTCGAGCAAAAGCAAGACCGAGCAGCAAAATACGGAGCTCGACCCCGAGATGACGGACCTTCTACCCAAGGTCGGGGGGGATGATGTGGTAGCTGAGGAGAGTGAGACTGAGGAAGAAGATACTGGAGCAGAGGGTCGGGAAGAGGTTTGAGAGTTATTGCACAATTCACGACGTTGGGTAAGAGATGGTAAATCGAGGAGAGTCGTGAAGACTGATGATTGAGACTTTGTTGGGGTCATTCCGGGGTTGATGTTGAGTCGAAAGCTTGATACAGTTAGGTCGGGAATGCAGGGCTGACAATGGTAGCCTGTCAGACTAAGCCTTTCTTCACCGTCAACGTCAAAGCTTATCTTTCTTAGGGGTATTACGCTGTCAAGATCATACAATTGTGTTGGTAGAAGTACAGTAAGCATAGACTTAGAAGTAAAATATACATTCCGAAATTCCGAATAACTTCAAAAACGCAGATCTCATCACATATCTCACCTGACCCGAACACGCACTCCCTTCATTCGCTGCATGTCATATTTGATTCTCTTGAATTGGCCATGTTATTGATTTCGCCGAAGTATGACTATGCAATAACAGTGTCTAAGATAATGACAAAGTCTAGGACCAAACCTAGTGACCTAGAATGGGTTGTGCAATCCTCTATATAAACCGAGTCCCCATCTTTTTTATGAGTACAAAAAGCATCTATCAAAAGCTCAGAACTCACTATCGAAATAAGCTTCAAGTTCATTCTTACCGGACTTTATACAAAACCTTATCCCACTTTCAACAAAAAGTAATCACTCACCTTCTTCTGCCTCCCAAGACGAAACCCTTCAAACTAACCTCCACCAGCTTCTCAAGATGCACATCTCATCCATCCTTCTCCCGGCCCTCTTCGTCTCCCTGTCTACCGCACAAGGATATCAATACAATTACGCATGCTCTGGCTGCGGATGCCAGTCCACCACAGAGGCTATTTTCAGAAACGGCGATAGCAACATTGGGAAATGCCTCGCCTTGGGCGGTGACTTTCAATCTGTTGGTCTTAGCGGTGGATCCTCGTTCCATTGCACCATGTGAACCAATACAGACTGCACGGGAAATCCTCAGAATGTGGGGGTTTATAGCGGGCAGGTGAGTAGTCCAGCTTCCCAGGCATTCCGCTCTCTCCTCTGTTGTTATCCCTACAATTTTCTCGAAACGATGCTGACTCTCACGTTTTGTGCAGACTTTTGGGTGCGCCAATACCCAGTCTTCAAACTTCCAATCTGCACAGTGCTGGACACAGTAGAGACGTTGGGGGCTGTGGGGTGATGGGACATTGGGCAGAGCGACGATGCAGCAGGAGATGGTCGATGAGGAGGGAAGGATTGGGTGGTTGCTTAGATGGAGGAAATTTATTGTTTTTTTTGTTTTGTTGGCAGTCTTGCAAGAGACTGAAAAGTCGACTGTCTGGCTGTAGACTTCCATGTGCGTGGGGTTTGCGAGTGTGACAAAATGGTGGTTGAAATCAGGGTTCATCGTTGGCAATGTAATTCTTGATATCTAATTCCTTGTGTATGCATGATGATTTATGACAAAGTCGGAGTTAATGGTCTTGACGGACTATCAAACAGACTCGGACATTGCCCATTTAGCATGAGAGGTCAGATTACTAGTTTCACGAATCTCCCCTCTCTTGAGAGCTTAGCGATTAACGAGGGTTGGTAGGCTGCTCAGGCTGAGAATAGATAGCGTACATTGGCGTTGAGAAGCTTGTGAGGTGACGTGCCATCGGCTACATGAATTGAGCAATTGAAGTCAAGTCATGCTTTCCAGTCCCCGTAGCTCGTGCATTGCAGATGAGAGTCGAATCATGGCCTATATTCAACGATTCGGGTGTTCCATCGCTAGGCAGCACTTTTCCGGCGGACATGAAGTATAAGAGATCCCGTGGCACGCCTGTCCTAGCCTCAATCATTCGTTTGAGGTCATTCATTGTCTGACCGGACTTTATGTGGACAACGTTAGTTTGCTTGCCCGGACCCTTGACGAAAATTTGAGTGGCATCCTCGGGAATGCTTCGGATACTTGTGGGCATGAATACGGCTGATGAGTGATAAATCCTGCGGAGAGTTGCAGTCTCTCTGAAAAGATAGCTGCGAATCTCGACGCTTTGAGTCTCGACCAGAAGTAGTCGCTTGGCGGGAGGATGACTTTCGATCGATGATAGTACTGCAGATTTCATCCCCCCAACCTTGAGAAAGATTGCTGGGAGCTTATCCACCATTCCTGTAAGGTAGATAAAAATCTTGGCATCACTGTTTCGTGTAGCGGCACTCTCAATGTTTATGTTGATACTACTGATGTCAGCTGGATCCAAATGCCCAGTAACGGTTCAACAATGGCGAGCTCACAAGTTGACGAGTGAAATGGCAACATTCAAGCTCAGTCTATGCGCCGCGATCTCATTTATGAATGCTTTTGTATCTGCACCACCAAACGAATATTTGATTTTCCTCCAAATCCGTAGGATATCTCCCACGCCCCCTCTTGCTTTGAAAGTGCCGATAAACTCATTGAGCTGGTCACAAGCAATCAAGGGGCCTTCGAGGACACAGTCGAGGTTTGTTTTTCCAGCGGAAAGAGCTCGATTCTCCAGATGTTGTTTGAGCGTGCCCAATTTAGAGTTGAACCCTTCAAGGTCTCTAGCTATAGCTTGAATGTCCTTCGGTACATTTATTGCTCGTCGCGGCTTGGTATATATCGCTTTACAGCGAGCTTTGACACCGAGACCTGTGATAGTCGAGTTGGACTTGACAGGAGCCGCCATGTTCACTCAGTCCCACCGAACGAATAGCAGTCTGCACCGAGAACAGATGTTAGCCTGCATTATCGATTGAATCTTGACAGAATCAGAAGCCGGGTCACCTCCGATGGTTTGGTGTGGACCCAGCCTCGTCGCCTCGATCGGACGTAGTTTGTGGCGTCAGGAACTTCAATCGCAAGTACGGCAGGCTTCAAGTAAAAAGGTAAAGACGATCCATGGATCTTGGAGCATGTATGCGGCGATTCGTCCCAAGATAGATGGGGAAGTTGTGGTGGGTAAGCTGGCAGCAGAGAGAAATATCCTCTGCGAATGTGGCGTTGATGTGGCAGTCTCGGCCGAATACTTGCAGGACTTACAGTCTGACCACCCAGAGCTTCAGAAGCTCGATGGATAAGAGCCTTGTGGTTGGAGACACCTGCAGAGAAACTCGCGTAACACTCCAATTACAGCAGGATTTGAAAAATGGAAGTACCTTTTGCTACATAGGACAAGTTTGAGGGAGGTTGTGAGGCGTCGATGTTAACGTTTTCCAACAATACCACCGTTTGCCAAAATGAGGAGGAGTTCAGACTTTGAACAAAACGGGTAGAATTCGAGATAATGCTAAGCAATATTGGTCGATCCGCTTTCTGATAATCTTTCATCCTACCTTGTGCTTTCAACCAATTATCCTAAATTCTTGGTACATTTGAGCATTCGAAGCACAAACTTAAACACGGGAATCTGAAAAAGCCGACTGCCTCGAGCTCTTCGTGGAACCTCAACAGGCTGCACGACTATGTTCACCTGATCATGCTAATTCTGGCCACTCAAAGCGCCGCGTGGCTCGATTAGGCATCTCATTTTTGACATAGTGATAGGTTAGCCCAAGAGATGATCGGAGACAACTTTGCCATCGATACGCTTACACGTCTGTTGCAACCACTATTTAAAAGAAGCTATTGAGGCAGAAGCTTACACAACAGCACCAGCAAATTTGAGGAGGTCGTTGTTCAACGTCGCTTGGGACATTTCTTGTCTACAAACGGCTAGCGTGAACCTTGTCAACTTTCTGGCCCGTGCTCTCTACGTAGCTCTCTCTCCTTGAAAACAGAAACTTGCCCACCTCTTCAAGTTTGACAGTTTTCAACATCGAAGTTTCACCTCCCTCAACACTTGATAAACATCTCGAACCCGAGTCCAATACCATCGATTCCCTCGATACCTTTGCGCCGAATATCTGCCAACCATGGACTTCTCCGATGCTTTGTACGTCCAGCCCGGCGTAGCTCAGCTCTCATCAGCAAGCTCTTCTGCCATTGCGCGCCCGCAGATTCCGTCGCAAACTTGCTAACAATACCCTTTTCTGTAGCCGAATTGTCAATCTAGGCGTGGGTGCCCTTATGGTCATAGGAGGAATATTCCACATATTCCCAGTTTCCATGTACGTGTCCTGCTTGCGACAATTGCCAAGAAAGTCTGTTGGGACGAGAATTAATAGTGTTGCTATATAGGACCCATGTAATTGTCGGTGTCTACGTTGCGATCTTTGGCGCTGGTGAGCTTCCAAGTCCGGATGATAATTGAACAAGTGCTGATTTCGCCGTGTAGCCATCGCTCTTCTTGGTTTGTACTTCGAGGCTCGACTTGAAGAGCAGAAAAACTGATCATAAACAGAATTCCAAATTCCCCCTCAGGTTTCCCGATACGGATCTTTCTTGTTTTCGTTCATTGGTCGAGGAATCTGTATGTGTCCCTTATCCGTCCCTCCTGAGGACTTGCTGACTGGGTCGTGATTGTAGTCTACATCTTCGTCGGATCTCTCCTCCTCGAAACCTATATCATAACCATCATCTTCGGAACGATCATTGGCTTAATCGGTGTCGCCTATGTAGTCCTGGAATTTGTGCCTAGCATCGAGCCACCCCAGAACATGAGAGAGGCCGACGGTGGATGGGGCGCCGAGCAGGTTTGAAGTGGTGAAGGCTACAAATCAATAACTGGCATATAACGAGGGTGTAAAGCCGACAAAGGGGAGCAAATCCAAATGGACGGAGGGAGGAGATTGTGTATGAACTACGACTATAAAAGGCGCGAGTGCTGGGAGAGGACGGACTTGATACGATAGATGAATGGGTTTTCTGGTATGATTGTACATCAACTGAGGTCGATGGGTTCTGCACTGGAAGGCGTTAAGCAATGCTATGATTTTGCAGTCTTGCTGTTTGAATACTGCCCTCGTCATTCACCTGATGCTCCGTTTTGGGATGAAAGTGAGCTTCCAAGCACAAAGTTGAGATGAAACTTTTCAACGTCGGCTCTTGGGTCAACCTTTGGTGCAGTTCCAAATCTCACGGCTGGTTTCCTGCGATCTTGGGGTAAATGCCAATCACTTTCGGAAGCACAATTTCTCTGTTGACTGAGTTAGTCGATGTTCGCCTTGGACTTGATGATTGAAGGCCTGTTACCGATGCTATCCTCCTTCTTCATTCAGACGACAAAGCTATTGTCACAATTCCACAATCGAGGTTTTTGAAGAAAATCCCGTCCAAGTCTGCGTACGTCTAGTTCTTTCTGTTTTTATATCTTTTAATTTACGTTCCTTTTCGGGTCCGTCACCGTTTGTTTGATGATTTCACCCCATTGGCACCGGTCACGGCACTTGATTGCTAACTCAAAACCTCACTTTTGTTCAGATTGGGCCATTTGGCAGTGTCTTTACGCGCATGTATTCATTCTCATTTGTTATTGATATTGCGAGCTTTGCTTTCATTAGCCAGAAAGATAAGTCCTGTCTGATGTTTTTGTTGGCCGTTTGCGGCTAGCGCATTCCGGGACGATCCTCCCTTCTCGAAGAAATTGCTTTCTATTTTGATGTCGGGAAAGCCTATAATGCGCGCATGCGCACACGTCCGACTTTCAAAGCATACAAAGAGTCATGCTACCTCTCCAGCAAAGACTAGAAGTACCACCAAGTCTGGGATAACCTCGACTCCTTCCGGTGTCCAGAAGACGAAGGCCCCTGCAAAGAAGACTTCCATGTCAAAGAATTTGGCTCTTGCCCGAGCACAACAAGCGCAACGCTTTCGACCCAATCAACCTCCCCACCCTGCAGGAAGACGCTATCTGCGACGAGCCCAGTTCCGACTACATATTCTTCGTCAAGGAAGGATAACTCAGACTAGCAAAGACTGGTGGGAAGTACTCTGCGTTCAGGAACGATTCTGAAGTATGGTTAGCCAGCTTTCAGCTTTACGTCACCATAACGTCGACTTTCCACGGTGAAATCTGTGCCCGATTAATCTTCGGCTGCTTGATTTCAAGCAACAAATCACTAGGCTTGCAAATATTTTCTAAGTGGAAAGAGACTGTTCTCCTTTTAGCTTTCCTACACCATCGAAATTGTCTGTACGGTGGGTTTCCGACCCATCTGTCTGGAGGATGTCCGAGGACTTGATAAACCATTTCTGCGAAGACCATCCGATAGTCAAATCAGATCCTACATCCACTCATTCGACCAAACATATCTTTGCCTCGCATCCAAGCAATAGGCCGGGTACCATCCGCAGGAATTACAACAAGACATGCACGAGAAGAGCTTGCAAGAGGGACCATATTTGTTTGAGGTGCAGGGGCGAGCATTCCGTGAAGGAGTGTGTGGCTAAAGAGGAGCATCAATAGAGGTCGGAAGCTTTCGATAGAGGAAAGAGTATCTGGCTTGACTCTGACTGGTATTGTTACTTCAAGAGACTTCGTGGGTTTGTCCGAGTTTGATTGAGTATTTCGCTTCGCAATATTTCAACTCATCTTCCGGGACGAGCCTCTTTCTCAGATCGAGGGTCATCGCACGATCTAGTGACCGCTGAAAAAGCCCCCCCCCTTTTTTTTCTTCACTGCCGCGGCACGTTTTGAGACATTGATAGAGCATTGGCAGACATTCACATTAGGTTCATTCAGGTGGTATCCAAATCCTGAAGTTACTCATAACATGTCGCCCAAGGTTTATAATTTTCCGACATGAAAAGTTTCTGTAAGGCTCTCTTCCGAATACCCACATTCCCTCCATCAAAAATTGGTAAGACCATCGCATCATTTAGCAAGTCAGTGAACGGCATGTTCAAGTCATACGCCGATCTAATTTCCATTTAGTAGGATCTTTTCAAAACGGGGCTGTGAAGTGAGACTCACACTCCAACGAGATTGATAGCATCAATAGCAGATTTTACCGCTGCATCTGAGCAGTATACTTTCGCTTCAAGAGCAAGTTCTCTCTTATCGTCATAATTCGCTCCTTCGGACAGCAATCTATGAGCAGCTTTCCAAGTGAGATACCTGTATGGAAGGAAGGAGGTCAGCTGGCAGAAGCAGAAATCTAGATGTGACGATCACTTGCCTTGAAGTCTCGGTTCTCATCTTAATATCGATCAAAAGGTCTGCCACAGACTGTCGCTCCCCAATAGGCACATTCCCTCCTCGGGAATTCTTCGAGAACGCAAGAGCAGCGTCGAAGATAGCTCGCTGGATTCCAGTCCCCATTGCACCAACCAAGCAAGCTGACATTTCGAAACTTCCTGTCACAACCGGGACTCCCGTTCCAGGGGGACACAGCACATTCTTTGCTGGAATGCGTAGATTGGTATACTTGATATGAGGTCCTGAAGCGGCTGTATGTCCAGCCGATTGCTGATGATTCAGAACTTCAAAAACTCCTTCCCCTCCGCGAGCAATATCAGCTGCTGTAACGAGCAATATCATGATGCGGTCGGCTGGAGAAGCTGAGGCTGGGATGTCTGAGTTGGTGCAACGGCATACAACGCAGCCTAGATCAGCACCTTTGAAATCCCAACCTGCTGAGTTAGTAGCCCAGAGCTAAGAGTTGGATGTTAATGGAAGTTTATGGCTGATATCTGCACTGCAACTCACCTTCTCGCCATTCAAGACCCACTCATCGCCATCAAGATACGCAGTAGTTTGCAATCCAGGTGCTCCTTCTTCAAGCCAATTCGCCTACATCAAGCCCATCAGCCAGTTTCCTCTCCATGCAAACGGTACCTCTACATACCACCCCACCCGGCTCCGAGAACACCAAGCTGGCCAACGGTGCCCCCTCACCACCCAAAAACGGTTCCAAGAACCCCGCCAACTCAGGTCTAAACGCCAAAATCAACGGGGTCAATCCCAACCCTGTCCCAAAAATCGTCAAACAAGCAGCTGGTTCAACAGCATACATCTCTTCGACCAGGATCGCAGCTTCGATCAAACTCCCGCTCGTACCTCCAAGAGGAGTGGGGATTTGGCCTTTGATGAGACCGGCGAGAACGGCTTCATGGTAGATGGGTTTGATGGATTGGAAACGCTCTTTGTGGGAGGGGAGTTGGGAGTAAGCTTTTTTGGCGCCTGCGAGATGTTTTGTTGCAAAGGCGCGAGCAACTTGCTGGACGCCCTGCTCGGACGGAGAGAGAGTGAAGTCGACCATTTTGTTGTCTTTTATTTTCTTGAAATTGTTTTGAACGATGAGACAAATGATCCTGAGCCGGGAGGATTTTGGAAGCAACCGGCCCCTCGTCTGCATCTCACTTAGGTGATGTCCCAAAGCAGCCAGGATTACCCGAATCCATAGGGAACGAATCCGCATATCATATCGATTGATCCTTGCCAGTTCCCGCGCCAGAAATCGTATAATTGCGGGGCAATTCCGCGAAAAGAGTTCATTTCAATAAGGTTCCGGTGCAATGGGTCGTCCCGCGGTAATGCTCGGATAAAAAGGTCGTCTCCACTGAGAGTCGTCGTAGATGTGCTTGCTGCTTTAACGATCGTAACGAGGTAAGCGAGATTTGAAAAGGTCTGAGGAGCACGGATGGATTCACCACTTTTTGGACAGATTTCTGAGATTTCAAGTTGCACTCATTGCGACTTTGACAAGAAACCTACTTACCTCTAATCTTTTAGAAGAATCTAATAAGAACATCACCACAATATCTTGAAGTGATTCGGGAGATCCTCGGTTCTAAGCAGCATGAAAACTGCGCTTCCGGGTAGATTGCATATGCACGACTGATCATTTTTGGAAGTAACGATGTATCATCTGTCATGCTCAGGCTGCCCTTGCATGAAGACCAGGAAATACCATCTCCGTTTCGTACGATTTAAAGTTTCTTCGACGAATTCTAATAACTCGCCAACCGTTTGCAGACAATGCTCCAGGAGCGTTGGGGGGGAAGCTCCTTGACCTCTGAGTGTTGGTGGACGGCATCATTTTTAAAGTTCCAAATAGTCTATCAATTCGGAAGAAAGGAGATCTTGTTTCCAGTCCTTGCTGCGCCGTGGACGTCCAGGTCCCGAATGCTGAAGGTGTCCCGGGCCGTCACAGAAGCCGAAAATGACCCAGTCCCAAGGAAAGATCACGTCCCTATACGAAAGATTCATGGTGTGTTTAGAGAAGACTTCCCCTAGTCTCCTTTCTCCACCTGCCTTGTTGACTGCTCTATATGGACCCAATGCAGCCCAGGTTTCGTAATCAGAGCTTTTCCAAGCCTACTCTCTCCAGTTAACGTCGAGGAGATGGCTTTGACAATTTCACCCAATGTGCCGTCTCGAAAACCAGAACTGTTTGGAGTTTGTATAGCATTCGGGTCATTGACAGCAATTACTATTCTTCTGCGACTATGGGCGCGCCTGAAAGTCCTTCGTGTAGGTTTGCTGCTGGATGACTTTACGATCTTGATTGCTGCGGTTCGTATCCCCAGATGACGATCTTCGAGTAATCTTGTTGATATAACTTAGGGACTTGCACTGTATTTCTGCATCAATGTTCCTCAACGTAGGTTGCTTTGAAAATCGCGTGACTTTGAGACGACTGCTGAAGGTAGAACAGAAACGGGCTTCGGTCTCGGGTATCATATCTATGACCTAACGGATCCTTCGTACTTCTCTGGATCTCTGAAGGTCAGCAATCACCAAAAACAATCGCTCACTGCTTACCTTCTCCCAGCTCTTCTTCGTCGGCGAACTCGTATACTACTTATGCGTAACATTCACAAAGCTGTCCCTCCTCATCCTCTACCTCCGCATTTTCGTCCCACGAGGATTGAGGATGATCACCTGGGTAACGATGGCATTCGTCAGTCTCACCCTGGTGGCTTTTATCTTCGCTGTGGTCTTTCAATGCCATCCGATCGAGTTTGCCTGGGACAAATCCATCAATGGCAAATGTGTCAACCAGACAGCGATATTCTACTCCCATGCAGGAATAAATATCTTGACCGACTTCGTGATATACATCTTGCCAATGAAGATGCTGTGGGGTGTACTGAGGCCGAAGAAGGATAAGATTGGACTCGTGGTCGTGTTTGCGATTGGCATCTTCGTTTGTTTGGCGGGGATCATCCGGCTGTGGGCTCTGCAGAAGACGAGTATTAGTGAGGATCCAAGTTGTGAGAGCGCCCTTCCCAAAATCTTCAGAGCAATGAGACAAAGCGACTGACTGTGTGGCCTAAAGGGGACAATGAACCATCAGCAGTATGGTCCATCATCGAGTGTTGCGTTGGCGTAATCTGTGCCTCCGTTCCATCCCTCAAGCCTCTCTTCAACCAATCATCTAACAGGGTGGGATCCAGTATCAGGCTGTCTGAACGCCATACTCGCAGTGGTGGCAAAGGCACCCAAGATCTCGAAAGCCTTTCTGGGAAATGGGATGTGAGGATCTCAGGTAGAATGAACAATGACGGAGTCGGAAGGAATGAAAGTCCGACAGAGAGTGTGCAGAGTCTGTTCGGTCTGCAGACGCGTCCGCGGGAAGGTGACGATAAGACCGGAATCTATACGAGTAGAATGGTAACGATCAGTCATGCCGATGGGTAGAGGCATCATGGTGGAAGCTGAATCGCGACTGGGGCGAAGGTTTGGATGCTGTACTACAGAATCGAATGCGAAATATCAAAGCCAGCTCGGCGTGATTCGACTTGATGAAAGTTGCAGGTGTAGGTGCATGAAGAAGAACAAGGAGAGTTGGCAGCGAGCAAGGCCGAGCCCGCAGGCAAGGTCTACTCTATCATGGTTGACAACCACCTCGTACCTAGCCAATTGTGCAGACGCGTCTCCAGCTTTGAATGACACCTCGATGATCCATCCTAGATGGTGTATTGAAGTGGTAAAGCTTTACAGCCTGCAGCAGCATCCTGACAGCTGGTACAGGGCCACTTGAACCCCACTCCTTGCAGAGGGTCTTGAGGCGGCAGCATGGTGGACGACGACGACAGTGAGGACTCGACAGCTGCAGCATGCACACAGGGTGCGTGAGGAAGGAACACCTAGCACTGTTCTCCGATCCGCGTTGCTGACCCCGATATTCTTGAGAACGGAAAGAAGTATTCGGTGGAGAGGAGGGTGCGACCACTTTTACCTTTCTGCGCACCTCTTGGAAAAGCTCACTTGACAACGCCACCCCTTCAATTCCTTCTTCGAGCTCTGCCTCTCTCTCTTTCCTCGTCTCGCCAGGACATATCGATATTCAAAGTAGTCTGCCAGATACAAGAAAATAAGAGAAAAGCAACAGATAGCCGCGAAATCCAAATAAAACATATCCTTGCTTCCTTCTATCCTTCGAGGTCGCACTTTCGTGAGCTGCGTACTCCAAAGCAAATTCCCAGCCGCATCAACCAATATTGGAACCATCGCCCAACCCACCACCTGTAGGCGCTCATTCCCACGTCTCAAAACAAAACAAAAAGGTGCGACTATCCAATTGATACACCATGTCCTTAACTCTGACTGGAGATGGTGTCCAATTCGCAAGTTCATGGAAAGGATCAACATCCGCATCCACCTCCCAATTCCTCAAATAACAAACCTTCCACATCGTAATACCCCTCATCAAACACCTCTCCCCAACAACCTCACCCACAAATTAACAAAGCAGACCTAACAGCGTCCTCTCTATCCTCTCTATCTCAATCTCTGCAAACGGCAACCTTTCCAAATTCTCATCGAGAAGCCTGCTAGTTTGCAAAGTCTGAATCATGCAATAAATTCGTCCATTCGTCAACCACTCATGATGATGATGGGCTTTTATCTCATGCTCCACCGTCAATCTCCCGATTTCGTGCGCGGACTTCTGATAATCGACCCGGATTTCCTCCTGGCAGTAACGAGGAGCTAGCGCGAAGTGTCCGTAGAATTTGTCCCTTGTATGAGATGCTATGAGGGTGGAGCATCAGTTTGTGGGCAAAAGAAAATGGTATTGTTAAGTCTGTAGATCTAGCTAAGGAAGAGAATGAAGATGTAAGGGTTTGTGAGATTACCCCTGAGCTATACTACATATGGAAGGAGACGCCACTACACGTGATCAGCAACTGACACCTTGTGTCGAAAAATTGCGATTCGTTGTAAGTTTGGAATAATACGTAGATACCGCGTGTGTTGGATTCTATTTGCATTGCTTTATTATTTTCGAGCGAGAAATATTATAGGACGACTTTTTGATCTTTCGATCCGGTCGTGCAGGAATTTGGAAGCTTGGGTAGAGCGGAAAAGAACCCGGAATGAGAATGGATGTGAGTGTTGGATGCTGTGTAGGGTTTTTTGTAGGGATGTCCATTTTATGGATGTCGTTTGCGAGGATAAGTTCTTGGACGATCCAGAAACGGGTCCAGTAGCTTCTGAGGAGGTTGGAGAGGAGGGACTTCCAGCCTGGATGTTCCTATGCTTGAGGGTCTTTCCTGGGGTTTCTTCCTTGAGTGATGCTGTGTTGAATGGCGTTTGTGAGGGAGACTGCCTGTGAGATTTTGGGTGAAAATGTTACGGTGGGAGAACTTCAAAGTTCGACTCCGATCTAGGCTATGATTTTGGCTGTTTGGGAGTATATGCTACCCATCTGTTGAACCTGTGGGACGTAAGTATACTTTTATCATGTGTTCAAGACTCCGAGAGTAGAAAATCAAGACAAGAGAAGGAGTTCTGACTTGGTGGTTTCTCTCACTCGTCTTGTCTTGGTCAATACACAATGCGTCAATCCAAATCGCAACACTTTTTCCTCGTTCCGTAGATGCCACAGAGCTCCTTCGCACTGCAAACCGTAATCCATTGAGGATTATGCTTTGCGATGTGCTTGCATCGCCTCATTCATATTATAACGCATCATATGTTTTCCTGGACTCATTGAGATCAATGACTTCCAATGTGCAGTGTATATCTTCATTTTCTGGACCAGACTGTAGAGCGCGATTCGGATTCGGGCCTTGAATAGGTCGAGAGGGGTGTTGATGTATTGTGCTTGATATTTAGTTATCTTTACCATATTTGAGAGCTATTAGTAAATCTAAGACACATATGCTTGACATGATGGTGGTTGAGGTGTACTCGGCGAGCTTCATGCTGACTTGCACTGCCACTTTGATATAATATCAATACTTCAATAAACAATCAATTCATCAAAATTTTCATAGAGATCTTAAGACGCTTCATCCATAGCAAAGAATTATCGCGAAAACATTGTTCATTGCTAGGGATTTTGAAGTCCGGATGGAGCAGGTAGTAGAGTCATGTGATTTGAAAGGATAGCAACACGAATCGATTTCTCAGTAGTAGTAGTTACTGATTTCCCCAGATAGATAATCTTGTCTTTTAATTTTATGGCCATCATCTCTCCAAGGAAAAGATCTCATGTCATTCAATTACTATAATGCACGTGACTATACTTAGTTTCTTGGCGATGGCAAATGGATTGCTCCGGAGTCCGGAAATGCTTCCGAATATTGAACATGTGCCAAGTCCTGCGCCAATGCTACTAGGAGACTTCATTCCAAGAATTTACTCTAGTGCAAGGCTGAGAAAAAGGAACGACAAACTTGAAAAGAAGGAGATATTGGCGAGGCTGAGCTGTAGGATGTTCGGACGATTATCAAACTTTGAGGCTGGCTGACGCTGAACACCGAGAACTGGTTCTCGGGAATGAGCTGCGCGATTGGATCTGCGGACTTCATTGTAGTGATCTTGGGGCATGCGGTGGAACTCGTTCGCAAATCTTGAAGTGAGGTAGACTACTACGGTGCGGAAAACGTACACAGAGAATCATTTGCTTTGACCTTCCACAGTCGGATGCTGGCTCGGATGTCGGCTTTCTAGCTTTGCTGTCAAATTGTCCGTTCCATAATCCATCAATCAAAATCAAGACAGAAATAGAAGTGAAATCGGATGAAACCTTCCACTAGGGATGAAGCTATTGATGTCACTCCGCACTACTCGGAGATAGTGACATACCCTCTGACCGCACGGATACATGATACCTCCGTAAAAGAAGGATTAGAAATTACAGGAGCAACATGTTCAAGCGACGACCTGTAAGCAAAATGAGGATACACTTCAGGATTGTGTTGCCATCATGAACGCATGAAACATACAGACAAGGAAACAGTAACAAACATAAGCTCAGGAGAGGTATATATAAGCTTTTCAGAAACACCTCCAGTGTCAAAGTACTCCCGAGACGAAATTGAGAAATAAAATAAGCATACTGGGGCAAAAGCTTAGCTGTAGATCCAAGATCCCCATGTGAGCGGCCCTGGGGATGTGCTGTTTGAGGTCTATTGATAGAAGCCATGTGCTTGTTTCAAAAAGACCAGATACGATGACGACTTAGAAAGAAGTGCTGACGTTGCCCGCCCTACTTCCATGGGATCGAAAAGTCATATCTTGGAGCGTGGCTGACTTTGAGACGGATCTCACCTCCTCGAAACAGGCAGCTCAGATCAAGATCTTCAACGAATGAGCGTGTTCGAGTTGTCATCGGACGAAAGTCGCAAGGTCGAGCCTGATGCGGAGATGCTTGCGTCTCTCAGAAACCCTTTGGCGGAAGGGTGACCAGGTTGAAGTCTTTGGGTTCATCGCCCCATGAGACGAACTGCTGGTCGAAGTTGGGTGAGTCAGGGAAGACCCAGAGCCAAGACTTGAAACATGACAGAAGCAAACATCTCCAAAAGCATCGTTCGCAGAATTGGCGCCCTTGCCACCCTGCCAGACATCCGGTTGTGGCGATCAAACTTTCGAGTTGGCCGATGGCACAAATTGCAATTCTTCAGGATGCCATGCATATCGGATTTATCTCGTAAACGCGGGAAGATATACAAGCGGGTGGATTGCCGCGGACGGGACGAGATCTCTTTACCCGCCGAGATCGGCTCCTCGTCCTGATGGGAAGGGTATCGGCTCCCGAAGCCAGCATTCAACCACACTATCGCCAGTTCGAAGAGATGTACAGTATCAAGGTGAAGTCCATAAGACAGGATGCAGTGACAGTTGGGAGCTCGTCAGCCGGACGGTAGGCCAATGGCCGAGGGAAGGGTCGTCAAAGGCGTGATTGGCTTTTGAGTGGCACATCGATCTCCAGATTGTCTTGGGGTTGAAGATGTCACCGTCTGTGTAGGATTGGTGGCTGGAGCTTAATTCTCAGCCACCCCTGCACGTGCGCCTGCCTCTTGGGTCCGTCTAACTTGTTCTGGCCCTGGCTCGCTTTGTTTCATTTGCTTGGCACGCCCCGCCCTCGCAGAAACTCTCTTCCAGACCCTGTGCAGCCAATCACAGCCTTTCTATTATCAATGGCCACTCACAGCTGCGCGAAAGGTAAGCGGCCCACTCACTGGTGGCATGAGAGAAAATGTGGGCTCTCTCGCTTTGGTGCCTCGAGCACCAGGTGCTCGTTGCATCTGCATTTTGCATTCGCATGGCCAGGAGAAAACAAATGGCGACACCAGGCCTGGACCTCTCTCCATCTCCACCCCAATAGCATCCGACCGACATCGACCTGTCTCGGATGGCAGCGAGGTAAAGACGGCCACCGTCATCGGACAGATTGAGTTTATTACTCAGCCATGATATGATCGTGTTGTTGTTGGCTATCTGATTGTCACGAGAAGTTGGGCGACGCGACGGTGAAAGAGACCATTTTGCCGAAGAGGCAGCCATATATCATATCCGACAGCATCGTCATCTCACCAAGATAAACCAGCGACCCACGAAGAGTACAGTACAGAAACATCGGCTGACAGAAGAGGTCACTCGAGTGTCTGGATTTGGCCCTGCGGCGATCAGTCGAGGGGGAAAGAGGAGGTGAAGAAGAAGGGGAGGCTTCGACCAGGGCAGGAGAAGGTCACTACCTCCCAAAGCAGTCCAAACAACCTCGACCGCCTTCCGCCAGATCGCATCTCTTGGACACTCGGCTCTCGAAAACCGGAATAGGAGTTCGCATTATTCTCCAGGAGCACGGCCACTTCCCAAGGATCCGGGGCCTCTCACTCCCCAGACTGTATTCACTAGGCCGGCAGCGCAGAATTTGTTCCACCTCGTCTGCGTCACCTGAAACTTTTGTCGTCGACCACCTTGCTCTCCGGCTTTTCAAGAGCATCGCAATCTCAAGATCATTTTCCACATCTTGGAGAGATTGAAAAACTTGGGACCTTCCCAGAGATTTGGTCATTAGCCAAAGTCAAAAGCTTAGCCAACATCACGCACATTATCCATCTCGCATCTTGATAGAAGCGCGGCTACCAACATCAAGGCATCCGAGGAAGACATTGTCAACGGCCTCTCGCCTCTTCTTGTCTAATCCATCATCACCGGACTGCCCAAACCTATTCGGCCAATTTTCTTGCCGCTGTTATTGACATCGCAGAACTCCACAAATCACCTGCTGTCAAGGTCATTCTCCAAGACCTACTTCAGCCACCAACATCACCTTATCCTGCAGGCCCCTGTACCTCAGAAAAGATTAGATTAAAATCCCTTGGGGCTGGATTCTTCTTTCTTTCCGTCAAACACAGAACGGCCCCTGAGCCCGGAAACTGTTCTGTGCAGCGATTCCCTCGTCGTTATCGCCGTTTCATTTTTTTTACATCCTCGAAACATATTACTGGTCAACCAACGTAAACCTCACACCATCTGAACAACTTCTCGTTGCCCTTGGGGAAAGGCCATTCATTTACAGGCACATCCGATCATCCTCCTCACATCTCCAGGTGTTTCACAGGCCAACGTCTGTCACTGTCCTGAACTTCGAAATTCTCCGGATTGTATCAGCTATTGGATGGCGCGTGCGAAAGGAGCCAAATCTGATTTTGATAAACATCTGGTGCTTCCTTCTTGGAATTGTGGTCTGGATCATCTCACCATTAGATTATCCTCGCCGCTTCAAAGTCCAAGCAGACGAACAAGCACCGTTTATCTTATCGCCTCACTCCACGCCTCACAATCTACCTATGTACTGCGCATTACGAAGACTTCCTGTGACTGACTTTATGTCGGATCACTCTTTCGGCAGTATGAGTGATAGAGGATCATCGTCGCCGCAACGGCGGAGGGAGGAGATCTTCCCTCTTCGAACAGCACTACCATCCAGAGAACCATCAAGAGAAGATGTCGAGCTAGCCCAACAAATTATAGCCCGTGCACAAGCAGCGAGCAGCAGAGATGCGAGCCGCAATGACCAGTCGTCTAGAGACAGTACGTCGCCATCTTCAGAACATCAACGACCCGTTTCAACGAGTCCAACCTTGGACCGAGCACGCCAGATCACTCCCAGATCAGAAGGAGAACAATCACAGTCATACGCGCCTGTGACCTCGCAGCTTGATGCGGCGATTCCAAGTGGGCAAGTGTGCAGGTAAGTCCCAAGTTTTGTGAATGAAAAAGTCTTGCTAATATGAACAGCAACTGCGGAACCAGTCGAACCCCACTATGGCGCAGATCACCTCAAGGTGCCACAATATGTAATGCTTGCGGGCTTTACTTGAAGGCGCGCAATGCCTCGAGACCCACGAATCTTAAGCGATCTCCCTCCGTGGTTGCTCCTTCAATGGGACAGAGCACACAAGAGCAAAAAACGTCACCTGCGAGGACAAGTCAATCCCACCACACTGCTGCCGGATCCACCTACGTAGCAGCAGACGCAACTCCCACAGGATCATGTCCAGGAGGCGGAAGATGCAATGGCACAGGAGGGGCTGAAGGTTGCAGCGGTTGTCCTGCATTCAACAACAGGGTCTCGAAAAGCGCCCATTTTGCAACACCACAACAACCATCTCCATCAACACCCCAATCTAGTAATGATCAGCCTACTGATGCACCTTCTCCAATCGACGTTGCTTCTCTTAGCCTTCAAAACCAGAACACTGCCGTCGTCGTTGCCTGCCAAAACTGTGGAACCACGATTACCCCGCTATGGAGAAGAGACGAAAGTGGTCATACCATATGCAATGCTTGTGGTACGTAATCAAGTACGTGACCTGTTAACAATGCTGACCTTTTTAGGCTTGTACTACAAACTCCACGGCGTTCACAGGCCTGTAACGATGAAGAAGTCGGTCATCAAGCGACGAAAACGTGTTGTGCCTGCCTCCCATAGTACACAGGCCTCTAGTATCGATGTCGCGAGTAATTCGATAGGCTCTCCAGAGTCAGACCGACCTTCGCCACCAGCAGAGGCCCCGCGAGGTAGCATGAACCCAGATGGATCAGTGAATTTGGGATTCCGTATGCGCAATGGCCAAGAACACTCAATTCTACCAGAACCTGTCCCTACGTCTCGAGCACAAAATGGTCACCTTCCTAGCTCGGATCTCACAGCATACGCCTCAACTTCACAAAGCCACAGTCACGAACGTACAGACTCCCTCATCAACGACAACCGACTCCCACCGATGACATCCTACCCCTCACCTACTCAACAACGACCCTCATTATCACCGAACTCGTTTCTCTCGCCATCAAGGAAGCGATCCTTCTCTGTCACTGAGATTGAACCTCTCCCATCCTTGGCAGACTCGAATCCCAACTCTGCAGCAAATTCCAAACGTCTCAGTTCCATAAAATCGATCCTTAACCCCGGTTACTCAGAACCCGACTCGGCTGAACGAAGTGGCGAAGGAAGAAGTCCCGGACCCAGGTACTCGAATCAACCAAGTCCGAGCATGGCCAGCGGGTATGCGACCAGCCCCACAAATAGCGGAGTTGGAAGCGCCATGAGCAGTGCCAGGGATCCACTGAGCGAGAGTGAAAGGGCAAAGATGGAAAGGAGAGAGATGTTGCAGCGGGAAGCGGAGAGGATGAGAGAGATGCTGAAAGCTAAGGAGAGGGAGTTGGAGGAGTTGGAGGAGTTGGGAATGGTTGACTGACAACCATTTTCGGTGAGCCCACTCACCACTGCTTTCGCATAAGCAATCAACAAAGACTAGAGTGAGAGGGTGTAATTTGGAAATGGCAGATCGGTATCGAGGGTGCGTTTTAGCGCGGCATTTGTTCAACTCACCTTAGACGGATGGAGAGGCACGAAATTCATGGATGGCGTTCTGGGGTGAACCATACTCACTTCTCTGCCTACTTGCTCGGCACACGTTTGAGAGAGATTTTGATTTGGGTGGGATTGGATCTAAGAGTCTGGATTGCATGAATGATGAATGTGGATGGGTTTGCGTTATGGTGATTTGTTGTTCTGTGCGCGAGTAAGGAAAACTCGCTGGCACTACAGGACAGTGTAGAAAAAGAGCATGCATTGTGTATGGGCTACTGTATAGCTTAGCTTGAAAAAACAAGTCTGAACATATTGTCTGTTAGGGAGCGTGTCAAGCTTCTATTGCAAGTGCTTGTGTAAATGTCCGTTCTTCAACATCAAACATTCTTCCGGAATAGGAGGAATGAATGTACAGGAAGGATAGATACCTACTTGATTCATTGCGTATTGGCTCGCATTTCGACAAGTCTACAAGCTTCATCGTTCATCGGACGCAGGCGACCACGTGCGGAAGCACGTGATGCTCATCAAACTTGGGCTGATCCTCAGGCAGAGCTTTGTCCTTTGAGATTCTTATCTTTTCATTATTTTCCTTGAAACTGCACTTCGAATTATCTGTTTCCCAATATCTGATCAGTCATGAACCAAAACTAATCAGCTTCTGATTTGCTGCTCGCGGCTACTCCTTAGAGAAACCCCTCCTTCTATCTTAGATAACTACCTAAATGAACACGGCCGGCTGCATCCTAATGTGCCAAATTTCCAAGAATGGGAGATTACCTTGCATTTATTTATCCTTTCGTCACTGCCGCATTGACTTCAAAAACGTTTCACAATACAACTCAATTAGAAGTTGCACCTTCTCCAACCTCATTCACATCTCTACAATTCAGACATCAGCAACTATGGCACCAGTCAAGAAGCCAATTGTTGCCGTCACAAGGCATGCTGCCACCTCAGCTCCTTCCGGCATCCAAAAAACCAGGAGTCCTGCAAAGAGGTTTTCAATATCTGAGACGGAGAGCTTAGCGCGTAACCAAGTCCTACAGCAACAAGGAGCAGATGAAGAGAGAGCGGATCAAGACGAGGATCAGGCCAGGGAGGAGGCGGAGGCGGAAGAACAGCAGCAGTCGATCACAATCAAGGAGGACAGCGATGTTCATGTTCACCCATGCTTAAAGGTGTTACCGATCCCGTCGCAAAGGCAAAGATCATCTTCATGTTGGAGAAAGAACGGCTCAAAGACCGAATTCAACGACCCAGCTCCGCAACCTCGAAGAAAAACTTGCTCGTGCGTTATCAGATCCTCCACTAGCGCCTCCAATCGCCTCCAGAGATTTCGGCGAGAGTACGAAGGACGCGGTCACAGATGCCCGGACTACAGGTTGTTGGGATGGTCCTTACAGGGTACGTTGTGTAGCGAGTGCCACCCTACTTCCACAGCGACTAATGGCCTGAACCCAGTGAAAATTCTGCGATTGAGAACCTGGAGATCTTCTTCTTCAGGGTAATTTAGCGATTTAAGCCCTGTAGTCCTGTGACTTTTGACTGGGATCTTCGTAAGCTTTCTCCTCTAGAGCGAGAAAGACTCAAGTATATCCTCTCCATTGAGCGCAACACATTCGACCCCATCCACCTTCCTGCCTTACAAAACATCGTCCTAGATCCCACCGGCTCCAGCACCATTATCAATCAGCAGTGCCTCGAACAACCTCTGCCACGGAACCTCAGTGATGCCTCTGCGTTCGGTAACGATCCTGATATCTGGTCAACAAACTTTATCATCTATGTCTCCCTTATGTCTATGCTCCACAGCGAATATTATCCTCGTTTGGTGAATTTCCTGCTTACTTTTCATAGCCAGATCATTCGCCTGGCGAAGATCTACAAGTGGCAAGAGGCGGGTTTGCCCCTGGGGATTAGACATCATCAGTGGTGTTTGAGTATAAGCTTTGAGACTTTGCCATCTTGGGAGATGAGTGAGAGTTTGATAGAGCAGTATTGTCGTGCCGTGACCAAACTTTCAACAAGCCTGGTAATATTTGTATGAATTACAATAAGAGGAGATGTAGGGATGCAGAGTGTGAGAGGGATCATGTATGTTTGAGGTGCATGGGTGAGCATTCGATGAAGGAGCGTCTAGTTCAAGTTTAAGCTAAGCAATAGTAAAGTATCATGAATTTACTTGCTTTTCTCAGTATTATTTTCAATTTAGGCTTTTGGTCTCTGAAACAGGAGGAACCTCGTCGTTGGCTAGGTGACCTAAATCAATAGCAGGCGGGTGCACACCCTCATATTCTGTCGAAGTGTTCCTCAACCACGTCGTCACTCGATTCCTTGAATCTTCTTCCAACCGTTCTGTTTTGATACCACGCGGTATACCAATAGCCTCCTTTTCTGAATCGTTACCAGCAACCTTCTCCTTCGATTCATCCTCCTTCGATTTAGGCGCTTCTTCAAGATCGGCATCGGCAATATTTCCTCCTCCTCATCGTCAAGTGGCGAAGTTTCAGCCAGAGACTGGATGTGCTGCGTAGCTGCTTCTGGAGAAGCGTTTCTCAGTAATTCTTTCCCACGCTCCCAAGCCTCGATATTTGCCTTGTCTGATATCAAATCATCCACTTGCAAAGCCAAGATTCTCTGAATAGGTGGACCACTTCCCAGTACCTTTGGCACGCGAACCCCGCGTTTACTTGCTTCAAATCTGGGAATGGGAAGGTTAGAGCTCGTGTACTTGTTCAGGACAGCAAGTATAGCGCTGTCGGTAGGCGGATCCAGATTTGGCTCTGACGCGAAGGGGAATAGATGCATGTTGTTGGGCAGCCCCATACTAGCACCTTTTGAGCCGATGTTCTGGGGCGGTGAACGTTTGGAGGTGAGAGTGGGAGGTTGTGATGCTGCAATCGACTCGAGCGGCGAGGAGAGCATCCCCCGCGAGGGCCCATGGCGCCCTTTCCTCGTCAAAGCTAGTTCTTGTTCTTGTCCTGCCTCTCTGAGGACATCCGCAGTACTTTCTTCAGCCCCTATCCTTAGTATCGCAAGCCTTCTCCTCCTCCGCTCTTCATATTTTTTCAATGCAGCCTCAAATTTCGACGGTTGCTTTGGATCCCTATATCCCCTCAACGTTCCTAAGAGTCCACCATTAGGCGGCTTTCGTTTTGTCCTCACTATTTTGGGTGTCAAGTTCATAGGCATGGCCCAAGGATTCAGAATTGAATCTTGAGAGTTTTCTGATTCTAGCTCTCCGTCTAGCTGTCTAGTTTTCGGTATTGGCTTGACCGCAGTGGCCTCATTAGTAATCTTGTTCTCATTGGTCCCGTACCCGGTTTCTGCGAAGTAGTTGTAGTCGTCATCATCGTATTCATATGGCACGTTACCCTCGAGCTCGCTACCATTCATGTTGTCCATCGGGCTCCAACCGGCAGCATGCAGTCTCGCCTCGGCAGCAGACATGGTCTCGTCGGCTTCGAATTCGCTATCAGCTCTGTCCCAGCTGGTAGTACGCAAGTTCTGAGCTGGTGTAGCTCTACCCGACAGTATTTCTCGCGTTGATTCTGGTACTAGAGTTGCGTCCACAATTAATGGAGAGTTCGAAAGCTGGTTGCCCAGCGAAGGATCGTCGACATTTCCGACATAGACTCTGTTCGGATGGGGTTGTTCGGGAGGTTCTTCCCCCTCTTCTGGGACAACGGCTCTTCTCTGGTTTCTGAGTTTGGACCTTCTCGTTCTCGGGTTGGATGTGATAGAAGGGTTGGTCTCGTCACCCCTCTGAGCTGTTGCGGCAACCTGATGAATGCTCTTTCGTGCTGTCTTAACTTCGGGTATGATAGAAGGATCCAGTCCTGTACGAGGGCTTGGGCCAGCATACAGCTTTCTCCTCTCCTCTTCAACCCTCCTCTGTTCCGCCAGAACCTCTTGCCTCCTTATCCTCTCCTCTGCCAGACGTGCTCGTCTTCTAGACTCCGCCGCTTCCTCTTTCACCCTCAACTCCTCCGCAACCTCCTCCACCTTCCTTTTTTGCACTTCCTCAATCTCTCGCAATTCCTCCCGTCGCATTCTCGTCAGCATCTTAGCCCCTTCGTCCGCATCTCTTAACAATCGCGCTCTACGTTCTCCCCCCTCATTCTCCATCATTTCGAATTCCCTTCTCAACTCCTCAACTTCAACCAATTCCTCGGTCGACCAGAAGGCATCCGTAGGCTCAATGTAGAACCCCTCCTCTGCCATCTCCTCCTCGGCCCTCCAACCCATCACCGCATTCACATTACTCCTGATAGATTGCAAAAGCTCAAGATTCGAATCGCGATCAAGCCCCGCCCTCATCACTCTCGATCCTCTACCCACCATCTCACCCCAGAACTCCTCCGTCTCAACCAGCTCCTTCTCCCTTTTAACACCTATGTCATTCTCAACCGCATCCCAGTGCGTGGTTCCCAAAACGATGTCTTTGAAACAATCTTCTCCGCATAGCTTCCGAAACATGGTTAAGTTGCGGAGAGCGGACCCTTGCATCCGTGTGTCTGTTATGCGGTGCAGGTAAAGGATACCGTTTAATTTCGTCCCTGCGAGATACTTTATGAGTGTTTGGAAGATTTCGTGGTCGGAGAGGGTGGTGTCGTTGAAGCCGGGGGTGTCAAGAAGAGTATATTTTACGAGGTTGTAGGTAAATGTGTATAGCGTTATTTCTGATGTCTCTAAAGCTAGTTGTCAACTTATCTTCTGGGCGATGAAAAAAAAGAGAACAGAGTCGTGAGGTACGAACCTGAAGTCAAAGTATTTCCAATCTTAATAGAAGTGTCTCCCGCCAATCGTTTGATGAAAGAACTCTTGCCGCTACCCGTGACACCTACGACGGCGATGGTACATTGCTTCACCTCCATAGGCTCTTGCAACCATGCTCGAGCTGCAGTGCTCCATGTCCGAGCCCATTTCAATAACCAATACAGTGGTAAAAGCGGAATATTTCCTGGGAGGGGATCCAGACGTAAGAAAGGCCGCAATTGATCCGGAACCGATGAGGTACTCTCGTAGTCAGTGTCCTCCCAAGACTGCCTTTGCTTGGTCTCCTCAAGCTCTTGCTCTAGCAAAATAGCTGCGTGCATGAAAGTTTCAATAAGAGCGTTAATCAAGTGATCCAAGACGTCTTTTTCATGATCGGTTACTTTGAGAGCGATACAGATGTTGCGTTGAAAGTCGGAGATCAGGAAATGTCGGTGGGGAATGTCCTTGAATAGGCTGCCTTTAGATCGGATATGAGGTTGCGGAATAGAATAGGGTCTTGGATTGAAAAGAGATGGGATAATGTGTGTTCAAATATCGCGAGGCTGCGATACATCGATAAGAGCGACTTGGGTTGGCGATGGGTTTCCTCGATGTTGGGCCAAGGGTCGAGCGTGGACGACCGGATAGCTGTAGCCATTCTCTATGAATGTTTCGATGATCAAACGACGTCATCTACTCAGATATTATGGATATGCAAAGAAGGTTTATTGCGACACCCGGAAGTAAAGGCAAGGCTGGATGAGGTACCATCGCAGCTGAAACCTCTCCACTCGTCGAACTCCCAAGTCCAGGTTGCCTAGAGAGAGAAAAAACCGTCATAAGGTTCCCTCATGATTCCCAATTTAGAAGCACTTGCAGAGGGGCGGCCAACTTGGCTCGGTTTGAGAACGGTCAGGCAGAAACGAAATGTGGCTTCGGTCACGACCAAAATGCGGTGGCTGGGACAATGTCCACATCAGAATAAAGACTGAACATGTCGCAAGTGACGATTCTCCTTCTAGACGAACCTTGTTTCTCTGCTTCGATCGAGGGAAATTCAATATGAATCCATCACTGGGAGGCCAGGAGCTGCAGGTCGGTCCAGAGGATCTCTTTATCGGTGTTTTGGGAATCACTGGCTCGGGCAAGAGCAGATTCATTGCTGAAGGTGCGGATGTAATATTCCAAAGCTAGTAACAATATCTGACTGTAGCAGCAATTGGTGCAGGTCCTGAAATTGGTCATGGCCTTAAGTCGTGTAGTGAAATCCATGCACCATGCGGCATCAGCGCTGACAGACCTAGGTACGACGAAAGTAGAAGTCTATTCACTGAAACGCGGCGGTAAAGTTATATGGCTCATCGACACGCCTGGTTTTGACGACACCAATGCTCGCGACGCTGATGTGTTGGAAGACCTGGCATATTGGCTGAGCAAGTCGTTCCAAGCTGGGACTCTGCTTAGTGGGATGATATATCTTCATCCAATTACAGCGAATCGAATGAGTGGTTCTGCATGCAAGAACATCAGGGTTTTCAAGAAGTTGATTGGGAGTGCAAGTCTGGACTGCGTGGTTTTGTCGTCGACGATGTGGGACATCGTTGAAAAAGACTTGGGAGAACAACGCGAGGCCGAGCTGAAGATTACCCCTGACTTTTGGGGTGAGATGGTCCAGAAAGGAAGCAACGTTTTCCGTCATGATGGAGGGCAGCAATCTGCGTTGACAGTCATCGATTATATCCTTGACAAAAACCAGAAAGCCGTCCTCGATATCCAGGAGCAGATTGTCAATCAGCATAAGACGATTGCCGAGACAGAGGCAGGTAAAGAAGTAGAAAGTGCCATCATCAAAGAAAGAGAAATTCGAACGACGCATGCGAGACACCGAAGAAGACCTTCAACAAGCACTAAAAGATTGCGACGAGAGATCCACGCAAGAATTGTACCAGATACAGGAGGGATACCAAAAACAGATTGATGCGTCGAATCGAGCCATTGAAAGCATGAGAGTGAGCATGGAACGCCTGCATGAACAGAAGGAGGAAGCTTTTCGCATCGAACTCGAGAGTATGCAAGCACAGAGAAGAGTTGACGAGGAAAAGCTTCGCGAGCGTGAGTTGGAGCTAGAGCGACTTGCCCAAGAGATTCGAACAACGAAAACAAGTGGCGAGGTCGCGATTCGCAGAGAGTCCCAGAAGGAGAAGTACTATCGGGGGCAAAGGTTGTTGCTTGCCACAGATACTCGCATCATGAAGGAACGTATTGAAAAAGAGTCAATGCGGAGACAGAGGACTGCACAGCGAGCGGGAGTTTTGAGTGCTGATGCTGGTGTGGCAGGTCTTGCTCTTGCTATAGCTCCGTTTGCACTTGCTGCATGTACAATCATGTAACTTGCGGTAAGAGTGTCGTCGTGCTTTCGATGCGTGCAGCATCAACAAATGCTGGGAATTTGTAGATGTACCATGAAGCAAAATAGACGAAGTTCTCCATCGCCAGATACTCGAGGTGACGATGACTGACAAAACGGGATGATCTCGAAGAAGAGGAAGTAGACGGAGACTTGGCGCTTGGTACTATCGACGATGAAGGGGAAATAGGTACTAAAAACGTTTCTCTGATTCCTTGGAGTGAGTGTTTGTAGAAAGGAAGATATTTTGGATGCGAGGAATAAGATAAAAATCAAAGAGTTGAGGAAGGAGCAGCAGATCTCGGATGTTCGGCAAGTGGATCTCTTGGATGGAGACAACGTCGAGACTTTGAGCTTCACGACAACTTGTCCTTTCTCACTTTTTCCTGCCGAATATAATTTGTCCAAAAACTTACACTAACGCACTCGAAATCTCCTGCTTCTAGGCCTCCTCGCAATTACGAGTTTCAAAGAGCACGATTCACTTACGTCACAAGCAAGGACAGGAAATTTAGTAGAAGAGGAGTTGCCAAGCTATGTGCCTAAGCTATCTCAGTCTTCCAGGCACAAATCATCGGTCGTGTCATGACCATGGTATCATCCGAATCCCCAACCGCTGAAGCGCATCAAAACCATATCCCATGCTCAGCGCAGCTGGCAGGCCAGCCAAATAATCACCCCCAACCATACCATGATCAATCAATGACACCTCATCATTAAGTATTGCACGCAAAATCGCAACGCAATTACGAATTATGTAAGAGCCGAGCCAAGAGAGAACAGCTGTGGGCTAAATACAAGAAATGTATCTAGACGGCAGTCGACTCATTAGCAACGGGTGTATGCTCAGTGTGAGTGACCTTCTCGACAACCTCTGGAGCCAGAGTGCCCTTGTCGGTCATACCCATATCAGCAGCGAATGTCGAGTGTGGAACCCATTTGGCGGAGGTACGAGGATTCGTCTCTTCCATCATGCGGTCAACTTGCTCGAGCGATAAGCCCTTGGTCTCGGGAATGAGGAGATAGGCGTAGACGAAGCAGCAAGTGCAGAGAGAGCCCCAGACGAAGAAGACGCGAGATCCGAGATTGGCATCTCCTGGGTCGGTTCCGACCATGTATGGGGTGATGACTGCGATGATACAGTTCCAGAGCCAGTTGGAGGCAGTCGAGAGGGCGACACCACGTGATCGGATGGGGAGAGGGAAGATTTCGCCGATCAAAACCCAGGCACCTGCAATTTGTTAGTCTTCATCTCTTCGAATTGAGCGAGTGCTATTTTCAGAACTTACCAGGACCCCAAGTGGTGGCGAAGAAGAAGATGTAGAAGCAGATAAATGCGATCTGGGCGGAGACAGCAGAGTTGTTGTGTTGGCTTTGGCGACCAGCAGTAACACCGATGATACCGACAATGAACTCGCAGATCAACATGCCCAAGGCGCCCCAGATCAGAATCGTACGTCTACCGAAGCGCTCAACGATCCAGAAGGAAAGAGGAGTAGAGCAGACATTCACGAGTGTAGTGATGAGAGAGATGAGGAAAGGGTTGCTGATTGTGCCAAGCTCTTGGAAGAAGGTGGTACCGAAGTAGAAGATGAAGTTGATACCAGTCCACTGTTGCATCATTTGGAGGGATGTGCCGAGAATGGTACGTCGCAGATTGGAAGATGGAGATCGAAGCCCGCCAGTGAAACAACTGTACCAGGTCATGAAGTAACCACCTTGTGGGATGACAGATATCTCGTATTCGTGGTTGGCGACGATTTCAGCCAATTCAGCCTGAATAAGCTCGGATCCTTGTGGTTCACCGCGAAGACGGGTCAAGACTTGAATGGCCTTGTCGAGCTTGCCTTTCTTGACGAAATAACGTGGAGACTCGGGGAGGAGGAAGAGACCAACGGCAAGAATGATGGCCCAGAGCATCTGAATCGCAATTGGGATACGGTAGGAGCCGGAATCAGTGCGGTTCTGGGTGCCATAGTCGACACAGGAAGCGAGTAAAATGCCGATAGTAATACAGAACTGGTATCCGGAAACTAGTGCGCCTCTGACCTTTCTTGGCGCGATCTCAGACATGTACAAGATAATGATCGCAGACACGAATCCGACACCAAAACCGGCAATGAGACGACCCGCGACGAGGAGACCGAGGGAACTGGATGCCGTTTGCAGAATAACACCGAGGAGGAAGATTGCGCATCCTGCAATGATAGTTACACGACGGCCGATCCAATCTGCGAGATCACCTGCGATCAAGGCGCCGAAGAAAGTGCCAGCGGAGAGAATGGAGGTGATGAGGGACTTCTTCCAGGCCTGTTCTCGCAGTCAGTCTATTTCTTTTCTATGTTTCGAGAGCAAAAATGATCTTACTGGGAGGGTGAAAGCCTTCTTGACAGCGTCGGAAGCTCCAGAGGACGGGATTGGGATGCCGGTGTAGAGGTGGATGAAGTAGTTCATTCCCATCACTCCACTGATATAACCTGAGTCGAAACCGAAGAAGATGCCACCGAAAGCTGCGAAAGCGCACATCATGTACGCCTTCAATGTGACCGGAGCTTCAATCCGGGACACATCGGCCGTAGCCGCCAAATCACCACCTGCCATTGCGAAAGTGTGCGCTTGCGCGGGTATCAAGACGTGTTGTTTATGTTATGGGAGGGAGGATCTGTTAATTGACTCGACGACGTCGACGTCGAAGTCAATGTAGTTGTAGATGAAGAAGAGAGAGAAGAGAGAGAAGAGTTGAAGGTCGAGAATTGGTAGATCGAAGGAAGCAGCGTTGTATCAACGAAAAGAAGTGCGCGTGGAGGAGGGTATTTGTATTTGTATTTGTATTTGTATTTGTACTCAGGCTGCGGGGTCCCCAATGGAGGCTAGCGGGGTGCTGCTCGCTCGCTTCCAATTGTTAGCGCGAGCTCGACCTCGACCTCGTTTCCAGCTTCAGATAAAATGGCTCCACGTTGTTTGGTGGCATGGGGAGAATATTTGCAGGTCAGACCTGGCCTGGCCTGGCCGTTGGAACATGCAGCATTCCTCTTCACCTCCTGCTCTCCCCAAATTATATCTGGCCCGTGCCACCCCCAGCTTTCTCTACCAACCAAGAGGGCCCTTCAACGCCCCGAACGCCCCAAGTGCATGCGCCTTCAACTCCCCGCATTCACGCAACAGCTGCCCCTGCCACGCTATGGACGCGTTGTGAGGAAAGGCCCGAATACATATGGGCCGACCAGAATAACAACCAACAACCAACGACCAACGGCCAACGACTGCACGCACTTCCAACCTGACCGCCAGACTCAACACGCTCGAACGCGCTTTGTCACGGTCAAAAACGAGAGTTCACAATTTACACCTCTGCAGGCCAATTGGAAGACTGAACGGGGCTGACAGCTAGATCCTGGAGTAAAATGTGTCCCGTCCACTCTGCGGAGAGGGAGTCATTTCCAGGAAAAGACACATTCACCCATCACAAGCAAGGGCCTCGGATACGACCCTGCAGATGCCAATTGACCCCCAGAACTCATGCCTCCGGACGATGAGATCGGTCCTACTTTAATACTTCAACTCGGGCTGTCGGCAAGCTGTCTATCAATTGAGTTGCACCTTTCAATGCCTGGCATCCCGTTTAGAGGATAGTAGACAGGAACATGTCATGAAGATGCCACTTTTCCAGAAAGTCTACTTAACGGCCGAGACAAATTGAGAGCTTGGGGACTCCAGCATCCCACCCTCCATCTTTGGTACTGTACTTGGATCCGAAGAGCTTCCGAGATAATGCGTGCTGTCTGCACAATAGGACCGTTAGATTGGGCTTGCTTCTCTCGAAGCTGCTTACTGTTGTTCGCGCGGGAACACTGCAAATGCGAGAAGGAATGGAGGCGATCTCGTGTCACCTCAATTCGGTCTCCTTCGAGCTGAGGGGGTTGATCACGAGTCCTCCTTTTCAGCACCTCGGGCCTCTCCGCGCTGAACAAATTTCTGGGGTGGACTATCATCGGCTCAGCTTGCCCATTCTCCCGGATTTCTTCGATGATCAGCCCAGCAACACAACTTAAGATGAAGGACCAAAGATGAGTGGCTGATCATCATGTCTGGTCAAGCGTCCAGCCTCGACTCGCCTAACGATTCTCAGGACAAGCAAAGCTTACAAGAAGACGGGCGAGACAACGTGGATTGTGGGGAAACAACCTTACTAACGATTGGCGACCGGAAGGCGTCCACAAGATTTGTCTTGGGCGTTCTTGTACGGCGTTCCAACGGCCGATGTGGCGTAGATTTTCACCGAGGGAGAGAGGCCTATGCGAGTGGCCTCTTCCCGCGAATATCCTCGTTTGTCGGAATTAGAATGCAGAGTGATCACGATCCAATAAACTGGTTTGAAACAATCGGATGCGGAATACTGGCATCGAGTCCGCGCCAAGTTACGTTTCGACGTACGAGAATCGATGTGATGACTCTGATGAGGGGTCGTACAGGTCACACGAGATATCTGGGAAATGTACAGCTCCGACAACCTGGGTCCTACCACGAATAGCCTCATTTCATCCGAACTCTCACCAGATTCGAGCTCTGATTATTCGGTTCCTGGACATCAGATCCTCATCCGAGATAAACGTTGCCTAGGATTTGCCACTTCCAGATTCTCCATCAATTCAAATCAACCTTAAAATCAGACTCGACTCCAGTCTCCCCACTCCAGTTCTCCAGTCTCCATAGTCCACTCTTTCCACTCCACTCACACGCCTCTCACTGACACGACAGTTCACTAGACGCCGACGAAAAGCCGCGCCAACACCAACTTCTGCTGACCGTATTCGCAAAACAGAAAACCTCGGTGTGCTTCACCAGCTTCGGAACTCCAGCTTACCTCATTCCTAGCTGCTAACCACCAGTTCTTGAACACCGACCCAGTCTTCGATTTTCAGCCATCTGTCATCTTGACCTCCTCACTATCTTTCATCAGCCTCCAATTCTCCTTACGTCGTACAGATCAGGTGGACGAACAAAGTCACACTACTCTCGACGTTGTCAAAATACGCCTTCAACGCTACCACACTCCCGCAAGCTTGTACCCAAGCTCCATGCCGAGTACCGCTACCGACAGTTTTTCTCGCAGGGAACGGTGCTGTTAGGTGTGCCAGCAGGGTACATCGCGCTGCAGCAGGACACCAGCGCTACAACGCATGCCTGCCTTTTCGCCCAAGCTCAAAAGGTGGGGCCGAGTTCTGGGGATTTTGCGGGCAGGTGCGGAGAGGACCTCCGTGCGTTTGTCTTTGTTTCATGAAAGAGACAGGATGCGAAATTTATTGATGTCGTCGCCGTGGAAACAATCTCCAGAAAAAGCCTCGAAAACCGACAGAGACATTTCGAATCAGCATGGCAATCACGAGTCGGCGCCATGCAGTCCCCCCAAAATCCAGTCACTTACGATCGTCTGGCCGACGAATTGCGAGCGCAATAAAAAGCCAACGTTTGATGGAAAGAGGCTTTGTGCCGTGACTGCCGTTATGCACTGATGTGGCGGCGATGTTGGTTCGGCAGGTGACCAAAAAGGTGAGTGGTCTGAGGTTTTGCGCGTGGTTGTGGTGCTGCGACCTCCTACGAATGCAAATATTGTAAACGAAGAGGATGCAGAAGATGAGATGGGGAAGGACGTGAGAACTTGCTTCATGTTAGTGAGAAGAAGCAAGTGCCTTCTTGTTCACTGCGAGGAGGTGCGAGTTGATTATTCTCATCTTTCCATTTCGATGATGCTGGTGATGATTGGGGGCCGAAAGTCATAATTTCGAGCGTTTGAGCTTTCACGAGAATGGGAATGACCTCTCGCCTCTTTCCTTTGTCAAGGGCAATAGATAAATATCACATGGCAAAGAGATCAGCAAGTGAATTAACAGTCTTTGCCAGAAACACAATGGCACTGATTTGCCATAAAGCGATTCTTGTACCTTTGATCTTGAACCAATTTTGGGGGCGCTTTCATTTCAGGAACAGGTAATATGAACGAGAGATAAGGAGATGCATGTTACCTGAAGATACAGATTTCCCATTACACTGCACAGTCTTCAACCTTCTACTACAGGAATCATCCCACTTTCAAACCCAAACCAACTCAAACTCCAAACAATCCAGCAAGTGAATTAACAGTCTTTGCCAGAAACACAATGGCACTGATTTGCCATAAAGCGATTCTTGTACCTTTGATCTTGAACCAATTTTGGGGGCGCTTTCATTTCAGGAACAGGTAATATGAACGAGAGATAAGGAGATGCATGTTACCTGAAGATACAGATTTCCCATTACACTGCACAGTCTTCAACCTTCTACTACAGGAATCATCCCACTTTCAAACCCAAACCAACTCAAACTCCAAACAATCCAATAGTCTGGGGAGCTTGATGAGGCGGAGAATGAGATTAGGAGGATGAGCGGGAGTGTGGAGGAGCTGAAGCATGGGGTAAGACAGAGTCGGGCGAATTATTTTAGCAAGCGCGACGATAGTGAGAGGTTGGCTGAGAAGGTGAGTGCTTGAGCTGGTCTCGGGTGAGTGTTCGAGGTGAACGTTTTAAATTGCTTTTGGCTTCAAGTGAAGCAGAAAGGTGCCGGTATAGTAACTTGCTGTATTCTTAGAGATTGTAATTTTATCCAAAGAATTATTTGCCCTGCACAATTTCGCATTCTTCAAGTGACAAACCTACAATACACGTGCTCCTCCGACCTTCGAAGAGAAAATTTTTTTAGACGATTAAGTTTCGATTCCAATTAGCATCCGGGGAGCACCCATTCTTCCGGCGACTCTTACGAGAGTCAATTCGACAGCACTTTCAATGTTCTTTTGAGGTTTTGAAGGCTTCTAACATCCGCGGCGTAGGGTCATTGCGGCAGGTAGCATGGATCCGAGTTTCTCACGTGTGCGTTGCCATCGCATTCAATACTCATGTTACGCTTATTGTAACAATGGGTACTCGTGAGGAATTCTCTTTCACGATTATCTTCGAAGAAGTGAACTAAGTTCAAGCAAAGACTTCGAAGGAACTGCTGCGAACTGTAGAGTGCTCTTTGTTTAGAAGACAATGGATTTGTTCAATGTGAAAGAAAGTGTTTTTTGAGCTTTCCTTGAACACTTCTGAGACGACTCTGGCGTTGTGAATAACTACCAATATTCGAACATAATATGGTGAGTCGGGCAAATGAGAGACGTTGTATTCCCAATATCAAAAGTCACTTCGTTGCTCATCCTCAACACTTCAACTTTCCGTCCACCAAACACCATATCAGTCGATCCAGCTTTTCCAACTCCTCCGGAAGACCCAACCAAACCTCAAGATGTGTTACAAGTGCGGCCAAAGCAGCTCATTCGAGTTGTTCTGCTTCTTCGATCTTTCAAGGAAGGGAATCGCCAACCCCCAAGATGCATTCCGGGAGTTCTGCTTCTCTATCATCGAAGAATCCCCTGTAGCAAAGTTCCGGGAAGCCCTCCGTAAAGAGACAAAGACGTGCAATACCTACCAAAGTGCTCACTGTGCTACTGGAACGAAGAAACCCACCCGGCTGAGCAAGCACATGAGCTGCGAGAGTTGGAGGACTTGTTCCGCGAGGAGCAAGTTTACGAATCAGTACTTTTTAACGAGCGTCTCGCTATCCTCCTGACATACGACCATTCCAAAGCAGTGTTTGAGAAGCTGAGTCCCAGGAAACAAGGTATTATGACAAGAAAGGGGCCAAGACTGCAAATGGAATACGCAAACAAGAAGCTCCACTCTTACAGCGACAGAATCTCCCAATTGCAACAAAGAATCGGAATCATCGATATTGCATCCGACCCCGAATACTACTGTCTCCAACGCGAGCTCATGATTCTCAAAAAGTCCTTGGCAGACGAAGAATACCACTCTCGATACCAAATCTCAGGATGTACAGAGAGACTCCAGATGCGGAAGGACAAGCTGCTCTCGACGAGATCGACGAGCTCTTGGACCTAGTTTCTCATGAGGTAAGTCACCTCTTTCTCGATATTCAAGACTGCTACAACAGATCCGATGGATTCATCGAGATGATTCTCGGTGACCACCAGGTTCACGATAGAATTGACTTTTCTACTCCCCCATCGTGGAAGGATAAGTGTAACATGAAAACACTTGTCGAAAAGGAACGTGGCCTTGACGACTTATACTTCGACTATTGCTGGTCTTAAGTAAGATGACCCTGTCTCGATCTCCTTTGATGGAAATGACCTCGGAGCTCTCGGGCTGGCCTCGAAGAGTAAGGTGTTTGTCGTTTGCTTGACCTCGCGAGATTCGCCATGCTTTTCTTTATCAAATATATTTTCCTTCCCAACAATTGATTTCTTTCCATCCTTAATAATTAATTTAATGTCTTCTGTCATCATTGATTATGTCCTCCTTTCGTGATAAAAGTCGAGAAATGTGTAGATGCTCTCACGTGCAAGCGCGCGTCAAACGTGTCGCGAATGATCGACATGGCGTGACGTACAAAGTAAACAAACGTCATACCACAACACTTTCTCCTCACCTGTTGCTCCCACTTGATATATATAAATCCTCTTATACCTCTCTCCCGATCCTTCCCACTCATCTTCCTTCAGTATCAAAGTCCTCAATTGAAACCAAGCTGCACAAAAATGCCACCAAAACGGAAAACACTGTCCTCAACGAGCGGGAACGCGTCTGCTGCTGAGAAGCCTCGCAATGCGAAGGCCGCGAAGACGAGTCCTAAGCAGACTGCTACGAAAGCATCGAGTGAGAAGAAAGAGAAGAAGGGATTCAAGTACTCGAATCAGAAGACTGTATGTTGTGTCGCTCCTTTCTCACTTGCTGCAGATGTACGACTCAATGTTCCTTCCTGTCTCCGTGTCCTTTCTTGTCCCAATGTCTCTGCTCAATCAAATGTCCCTTCCAGAATCAATGCTCTGTCTCTTCATGTCGCTCCCCCCAAAAAAGCTAACATTTAAACTTCCAGCTCGAAAATAAACCCAAATTCATGAACCTCCAGTGGCCCAACATCGCCGATTTCATCAATGATCCAGACTGCCAAGACATGCCAAAGAAGGGCGAGCTCATCGATGAATACTGCTTCCGAGTCTCAGACCTCGGACTCCCTGTCTCTGGCGATGGCATAGAACTACTGGAACATTTCACCAACGAATGTGAGAATCGAGACCAGGATATCCAAGATGTGATTATGTACAATGATTGGAACGGATGGGGAATCATGGAGGCGATGGATAATTTTTTCAAGGATTTTGATAAGGTGGTGTTCAAGAAGACTGTCTCGCCATACAGGAAGTGGGGTTTTGTGGAGGCTATTGCATGTTGGGGATTGGAAGACTCGGTATATTTCTTCAGTAAGATACAACTCTGCATTTATATCAAGTCCGAGACTGACCATCGACAAGATAACGAGGATGGCGATGGTGTCGCTGAACATGCGGACATGATTGGCACCATGATCTTGACATGCATTGACGTGCTCAAGGAGCATGATTTGTTCAAGGTCGACAGTGACATCAAGAATATCCCCATCATCTGCCTGATCCTTCTCCAGTTCGCTGTCAAGTACTGCAACGATCTCGGGACGAAGTGGGGAGCCGAGGTTGTCCACCTGTGCGACGATGCTGGAATCGATCTTGCGAAGTACGTCCGAAAGCAGGTTCGCATCAGCGACGTAGATGTGGCAAATCTTAGGGGTGAGGTTGAGAACAAGCGAGAAGAGGCTCCGGCTCTTGGAGAACTTGAAGATGGAGACGGATACGAAATCTATCGGAATATGAAGGACTGGACACCTGAGGATGATGTTGGCGAGGATGGTAGAATGTGGTACAGGTGGGATTGGAAGCTTGAGGTGAGTGCCTGACTTCCCAATTTGATAGGCTTGAGTTGCTGATATCGTGTATAGTACAAGGAGTATAAGAAGAACCACGTCGGTGGGACCCACTTTGACTTGACCAAAATGACGAAGGCGCAGATCAAGAAGGGACGGCACCCTCTCGACCCTCGCTAAGTCAGCAAGCAAGAACTGGGGAACACTCGCGACAGATTTGTTGCCATAAATGCCTGTATTTCTACTGTATACTAGTTTTTCGTTGCTAAATGAACCTCGTCATCCCAGTACTCTCCCTCGCCATCGCCCCCATTTGCTTTTCCATCCACCCCGCTATACCTTCCACAGCTCTCTTGTGCCCATAATTATGCCCAATTGGCTCGACCACCTTCTTGGCCATCATCTCAATCCTCACTTCTAACAAGTCTCTCATCCCCAGCATAGGTCTTAGCCCCTCTCCCAATTGACTGTTCAGCCTCTCAAACCCAATCTCTCCCAGCACCACACGACCACGAGCGATCTTTATTCTGACACTCAATCTCTGCAAACTCCTCGTCGTTCCCCCATCAAGGCACTTCTCTAGCCACAGTATCGCGTTTTACTCCTGCCTACTACCCCCACAAACGACGGCAAAGCTGAACTCCCAATTCTTAATCCACTTTAGACTCGGAGGCACAGGGTCTCGTAGCCAACCTTGCTTCCCATGAATCGAGGACACGCCATTGTAATCGAATGTAGCATAGAAGGAGGTTCCGTACCATTGCTCGATCACTTCTTAGTTAATGTAGCAGTTAGTGCGGAGGATTGAGGAAGTGGAGTCGGAGCGGAGGGTTAGGGCATAGCGGGAGGTAGGAAGCGGGGATGGGGTGTTTGCGGTCAGGTGGGAGTAGATTTGGCGACGGAGTTTGTGGGGAAGGTCGAGGACGCGGAATGGTCGGAGAGGTGGGCTGGGATTGAGGACGACTCGGGAGGTGAGGAGCTTCCAGATGTTTTGGATCTCAGAAGGTCAGCATTTGGACTGAAACAGAGGTGTTGACGACTGACCATGAGCGTTGCTCGCTTGTCATTTGTCCTTCGTCGACTGATTAGGAGCTTGACCAGCAATGACAACAATCCAAAACCACATTTTCGCTCCATGGTATTGACGTTTCAATCAATTGCAAGATGTTTTGCTAATCACCTTCTCCGCTGAGACCTAAGTTGCTTTTAAGAACTCAGACTCTGTTTCAAAAATCGAGCATCAATCTCCACACCACCCACAACTTACCCCTTTAAACCGGCCTCGCCCCATATCCCTAGTGGATCCGAAGCTTAACCCAACTTCCCCACACATCCAACAAATCTATATAAATTTAAATTAGCAGAAATCTCAACAGCTGTATCCCAGTTCCGTCCTCGAGGTAGATTACCTCTTACAAAGAGTAGAAGGTTGGGTTCCCATACAGTCAAACCTATTAAATTAGGTTCATCCGTGCCATCTACCCGCAGAACTACGCTTGAAATACAGTGTAGAAGTACAGCGGTTAGATGGCATACGGTTTTCTGATTTTTCCTACGGTTCCACGTCATTTTTCTTTCTTTTTGCCTTCTTTTGCGATAATTGGGGGTTTTTTGAGCTCTTTTAGAAGGGTGTTTTGGTTTCTTTGCGGGGTCGGAAATAGGGGGCTTGGGTCGCTAAACACTAGCCTCTCGCTAAACGATGACTTCACCTCATCTTCCCAACCTCCCGTCCTTTCCCTTCTGTCTCCAAACATCAGTGATCCATCAACATGGCCACCGAACCTCAACACCACGATTTCGAAACCCCCCTCGAGCCTTTCGAGGGTAAAAATCCAATAAAATGCATCTCAAGCTCTCCTTCCGACTCCGCAACCACGACGACACCACCGCCACTAATTTTTACTCACGGTGCTGGAGGCACATTGCAGTCGGACGCTATCCTCAACTTTCGCACTGGTTTCGCGACTCAAAGTCCGATAACATGTTTTCAAGGCTCGATGAACCTCTCTTCTCGCGTCAAGATGTTCGATGCCGTAATTACGCACGAATCGAAAACAGTACCAGTCACAGCGCTAGGAGGGAGAAGTATGGGCGCTAGAGCAGCAGTCATGGCTGCGAAGGGCAAAGCAGATGTGAAATACTTGGTGTTGGTTAGTTATCCGTTACATACGGGGAAGGGTGATGTAAGGGATGAGATTTTGATGGAAATTGATAAGAGCGTGAAAGTGCTGTTTGTGGTGGGAGATAGGGACAGTATGTGTGATTTGGAGAGGCTGGAGGGGGTCAGGTCAAAGATGACGGCGGAGAGTTGGAGGGTCGTGGTTGAGGGCGCGGATCATGGGATGAGTGTAAAGCCAAAAGTGGGGACCAAAGCTGTGGGGGAATTGGTGGGGAGAGTGGTTGTTGAGTGGTTGAATGAGATTCAAGAGAGTGTATTAGAAGACAAAAGGAAGGAAGGGAGGATTTGGTGGGATGGTGACGAGCAGAAGGAGAAGTGGGGTGGTTGGGAGGGAGTATCTTCCGATAAGACGTCTTCACAAAATGATCAGACGGTCAAGAATGACGAGAGCTCAAAGCCTGAGAAGATTTCCAACAAAGCATCGAAGAGGGGCACAACTAAGAAAGAAATCACAAGCGATGGTGACCTGAAAACAGGGACACCCCAACCGCGCCACAAGAGGACTCGAAATGAATACCCTGAAATTGAAGAGCTAAGAAAGCCAGCTCGCAAGCGATAGAAGGTATGAAACAAAGTGTAGGGCGTCTAGGTGGGGAATTGGATGACCACGCGCTGTGCATGATAGGGACTTTGTTGAGGCACTGTGGCCGTATGGTGCCTCTGGGAAATCACAACACTGTTCGCTTTTTATTGTAAAATAAATCATTCCAAGCAGGAGTGGCCATATCCAAGGGACTCAACCCTCTCTTTTCGTTCTAGTGCACATGATGTCCTAACTAATGGAAGTCCTTAAAAGCAGCCCTACTCCTACCTTCACTCTTCCACAGACAAGATCGTTGGTTACGACTCTTGCCGACGAACTCCAGCCTCAGGCAATATAATCTCTGGAGTAAAGACATGGCCGCCCGTTCTGATGCAATGCATACAGCCGATATGTTCACTCTCAAACAATTGCCTTCTCACAGATTCGTCCTTAGCAGCAGCCGCTGCATGATCCCTATCGTTCATCTTGGCGATGAGCCGATTAGCTTGATTACGAGAATACATCTCTTCCCTCCTACCTTCACTCTTCCACAGACAAGATCGTTGGTTACGACTCTTGCCGACGAACTCCAGCCTCAGGCAATATAATCTCTGGAGTAAAGACATGGCCGCCCGTTCTGATGCAATGCATACAGCCGATATGTTCACTCTCAAACAATTGCCTTCTCACAGATTCGTCCTTAGCAGCAGCCGCTGCATGATCCCTATCGTTCATCTTGGCGATGAGCCGATTAGCTTGATTACGAGAATACATCTCTTCCCATCGTAAGGAAGGTTTGGTAAAACATGAAAGGACATCCCGAAGCTATCGAGACCTGGGAGTTGGACGGATGAAATGTGGACCTGTCCAATGGTCTCAACAATAGTTTCGTCTGCCAACATCACACGAGTCCGCTTCCTCCAGTCGATTTTCAGCCCTTTCCTGAGCGCACATCCGAAATTCATCAAATCCAGATCAGATCCGGTATCTGCACATGCCGTCAGATTCGCACCATCTGCAGAGAACTCTATTGTCCCTTTGGGTGACCCAACCCACTTAAAGCTCGGAAAACTTCCCAGTGGGAGTGGATAATCAACCAGAAGATGCTTGTTTTTCGTTAGATCTGGGTTTTGCGCAGAAAGTCGAGGCCCATGATCAATGGCACTGAGCAGTTTGCCATGATATAGAAGCAACAAGACTGATCTGCCTCGCCTCCAAGTCCAAGAAGACTACAGATTGAGTCTCGACTGACTTGTGGCATGTCGGGCAGACTAACCCTTGAACCTTTTGACCCTTATCTTCAATGATATCAGTATACCAGGATCTTGCATCATGCTGCTGCTGATGCATTTCTTCAACATCGCCAAAAGGTCGATAATTCTCGATATGGCCTGTAGGACTCTGGCAGTCTTGATCTCGCTCAAGAGCATCACTACTGATGACGGAAGTATCTACGATACTTCGCCGACTGCCATAACCAAAATCCGAATGTGGAAGTCGATTACAAGTCTGCTTGGACTGGAATCCATCATCTGAAATGATATCTAGTAGCACTGGCGTCACCTTAGGAACAGGCGACCAAGGTCCATCATCGTGGGTGTACCAATTCTGGATCGGATCCTGAGAAGGACGCAGGCTTTGGCCATCTATGGCAATTTTGGAAGTTCCTTGAGTGATTTTTCCATGGTTTGAAGATGCGGGTAAAAGATGAGGCTCGGTGGGAGAAGTCGCCATTAATTTGAGAAGCATGTTTGGCGTGTCCAAGTCAATCCACGGATTGTGGATAGATATGAAGCCTTTCCTCTGGCGTAATCGGGAAGTGTCTTGAGTCCACACAACCTGTAGGGGAAGACATGCACTAAAATAACATTTTTTCGTCAGAACTAGGGTGATACAATAGGTGCCTCTACGCTTAATGTGCCGCGCGAGGATACTGCTCACAGTGATTCGACTGGTCGGTTCGATATCTGCATGTGTTGTGTCAAGTCCAGTTATCAGAGAGCGATGTCGCGGCTTCTCGATTGGCAACGATGGTTGCGGATCGTTAGAACCAAAACACCAAGCGATTGAGGCGTGTCGAGGTGGATTAGATTAAGCTCTTCGATTTGTTTTGCAGGTGGAAGATGAAGAAAGAACCCGCGAGGAAACCAGCAAGGAGGGCTTGACGAGGTCCGTGCTACGAGGCACACCACGGAGCTGACTTCTACAGCCTCACTTATTATTTCGCCAATCAATCACCCCGTGCCTGTCGCAATGTCCCAGACCTTCAAAAATACCGAAGGCTTGCAATGAAGATACAAACATGCAATGTCGCTTTCGGACATCGAGCATGCCAACCACAATGTGAACCTCACCCGAGGATTCGCACTCCTTGCATCTAAGATCAACAGCGACATCGACAAGATATCCACGATATACAGGCGGTTCGATGAGCTTTCGGCGCGGAATCTGCTATTCTATCAGGCTGAGCTTGCAGAGCTGGAATATGAATTGAAGCGACTTGATGACGAAGACCGAAAAGCGAAGGATGAGATATCAGTGGCATGTCAAAGAGACTGGAGTACATTTGCTCGGCACGCGGCAAGCGCTGATAGAGGGTCTGCAGATAGAGGGGCCACAAAGGCAAGAGAGAAACAGAAGATGGAACATACGATGAAGATCCGGGATATATTGGAGAAATATCGTGAGATCCGAACTTCTCGAAAGAACAACCATCGCTCGGACATTGACTGATCATAGAAACCACAGATGCCGCACTAGCGGCACATCAACTCCTCCTCAATTGCCCACCGCCCTCCAAAAATACCATAACAGCTCTCAGAAACTGGTTCTTCCAAAACACCTCTGGCACCAAAAACGGGGACAAATCTCCCCATCTCTGGGGCGCATCCTCGACCATCTTCTCCATTCCAAGAGACCTAGTCGCTCTCCGAGTCCCAGCAGACCAAGACCGCCTCTCCAGTTTCATCCACAATAACTTCGGCGCATTCTTCCAAACCTCAGCAGCGGACGGTCGAACAACCTACACTTCCGAAAAAGCCATCTCCCGTTTCGTAGCAATACTTAGCACTATACTTGCAGCCGTAATGCTATTCGGAGCCATCATAAGCCTCTACGCCGTGAAGAGCGAGAAAGCACTATTGGGAATGCTGAGTGGATGGACGGCATCGTTCGCTGCTTGTGTGGGACTCTTGACGAATGCGAGACGGGACCAGGTATTTGGTGCTACAGCCGCCCATGCTGCTGTCTTGGTTGTCTTCGTGAGTGGGAACTTGGGAGGACCAACTTCTTCAGCTGTTGGAGTGGGAAATAGTACTTGTGGTGTCACATGATGGAAGTAAACGTACTTGAGATAAAGGTTGTCTTGATTAACGACTCCAAAATTACCACCAAACGCCATACATGATGTCTGTCCATGATGCCAACTCCAGAACTCCGCCCATGAGCATGACCTGTCCCAAGCCTAGATATCTATATCGTCGTATGCACATTATTCATCTCAATTCGCGTTAAACGCAGCATGGATAGATTCGCCTTCTTCAGGACTGACGTACATGTCCAGCATCTCGGCCGCAAAAGGTGTGGCATCTGGATCGATGCCTGATTCCAGAAGTAAGTCGTCATCCGCGTAGTTGAGTCGAGATAAGCAGAGGAGGTATTTTTGAGGACCGCCTGGCACGGCCGCAAGCTTCCTTTGCATGTCGATGTTTTCGTGTTTCGTCACAAGGTGGTATAGCAATCGCATTGCTAGACTGATTAATCGGGCGCTGAATGTGGTTAGCGGAGTATTCATAAAGATATCGGTGTTCGTGCCTTTCCTCGCTCCCAGACTTGTAATCGTACAGATTGTCCATCTCCTCGCTCACAAGATTCACAAATAGCCCCATCGCCTTTGGATGTCCAGCCAATGCCCGACTAGCAGCGGGAGACCGCGTCATGCTGGTGAATAGTTGCAAGAGATGAAGACGTATCCTATAAAATTTATCCTGGCCAATTCTTTCCGTGCCTGAGGCGCACGGAGCCTCAACCATTTCCTTTACAAGATGATCCATGATCATTCCAGACTCGTATGCCATCATTTCGCCGCTTGGAATAGGGCCCCAGCTTTCCTTCGCCATACTGGTTGATAACATCTTGTACATTGTCAAGTAGTCTTCTTCTCTCTGATTGGCGCTAACCATGACCAACACGAATTCCCATCGCATTAGCTTCCAGAAACGGGTGATATTTTCAGGTAGAGACATGCACCCTTGGGCAACGATATAAAGGAGACGCATACACGCGGTGGTATCAATTTGGTATTCTTCCGGCAATTTTCTGAATCGCTGAATTGCTACCAATTCGATTGTTTTTGCAGCCACGTCAACAAGTGCGTCGACGATACCAGGTGCGATCTTCGAAGTATGCATTTCCAGTGCAAAGTTCAACATATCTATGAGAAGATGAATTGGCTCGAGCTGTCTCATGTTAGCTTTTGCTGGATAAAGTGAATGTGGAGCATACGTATAATTCCTTCTTGCATTTTTTCCACATAGTGATGAGAAGGTTGCAGAATTCTATCGACAACTCCTTAGACTGTTTCTTGAGCCCAAGAGCTGGGATCTGGCCTAGTATGACGGATTGGAACGACTCTTTGGGCGAAGATGGTAAAGCGTACTTTCCCAACTCTTCTACTGTCCGTAGGTGCTCAGCATCGATCCTGTGATCTAGCATAGTCCCAATGAACTAAAACGATTAGCAATTGTCACTAATGAGAGAGAGACACGTGGACTAACGTCAAAACGGTCATCCTGGATATCAAGCTTTGCTAGAATGGCTTCATCCAGAGCTAAAGTACTTGAATTGAAAGCCAAAGGACCTTCGGGTTGTATGATCTCCAAAGCCCCAGCCGGACTCTCGACAGTCTTCCGTTTTCGCTTGCCTGGCTTGGACGGGGAGCCTAAGATCCGTTTCTGGAATTTCGAAGGAGAGACCCTCGAGGGAGAAATAATCTCTATCTCGTCGTCGTCGAATCCGTCCCTATGTGGAAGACTTTTCTTTTTCTTCGGCGTAACATTGACATCCTTCTTTTCTGCATCCCTCGCTTTGTTCAGTCGTCGTACCCTTTCGGATTCCTCTGCTAGGTCCCGTCTAATAAAGTCTCGTTCTGTGGCAGCGTTCTTCTCTTTCGTACGAGCCTGTTCAAGGGCATGTTGTTGTTTCGCCAATTTCTCCTCGCTTTCTTTCTTGTAATTGGCCAATTGCCTCTCAAATTCCTTGGATGTCTTCTCTTGCTTGCTCCGGACAATAGAAATCTCGCCCGCTTTTGCATTGAGCTCGTTCTTGAGGGTGTTGCGCTCTTTGATTAGCTATATAGAATTAGTTTTGATCGACCAGTTACGGAACTGCGAGTTACCTCCTCAAGCTGCTTCTGCAAGCTTTCTACTTTGACATCAGATGCAGCAGAGTGCTGACTACCCTGCTCAGCGACAACGGAGTCGTTGAGAGGAATTGCCGCCGGAGGACGAACATAATTTGACACATTGAACCTGGGAGGCGTGGGCCGTGTTCGATTTGCCAATTGAGATATTGAGTTGGAATTGCTGGTGGCCCCATATCGCTGCTGCCGAAACTGCTCCTGCTGCGTTGGATGTCCTTGGTTGTTTCGAGGTGGAGGAGCAATGATTGCAGGCGTACTTCGTGCTTCGTCAACTATTATATCCTCGTCGAAGTCAACATCGTCCAAGTCGTCTCCATAGTCCGAAGAAGGTGCAACCACCTTCCCTTGAGCAGCTTGCGTCTGGGCCTGTGTAAATTGGATGGCATTGTTCTCGAGCTCTACAAACGCATCGTCGGGCAGCGCATCGAAGTCGTCGTCGTCGAAGACCTCTTCATCATCGTCGTATCCCGCCATCCCATCGGGCATGCATTGACAAGCAGCATTGGTGTTCAACTGTTCCGTTCCTTCGGATGTTTAAAATGCGTGCCGCCCACGCGTTGATGGGACGCGACCAAATTGGTTTCTGCCAGAGCACACCGCCCTTCACCAACTCGGAGGCTCGGTTGAATCGTTGTTCCGACAAGCTTCACGAAGACAGAGTATTTTCGAGGCAGACGTGAGTACGCCAGTGCTTTTTAATCCAGTCTAATAAATAAATAGATTTGATCCTGCTTCAACTTCTCATTACTATGGATTAATTTGTGTTTTGTTGGCAGAAGTATTTCCGTTTTCTCGACGCCAAGCACACGCGACTTTTCACAAGCTTGAGAGACGAGCCCCTAATAAAGAAATTGACCAAGGCTGCTAGGATACGTCAGTGAGAGCCCAACACGCTATCCACCAACTTTCGCGCGGCAATCGACCACGACAACTCGGTCCTAAGCTTCCTTCTCTTCGATCTGTTCTTTCCCTAGTTGACCGCAGGAACGACTACTGCTTCTGTGCTGGCTTCATGATCGTGGGCCGACGGATATAAGCAACGCCCTCCTCAGTCTTGGCGCCCATAGAGTCTGCAAAGCAAGGAACACGCGGAACAGCAGGAGATCCTCACTCTACAACCTGCATTGCAGAGGATCGCAGCAATGGCCAAACCACGTCGGGGTGTCAAGTTTAACCATCGGAATGGCAGTTCGGGCACAGATGGGCGGCGGAGCAGTTTCTCAGACATCAGCGAAGCGGCATCAGAGCCAGGTTCTCCAACCGATAAAAATGCAAATGGGGGAGATACAATAGTGGTGGTGGGATATCTACTCTTCAGATGATCCAGAACTTCAGCTGATAGAGTGCAAATAGCAGCCCCCGATTTCCGAATATGAAAAAAAGAAGCAGACCTTCCTCACTCGAGCACTATGGACGTTCGTTATGATCGGCGTGTTTTTTTGGGCAATGTTCATGGGGCATATCTACATCATTGCAATTGTGACGGCGGTACAAATCATCTCGTTCAAGGAGGTTATAGCCATTGCGAACGTTCCCAGTCGAGCACGACGATTACGATTTACAAAGGCTCTTAATTGGTACTGGTTGGCGACGACTATGTACTTCCTCTACGGAGAGAGTGTGATATACTATTTCAAGCATATAGTGCTGGTCGACAAAGTCCTCCTGCCATTTGCCACCCACCACCGATTCATAAGCTTTATGCTCTACATTATAGGTACGGGCTTTAGAAGTGAAGAGAGGACGAGAGGGAAACGTGCTGACATATCCAAGGATTCGTGTTTTTCGTTGCTTCTCTTCAAGCTGGACATTACCGATTCCAGTTCACTCAATTTGCATGGACGCATCTTGCGTTGTACTTGATTGTTGTCCAGGCACACTTCATTATGAACAATGTTTTCGAAGGAATGATATGGTTCTTCCTACCCGTTTCTTTAGTCATTTGCAACGACATCTTCGCATACATCTGCGGAATCACATTCGGACGTACTCAGCTCATTAAGCTGTCCCCCAAGAAGACTGTCGAAGGTTTTGTTGGTGCTTGGGTTCTCACTGTACTGTTTGGTATTGGCATGACCAATGTCCTCATGCGGTACAAGTATTTCATCTGCCCTGTGAACGTAGGTTATTCTCTCTTTATCTAGGCCTTCACTAAGACTACTCAGGATCTCGGTGCAAACCTCTGGACTGGACTTGAGTGTACTCCAAATCCAGTCTTCACCGCGCATACCTACGACCTTCCTATCTGGTTCCCGGTCTACAAGACGTTCTCTATGGCACCTATGCAACTCCATATCCTCGTTTTCGCCACTTTCGCCTCCCTAATCGCTCCATTTGGTGGATTTTTTGCGTCTGGCCTCAAGCGAACCTTCAAGATCAAAGACTTTGGCGACTCGATTCCAGGGCACGGTGGAATGACGGACCGCATGGATTGCCAATTCATCATGGGTTTCTTCGCATACATGTATTACCACAGCTTCATTGCAGTCTACAAGGTTTCGCTAGGCGGTGTTATTGAGAACGCGATTACTGGATTGACTCCGGAAGAACAGATGGAACTCGTCAAAGGCATCAGCAAGCATCTTTTCAATCAAGGTGTGATTGCTGAAGGAGTAAGTATCACTATAAAACCTACGATAACACTTCGCTAAGTTCAACAGGTCTTGGATTGCCTAAACGCAGCAGTGAAAAGGAGATAAATGAAAAGTTCTTTCTTTAGTTCTTTCTTGCATTACGATTTACGAGTTTCCATTTGCGCCGGTTGGCCTGTATAATACCCTTCTGTCCATATTCCGACTACGCGTTTGGATGCTCTGTCGTTAGTGGTCTTCGTGAGCAATGCGCCAGGATCAAGGATAACTGGCCCGAGGGATTTCAAGCATTCGTGGGGTATGGCATCAGGCGATTTGCATTTGAATTGGACGTCAGAGGGCTTCTGGCTACATCTAATAGCAATGAAAAGCATTAAAGCGTGTGGTAGCTTTCTCGGTTGAGACGTGTGTCTCAGAAATTCTCCATGAGCCTCGACTGCGTAACCTCACATAAACTCGAGTTCCCGCAGAACCTGAAAGGGCAAACAACAGCGGCTTGCAATCAGGTCCTGAAGTATGAAGAGTTCTAAGATGGCTATAATTCCGTAATTTTGTGGGATTTTCCCAATTCAAATTCCACTGTATTGGGCTTTCGCGAAGATATGCAACGATATCGTGGCATACAAAGATGGAAAGTCCGAGTATTTCTCAGACAATTATTCTCCCAAAATCATGCAATATATTTCCGACTCCTAGGTATCCGATGTCCGTTTTGGGCAGGTCCTCCCCGGCGCCTGCCATTTACATCTTGCTCGTCACTTTACGAGTAGGTAGTTACTACGCTACCTCACAAATATTTCTTCGGATTTCCAGCACTTTGCAATGTCAACGCTGCATACTTCGGCTACAGCATGCACATCCAAACCATCATTTCGCGACAAAGCAATTATAATTGACCAACATGTTTCTTCGCCATCTCTCGCTCTATCTCTTCACACTTGTGTCATCAGCGACAGCAGCACTTCCTCCGATACATTATACGATCTCGCGACGAGGTGGAAGCTTTCCAGCACCCGACACCGCCAATCTGACGTATCTTCTCGAGCAGGTCAAGGTTGTTGAGCAGCGATACAGTGCGACGACACGCACCTTCAGCGGGAACAAGGTCGTACGCAAACCGAAACGTGTTCATGGAACGCAAGCTGGGGCCGCTTTGCTGGGCGAAGCTAGTAGAGATGGTAAGTCTTCATTTCGCTGATATGCTTTGGAAATATACGACACAGACATACTAACTTCAAGACTCCGAGCTATAGGAAATTGGTTTGCATCTTTGCACATTGGAGATCCAATGCAAGAAGTCGATATGGATCTCGACATGTTGACTGCAGACTTTTGGATTCTTTCCACAAGCAGTGATAAGGGATCCTTCTTCCTTGACTTCAATAGCAAATCCTATGGTTGAGTGCCAGCTGCTGCTTCAATGCATTGTACCTCTACTGACCCAAATATAGTTGATTCCGAAAACCCCTTGGCGTTTCCTACCTGCCGTCAACCGAAAGACCTCGTCCATTTACCTACCATACAACGATCAGTTCCCCTCTCCTTCGCCCATTGCAGGCCTTCCAAGCAATGGATCAGGTCGCTTCTGCCATCTGGTGCCTACCTTGGCCTTGCGCCATCTACAGCTCTGAGCCAGACCAAGACGATGTCCCTTATGCCACAGTTGGTTGAGAAACAGATCATAGATACCCCGATATGGTCGATTATGCTGGCCAACAGAAAAGAAGGCATATTCAGTATAGGAGGCACTTCCGTGGCGTCAGTCAGAGAAGTAGAGCGAGAGACGGAGGATAGCTTGGCCCGACTAGGGCATCAAAAATCAGAACGAAGCTTTACCATCAATGATGCGCCACGCCGAGAGGATGGCGACAAATTGAGCGAGTGGAAATGGATGAAGGTTCAAGGTGCAGAAGGCTGGTGGCAGATTCTGATGCGGGGCGTGTTTGTCGAGGGGATCAAAATCCTGGACAGCCAGCCAGTTGTTCTAGATGTAAGTCTGCCGCAGCCTCTGGGTGCTAGAAATGCTCACTGCAAGCAGATCAATACACCGTTCATTATCGCACCCCCATTGGCTGCTAGGTAAGCCCACCCTTTTGGAGCAACATTACCCTTTCCCTTTGTTTCGAGAGTTCGAAATATCCCAAGTCTTCCGGGACATTCTACTCTCGTCTTTGAAGTGCTCGAATAGGGATACTGACTTCGAGACCTTGGGTATAGGACTTTCTACGCATCCATCTCTGGCAGCAAGCGGTTGTCACCTCCCTACGATCAATTCCACGCCTACCCTTGCTTCAATCTACCGCGAATAAATTTCGAGTTCGACCAATGGAATGTTCAGGTGCTAAACGCTAAAAGAGATAAGGGTACATTCTCTCCCGGTGGACGGTTTTCTCTCGGCAGGATGACGAGGGGCAGTGGCTTCTGTATTGGAACTATCATCGAATCCAGGGTGGGTATTAGCACGTCTGATGCAAGGGAATCTAATTCTAAAGTCCACGTTGATGGTGGCAATGGCCTTTCGGATGTTTGGATCATCGGCGAACCCTTTTACAGAGATGTTCAAGTTGCCTTTCATGTGAGTTTCCGAGCCCTTTCGTACCTTGCTAGCGGAGTCGACTTCGATGCAGCATGCTGATCTTATCTGTAGTGGAGAGATAAGCTAGTGGGGATGCAACGAGCCTGAAATAAGATTTTCACGACGGCCTCCAGCCGATCAGACCGTTCAGATCTTCCAAAAATTAATTTAGTTGTATGTACAGTACTGTACCTGGTGCCGTGCTGTGCATGTGGTGATTACTGTGGTCGACAGGGGAAAACAACGATCAGCGGGAGGATAACCTCAACCGAGCCGGCCCCTGAGCCGGCGTGGAGTTCGTCTGAAGCTAACAAAGTCAATCTCAGCTTGAGACGAAACGAACTTCGGACCAGCGTCCGCTTAAGTTGAATAAGCTTGACGATCACCAACCAGCGTCTAGGATTCTTCCTTGATATCTTTGCAGCAGCCTTGCAGAAGTGCCGCATCCTAGACTAGCGGAAGCTTAACTACTTTGGTACGCCTCCCCCTTATCTACCGAGGCAGCGCTTGTGGAGCCTCAACAATTTGTCCGAGCCGTCTCGCAGCAGCTTGCAGCCATCGAGTTTTTGCAATTTACGATCAGATCACTCTGATAAGTACGTCTGGGGCCCCATTTTCTTCTTTTTCCCCTTGTCCTTCGCTCCTGTTTGGCACGTTGTCGAGAAGTAGACATCTCCCTCGCTTTGCTTCTGAGCCCTGACCTCGGTCCTCCTTTTCATCATGGTCTCTTTCAAGTCACTCTTTTTTCTCGCCACAGCTGCCCTCCAGCTCGTGAGCGCCAACCCTCTTGCTATCCGCAGTCTTGACGCGGATCTCATCCTTGTCGACCTAAAGGCGCTCGACGACACCGTCAAGGGTCTCTCAAAGTCAATCGAGCTTTACCCTGGAGGAGCTGTTGAAGCCGGACCTATCCTCGTTGCGTTCTCTGCTGTCCACATCGCGAACAGAAAAGCTTATGGTACCGCCTGTGCCATCAAGAACTTGACCATCTCCGACTCGTATACCGTCCTCAACTACGTGAGCAAGACCCTCGGCGTCGATATCCCGTCGGGAGTGAAGGATCTTAAGGCAAAAAAGGAGGAGTGTGTCAAGTCGGGTCTGGAGAAGAGTGTTGTTAGCAGTTTGGATCTTCTGAAGTATGATCATGAGTCTTTGAGTGGAGCTTTGGGGAAGAAGCTCAGCCAAGATCAGGGTGTGCAGTTGGAGGCTTATGGGGTGGTTAAGTCGATTGATGATGCTATCAAGGAGGGTATAGCGGGTTTCTCGAGCTAGAGGCTCGCTGGGTTATAGGTCAAGGCAAGGATGGGTTATGATGGTATGAGATCAGGTTGGGTACCGGGGGTAATCCTTCGGGTTTGGTGATTTGGGGGTTGATGTGATGGATGATAGACTTCTCTTCAGGCAACATGGAGGTATTGGATTGTATGATTCTTAAACCAGCAAGCAACGATAATGACATCGCGGGACTGGGGCTGGTCGTCCTCTTCTTACGTTCCCTTCAAGTACATACTTTTCGACTCCAAGCAACGATTAATATATTGTGGCCTGGTTTGGTACTCGGGCTCAAGTCAAGATATTTTCAACTTGCGATACTGGCCAACAAGAGTGACATTCGTTCAAAGTATGTAAATTTTCCCCAGGATATTTGGACTGCCGACACTGCTTCTTGACATGACGTTCGCCAAGCGGCCTCGTGGGTCAATTACCCCTTTATCCTCCATGAGTGTTCGTGATGGTTAAGCACGTCGAACTTAGTGCGATAGGTACAGCACTACATCATTCTTTTCAGTATCTTCTTTCAGAAACTATGTTATCTTAAGTGTTGCTGGTACTTGCTATCTATGATTGCTACTTTGTTCTTTTGAATTTGGTCACAAGCTCACGTGCGATGGATAAAGAAGAAGTATATCTTCAGACTTTAAGATGTTTGTCTTTGAAGAAACACTGGACAGAGACCGAGTGGAAATTTAGTATATATGCTCTGGTGAGAAGCACCAAAAGTTGGATCTCGAGGGTCCACTGCTCTACAATAGGTGCGTATATCATGTTTTCGGCCCGGTATGTTTCGGCTCGGGCACGTTGCACTCTTCATCAGACCCGCGCTAGCAAAAAGTACACAAAGCCCCAAAAGGATAGTGAACAATCAGCTCAGTGTATACGAGCAACCATTCTTGAATCTCCCGTCAGTTTTCATCTGTAACCTCAGCGCCGCTATCAGTCCCAGCGGTACCACCACGTCTTCCCGCAAGCCCTTCATTTTCTGCCCGCCAGCCTCGTAGTCTGCTCTCCTGGCGCAGACCTGCAGGTTGTCAGGATAATATCCGAATGCTGCTGTCCTCATCACAACCTCCTTCTCATTTTTAGGGCTCCATTCTCTGATCCCTTGCTTCGTGATCTGGGCTGGTGAGAGGCCAGAGGTACTGTACACTTTCATGAAGGGTTGATACACGCAGTGTGTGGTGAAGTAGTGCATGTTAGGGATTTGAAGAGAGATCTCTGGGATCAGGACATGTGGATTGTCTCGTGTTGTTTGGGTCCAAGTTCCTGTTTTGAAGATCGCTTCTGTTGTTCCTTGGGGAAGTGTAGTATCGTTTGAATTCGGGTTTGGGGGTGAGGTGCAAGTCAGGTTCATAATTCTCCACATGTGTTTGTATAGGTCGAAATTGATGGCAACATGGATTTCTGGTGACAGGGTGCCGGTCATGCGGTGATAGGAGTAGAAGGGATCAGTTGAAAGTTTTGACTTTTCCACGGGGACTGTCATCTTGAATTCATCGATACCGATTTGGCGTATTGGTTCCTCCAGAGTGTCCGGGACGTAGAGGGTGAATGAGGATGAGGGAATGCTTGAGCTTCCATAGTCTTTTTCTGCGGGTTCGTTAGCGGTGGGTTTGACAAATTTTTAGAGTGCTTCATACGATTGTCCAACTTCACTCGAGTGTCAAAACCACGGCAGCTGTCTTTCATCTGATCCTTCCAGGCGGCATGAGGCCCCGCTGCTGCTCTGGTGGATGTTAGCACTGTACGATCTATTGGGACTGCAACCTACAATACAAATACATCGAGTGAGAGTGCTGCGGCAAAGCAAATTGCAAGCAAGTAGATTATGAGTTTAGTACCGAGACTGAACCTAGAAATGTTAAAACCCATGAATATTGCTTTCGATGCGCAATTAGCCAGAGCCAGTCCGATGATTCCGAAAAAAGGTGTGAGTACAACGACTGCGGCGATTGTCAAGCCACTTTCTTTTCCACGCATCTTCTCCGTGAAATGTCTATGTTCTAGAGGACGGGTCAATCGGTCGATTCGACTGATCATCCAGTATAAAAACGGTGCTGTGATGATTATCAAGCCAACAAAAGCCCAAATTGCCCTACGTGAGTAGTATTTAGCATTCCTCTCTGGCAAATTGGCGTGTCCGTCCTCATCTGGTACAAGCCTTTGAGCCCCCATGACTGAAGCAAATTCTCGGGATCCAGAAGCCGAATTTTGCTGAGATCCTGCTTCTTGTCTCTCAACCCGATTCATTTGTCTGTGATACTCGACAGGCGACATGTTGGCTGTTGCAGGGGTCCTTCCAAACGGCTTGTCGCGCTGCGAGGGACACCAGTCGTTACAGACAACGGGCTCGCACGGTCCAGGATGGCAAACCTTGCTACAATTGCTGAGGCATGGTGCTGTGGGGTTGCCAGTGCATTTGTTCGGCTTGAAGCAGATTGCACCACAAGAATTGCCAGTGTAAGAGAGCTTTTCCTGTAATCGCCTCCCGCACCAGCAAGAAGGGACCATGTTCGAAGCTTTCCCAACTTGGAGAGTCTTGCATGTTGGGCATGGCCAAGTGAACGTGCCCTTCTTTTCCGCCCAGGCCTTGATACAGGTGAAATGGTAGATGTGATGACAGCTCTTGCATGACCATAGCTGCGTTTCTGCATCGATCTCGTCATGGCATATCACGCGGTCTGCTTTCCCATTCATGAGGTCTTGAATAATCTGATTGCCGCGTTCTTGCTTCGGGCACACTGGCGGATCATCTTGGAATTCTCTATTAGTAAAGGATTTTTCATTTCATGACTGTTTTTTGGGAGTCAACGAACCTTGCTTTACGGAGACAGCATCTAGAACAATGTCATGGTCAGGCTCCGCATTCCATGTTGCATGTCTGATTGCGTTAAACATCGTTCTCGAGTCAGAAGGTTCGAGGACAGGAGCGAGTTGTAATTGATTCGCATGGAAAACAAGATATCGAAAACGAAACGGGACTTGGCTTCTACTTATGATTCCGCAAAATTCTCGTGGGGAAGAACGGTACCATCAACTAAATGTCATGTGACAGTATGAGGGGGTACTAGCGCTGCTAGTTCCCATGGCGTACCATGGTTGAGGCATATCGCGAAACGTCACAGTAACTATGCTCTCAATCATTTCAATCCCTGAAGTCCTTTTCGGAAATCAAAAGAGGACGCTCTTCTGATTCTAGCTTCGTGATTGTTGGATATGAAAGTGTGAAGTCAGGTCGTACTTTCCCAATTCGCACCGCATAGCACTCAAACATACCCAGGTATTCTAGTATTGTAGGTTCCCATTTGAGAACATCATGCTCTCCACGAGACATTACGGGGCGGGACCCAGTGTAGAGACCTTTTCTAGTGCATTTCTAGAAGACTTCTCGATCTCTTCTGGAGCATTTCTTCGGCGTTTCTAGGCTCTCTCGTGTTTTTCAAATGCGTCTCGGTCCCAGAGCAAGGTGAAAAACAGGAGAGCGTGAGATCATGACCACAGGGGCCAACGTTCAAGGAGCTAGCATGAAAATAAAGTTGCCCAGAACATTTTAGCATTTGCTTTAGAAGATTCGATGTCGTGATGCATGAGAAGAAGAACTAGCGATCGTGCGGCTCAACGCCGTCGCTAGCATTCCGTTCCGTCATATCGGGATCCCATAATGCGGGGCAACGTCTGAAGGAAACGTGCGAAAGAAAAACAAGAAAATAGGGATTGACACTCGACGAAAGGAGGTTAATGAACTGCATGCTGATGGGACGAGATGGCGCATATGACGCCCAGAAAGATGGAAACAGGTTGCGATTGAAACCACTCAGAAAGTTTCAGATATATACCATCTATTCGTGTTCATAATCAGATATCGCTGCTGTCCTCCTCAAGGGAGTACACCTCGCACTCGGCGATCATAGTGCGAGCGGGAATGGTGACACAGATCGGGAAGCCACCATAATCCGGATCCTCATTTGGCATCATCAGGAACCTTCCGCTTCGAGTCTCATCGCCGTTGAGCTTCTTGCCCGTGATGAGCTTCCCGGTATCCTTGTCAACCACTTTCTCAGTGAAGTTCAAGATGCCCGTGAAAGTAGACTTTGGAGACGTGTTCTTGAACTCAGCCTGGAAGCCCCAACCGATCAAAAGGAATTTGGCTCCGCCTTGATGAATGAGCATCCCTGCACCAGGCCCTGGCTTTCCGAACACAAAGCAGCGATTGATGGTTACTTCAAAGTCACCGAAGCGTGCGACAGTTGGTAAGGAGGGGTCACGACCATCTTCCAGCAGTTCGTCGAAAAAGAATCCTATCGAGGAACCAGGATTTCTGTGTGCTTCCAGGACAATTTCTTTGACCTGAGACAGCAAGCGATAGTGTCTTGTGAAAGGGTTTGTCTCTGGCTCCAATGTGTCGATACCAAATGGGGAAGTACCGATCGCTTGAAAGCTTCCGAACGCTTTCCAAATTCGGCGTGCACCATACTCATCGCGGCGCTGCTCTGGAATAAAGAGAGGTTGATTGAGGTGGCGATACTTCTTGCAGGATACGCTGTAGTCGTTCAGGTAGATATCCGGGGCGATGAAATCGAGTGATGGCGCGAATGTCCTCCAAATATCGAGAACGTTGCTGACTCCACCTCCAGAGGGATAATCCCCAGGCTCGCCTCCTCCTCCAGCAATGACTGGGAATGCGTTATCATCATCTGATCCCACATAGTTTTGCCACACATTGGTGTACAAAGGAATGCCGTATTCCTTCTTTCCAGCGGCAGCAACGTGATTGACATACACGGCATAGTGGTAGGCCATGAAAAGCTCGTCCGTCTGCTTGCTCTTTCCAAATACGGTCTCCCATGAGCCCGCTTTGTGATCAAGACTCTTGAATACCTGTAAATTACTCTTCAAGTCTGGAGACAGTGAATCCCAGTTTGATGAAAGATGTTCAACGAGCTCCTTGGGTACTTGCCCTGAAAATTTCTTGTTCGCAGTGGCGCTGCCATCTCTAGAGTCGCCTAATAGGCCAGTCTCGTTCTCAACTTGAGTCATTATCACAGTGCCGTGAGCTTGATCGACTTCCTTCACATGACTCATCAAGGCAGAGAACGCTCGCGCGTCAGCATCCCGAACTCCGGTATGAAAGATCGAGACAACATCGGCGGTCTTAAGCACACCTCCCGCTTTTCTGAGATGAGCCCTTGGGAAGCGCTTGATGTCTTGCTTTACCCAAGAAGGTGCATATGATGAAAGGCCTAGAACCGGTCAGGGATTTCTGCATCAGAGGTGCGATACTTACCATTCTTGAACGACCCAAACCAGAGAAGGACGAGATGAAGACCATGAGACCTCGCACCCTCGATGACCTTGTCTAATTCCGAGAAGTCAAACTTGCCCTCTACAGGCTCAATGTCCTCCCATGTAACGCAGCCCAAGACAGTATTGATATGGGTGTCAACAAGTTTTTGCCATACTGTATCCACTACAAGAAGTCAGTAAGTGCTTTCAGGGGATGCTGAGGAGTCGAGGAGCCGAGATCTTCGGGAGCTCGACTCCCTACGGAATGGTAGAATCAGGGCGATATCTATACATACTGTACGCAGACGAGGTCATGGAAGAATTTTGCAACTCAGCGCCGAGCATGAGAAACGGCTTCCCATTGACGATCAACTGCTGTGAGATCTCAATGCTCTGCAAATGAGGTATCGCTTTGGTATTAGACGCCATGTTGGATGATAGAGGATACTCGGTTCGCATTGCGAGGTGGCTTTTGAATTATGCAGTCGAATGATCTTTCGAGGCAGTCAGAATGTCCTCGAGAAGATGAACGCGTCAGACCATTCTGATATATGTTGAAAGTGTCGCCTGGATCTCCCAGTGCCATGCAGTTGACACGAAGCCTTCAGTGTTGGAGATCTGCAAACCGGACCATCTCTCGACGAAACCCGGGAATGGGCAGTGTTGATTGGTCCACAGGCCGGACCCCTCAAGAATACGCCAGCTTCCCCACCTCTACTCGGGTGACTTGGCAGGCTCAAAGTAATCCGAGTCATGTACCGATCAAACTGACTGTCAAGCGTGAGACTGACCTTTTGTGGGGAGAAGTGTTTAGTACTGATTGAGACTAGATCTAGTTTTTTTTTGAGGCGGGGAGCACGGGGAAGGGGAAGCAGGCTTCCTCCGACGGGAATTGCCCTTCCTGATTGGCCAGAATGCCGGTCCTGGCCCCCTAGTCAAAATGTTTCGGGTATCTGCTCTATGGACAGAACATCGTGGCTGGCACCAGACCCTTCGTTCGAACTCGATTGAACGAGCAGAATTCTATATAAGCCCAGTGCCGACGATGGTTAAGGAGACATTTGACTTGAAAGGACAAACGATTTTGTTAACAATCTTTGAACCATCATCATTGTTCCTCGCCGCATCAGACAATGGAGAAAGACTTCTCCGATCAGGCAGTGGCTCAGGTCGACCGCGGCGATGTTGACAGGTTGGCGTATTCATACGAGCATGTTGACGGCTTGGATGTTCCCGAGGTGACCTGGTATAAACATCGCGGGCTTCGACGACTGTATCTTATGATGCCGGTCCTGTTCCTCGGCTCCACGACGAATGGCTATGATGGCTCCTTGTTGAATGGCCTTCAGACAATGGGTCCATGGCAAGATTGTAAGCAATTCATAATTTGGATTCCCAGAACAATGGTTAACGGGTCTTCGCGTCACAGATTTCAATCATCCCACTGGATCGAGACTCGGTCTTATTACTGCCATCCAGCAGATTGGTGCAATATGCGCTTTATTATTCAGCTCATACATCGCGGACTTGTTTGGCAGAAGAATTGGCGTTTCCACTGGCATCCTCATGCTGTTGATTGGTACTATATTGCAAGGTCAGTCATAGATGGGATGCGTAGAGAGCAAATCGTAGCTTACCTTTCCCGCAGTTGTTCCCGCGAGCAATCATCTGGGAATGTTTCTTGGAGGAAGATTTCTTGTTGGGTTCGGGTAAGTGATTTGACTCCTCATTCATCGATGGAGCCATGCAATTAACAAGACCACCAGATCCAACCTCTCGCAAGGTTCTGCTCCATTACTGATCATGGAACTTGCGCATCCTCAGCATCGCGGAAAGCTTACAACTATGTGAGTAGAATTCCCAGCAGGCGACGCTCTGCGATTGCTCACAGTGTCAAGGTATAACACACTGTGGTATATGGGCGCCATCATTGCTGCTTGGACAGTCTTCGGAACCGTAAAGTATACTTCGGATGCGGCGTGGAGGATCCCGGTCGGACTCCAAGGAGCCATGCCAGCTATTCAATTGGCGCTGGTTTTCTGCTTGCCTGAATCCCCACGATGTAAGTGTCAATTTCTCGGAGAGTATTCCCCTTTTCGTGTTGTCCATGGAGTGTATTGCTCCAAATGCATTCTCAAGACATGCATCTGCACTCCTCAAATATTCCAAAACAGTAAGCTGACTCCGAGATCTTAATGAACAGGGCTTTGCTCCCAAGACAGACCAGATGAAGCATTCCAAATATTGGTCAAGGTAAGCCTCCATGTTCCGTACGATATTGTATGCGTGTTAAATGCTGACGAGGATATTGGAGTATCATGCAAACGGCGACTCGACAGACCACTTTGTGAAGTCCGAATTTCAAGAGATCCAGGAGACCCTCCGCCTCGAGCAACTCAACTCGAAGAATGGCTGGGGCGAATTTTTGAAGACTCCCGGCAACCGAAAAAGGCTTCTGCTCATTGCTTTGGTCTCCTTCTTCTCCCAGTGCTCGGGCAACGGCCTCGCATCATACTATCTTCATGACATCTTGAACTCTGTCGGTATCACAACTTCGTACGACCAATCTCTCATCAATGGCGGCCTTCAAATCTGGTCGTTCTTGGTCGCAATATTCTTCTCACTCTGTGTTGACAAGATGGGAAGAAAAATGCTATTCATGATTGCTGGAGTTGGTATGCTCTTCACGTTCAGCACCTTGACTGCTTGTTCTGCCGTGTATGCACAGTCTGGGAACTCTGGGGCAGGAAGTGCTGTCATCGCCATGATCTTCTTGTTTTATGGTGTCGCTGGCTTCGCCTGGCCAGGCTTGACTGTCGCCTATTGTGCTGAGATTTTGCCGTACAACATTCGGGCCAAGGGCATGGCAATCAACCTCGCGTTGACTGCGACAGCTTCGGTTTTCAATCAATATGGTAAGCCCGCATATTTGCCTCCCTAGTCGAATCATGTGTGCTGACCAATTCAAGTAAATCCGATCGGACTCCAACACCTCGCGTGGAAGTTCTATTTCGTGTATATCGCGATTCTCGTCATCGAGTGTCTTTGTATTTGGTTCCTGTTCGTGGAAACAAAGGGTCCAACTCTTGAGGAAATTGCTCGGCTGTTCGATGGCGATGCAGCTAACGTCTCGGGAAAAGACGTCCTGGACGAGAAAGAGGTGGCTGCTAGACGTGGCCATGCCGAACATGTAGAGGAGATCTGAGCCTGACATGTTATTGGCTCTCTAGAACCGAGTTCGGATAGGGGATGACTAAATTTTCTTCCCTTGAGGTAGAACCCCCATAGACTGGTTGAAAGTCCAAGGCTCCTCCTGATGCAAAGCGATACTGACCACGCCCGTTGTCGTCCTGAAACTGGTGAGATTTTAGGAATGAGCATAAAGAGTAAAATTTGATAGAAACCTCAAGTTACATTTAATCGATTCCCTTGGCTTGCTTGCCTTGAAATTCCGGTCCTGATAAAAGTGCCCGAATTTCTAATACTTTGGTGTGTCGCTTTTTCGAAAATGGCGAGCGGGGTTAGGCGCCGACATCTAATAAGAGGAACCATGGAGCTCCAATGTATAGCGATAGTAGTATATATTTCGAAATCATGGAATATTGAAGACGTTTTGATCATATAATTGTGTCCGATACTCGAATGATACTTTCAGTGACACGACTTCTCTCAAGAAGTCTCTGGTCCTCGATAGCAAAGCCCTGCAAATCCGTGCCGAGGTAATTATCGGAGTATACCTTTTCGTCGAGGGCCAAAGCATGCTGGAGCAAGAACTTTACCATCCACTTATCGAATCGACTATAGATAAATCAGTATGAGATTTGAAGCATGATTTGGGAGTTGAGGAGCCGAGGAGCCGAGGAGCCGAGTTCATGGTACTCGTGAAGAGATCGGGCTCTGGATTTCTCTTCAAATAAAGGGCAAGAGTTCACGTACTGAGTTCCGAGTTGTGCCATCCTCAGGCAAGCATCTTGAAATGTGATCAGTCTCTTCATCTAATTATCGAGTCAGTTTATACCTCAAATGTTCGTTAATGAATGAAACGCTACCATCAAGTCGACACTGGGCCAGATTGTCCTCAATCTGACCAAATACTCAAAATTGTATTCAAGACGCTGTCTTGCCATCGGCAATTCGTCATCGTCTCCAAGTAACAGAGTGTGCAAGTGCACAGACGAAGAAACAACAGTCATATGGCCCACAACATTGTGTAGAGCTTCGGCATTTCCATGCAGGGCCGAGCTTTCAATCAGTTCGCAAAAAGCTTTGGCGTGGTGCTTGCAGCGATGTGCAAACATCCTCGTTCTTGGCGTGATGGGACGGCTTTGATCAAGGTATTGATAATACAGCAGTGTCGAATAGTGATGATAGCCCATATGCAAAGCTACGAATGTTCGACCCGTGCCCCGGCGAACCTGTAAGTCGAGATTCTCCGACGTGAACACCAACATCGAAGGTAAATCTCTCTCAAAGGCAGCTAGTTGATCGGCTAGGCCGAGTACTTGAGAGTCGATGTCTTCTTCCTCCCAGTGCGGGCTCTCAACAAGGGCTTTGTTGAGATCTTGAATATGGCCAAAGATTTTAACCAACGTGATCATATGACTCCACATTCCTGGCTGCCACTTCTCTAGGTCTTCAATTGTCTCGCTAACACGAAGAGAACGAAATGCGACCTCGTCCATGGGGATCCGGGGGACAATGCCTCCATCGTGAAATTGGCGAGGCAATCCGAGGCCTGCGCTTGCCCAGCGGTCAATGAGGTACAAGCTCCACCATATTCGTCGCTTGACTTCGCGAGTGACAAGGTCTTCTTCGGTGTTTTCGTTTGCTAATTTTAGCAATTGTGCCATACGATTGGCGATGACTGAGACAGCATTTAGTGTGGGTATTGACGATGTTAGGCAATGCAGGTGAAAGTTCCAAGCGCCAGGACTTCGAGGTGCGGACTAATGGGCGACAAACCAAAATAGAGGGATTCTGCGTCCGCATTTGACTCTGCTAGACATATATTTCCACATAGGACACATGCTTGGATGCTTTCGACGCAGATGTCTTCGAGACCTTGCTGGCACAATCTTTTTGCCTCTGACGCCCACGCGTGACCTTGGGTGCGGATATCCTCTTTGGATGAAAATCTAGACAAATCAGATACACATTTGAATTCCAGATTTAAAAACTCACCTAGCTGATAGACCAAATATTCCGAATAGAACTGCCGGAGACGATGTGCCATCTTTTGCGGAGTTCTTGAGAGACGGCTCATGAAAGAGGGTATGTGGTTTGTCGTGAATGTAGCAAATATAGAGATCGATGAGGTCTAGTACGACATCGATTGATGGCAATGGTAAACTTTCATCCCGCATTAAAGCCTGGTTGTGCGGAATGAGCTTTGCAGGCGTCGTGGACACACGGTTCGAGCTTGAGCAATGAAGCCGACGCCTCTCGCATTGATGGCAAGCGCTTCCTAGAGCTAGTTTCTCGCACTTTCGTTTGCCCTGTCTGCATTGTAAGCACGCTGAGCCTAGCTTCATGGCGGTGCATTTTGTCAGTTGAGTGTGGGTGAGGTTAAGACTTGAAGTCCGAGGTTCTCGTTTTCTGCGCCTCAGGCAACCACATAGGCAAAAGCGCTCCAATGAGCACAGCCAAACACGGGCCTCGCTTAGATGGAGAGGGAAAAGGGGTTCATTTCAGTACCGCGAGGGACTTTGGTAATTCCAGCTCTCAGAATATATAGAGGCTTTATCGGCACTTTACAAAGATTCTAATACGTCTCAGTAAGCTACTGAATTGAATGAGCTTGTAGCCCGGGCATCTCTAGCTTGTCAACCAATTCCAGTCGCTGACAATAGATTTCCAATCCCGTTCGAGGACCTGATAGAGTCAAATTCATTCCGATCTGATACAGACAATCTCAGCCTACCTTTATTCAAGCAGGCTTCCACGTGCGAACGCGTGAACCTGATGGTTCATTTCGGCGCTAGCGCGTTCTCTGAATACCTTCATTTACTCCATAAATCCCTTGCCCTCAAGCCACCAACACGACACCGCCCGACCATCTAAGAAACGTGCGTCGCATCGCAGCTCCTGTCTGCCACCATTTGCGCCGTCAGTCCATATTCTATTCTCGTCGCACTCAATGTGTCGTGCTAACACTGTCTATGCAGATCATGTCAACACAAGAGGTATGCGCTGCGCATTTCCCCAAACTGATCATCTTCGCACGCCGCGCTTGACAACACAAGTTCGTAGCAGGTGTTGTACCAGCTAACAGAATGTAGCATGGCGGGTTCGATGAGTGCACTGAGCTTCGCAACCAATCGTGGGCCGAGTTCATCGCAGATACGTTGACTCGGGAAGGTGAGAGGGGAAACATCTCCAAGCCGGACCCCGAGCACGTGAGATCATGCATTTTCCCAGGTAGTTGCATATTACTAATGTGGTATAGCTTCAAGGGATATTCTAGATTGTAGTCGAAACATCTAAGAATGAACTGAGACTTGAACCACTCGAAGAGGTATTGAGACGTGAAAAGGAGGGGGTACAACGAGCCATCGCAGATGAAGTGTGGAAGACTGTTCGTGGAGTTCTGCTACTGGTTATCATCTTCATTTTGGCGGCGGTCTTCCTACTATGGAAGCTCGGCAAATTCGTGGCTGCAATGTAGATCACAGCTAGATAACATAGCCACTTCAATGAAAACAGATTGTGTATCACTTCCCCGGTATCAGCACTCCTCTTTCAACTACCGGGTAATCGATCCAATGTCCAAGCCTACTTTCGAGGCAACCTTGTCAAATGTTCTGGCGCCCAGCCGTACAATTGCGAGCTTTGGCTATATACTCTCTTTATCCCATCCTCTTCTTCACAACGGTGGGGGACGACGATTCAGCACCTGTCAAGAGCAGAGTTTTACTCTGCGGGTGTCCTCTACGAACCTGTAGCACCTTGAGAGCTTGATCTACTTCTCAAATTGGATTGAGCGTATCTGCGGATGCGCAACAAGACCCCAGAGCTAAAACTGAATCAATCCAACGATACTCGAGGTAATTAGAAGAAAGAATTGCGCGCGATCGCAGAGTTTTTCCCCTTAGGGTTTTTAGACATCAGCAACATCAAATTATATCAATTGCAACACTACAACCATTAAAAGTCGCATCGATAAAAAGCTAGCGCGTAAGGAGATTTTCTTTTGTCGATAACCTCTCGATTTCTACTACCGTGGCCTCTTCTTTTTCTCTTTATTATAACTATAACTACAACTCGAACTACGATAGCATATTGCTTTACTACGATAATACTTTGTCTTCTTTTATTTAAATTAAGCCTCTACTACTTACACCTCGAAGATATTTACACCCGGGTTACATTACGAAAAAGGATCAAGAGCGGGGATACAAGTCTTGAAGGAAGCGAGAAAGGTTATCGATAAATAAAGGGGTGACTATATATTTAGCTGGCGAGAGAAATAAGGGAGAAAAGGCTCGAAGAGTAGGGATTAGGAAGTTTTCGATATTGCGCCTTTGTGTGCACTTTAAGGCTCACGTTACTGCCGAGGAAGAGGGGTCTAGAATATTATTATCGAATTTGTTAAAAGAAAGTTTTTAACTTACATCGAGCCTACTTAGGATTCGGCTCTAAAGGTTCTAGATACCTTTCTACAGGAGCACATCTTTCTTAGAATTCAGCCCAATCAGCAGGGAGGTTTTCTATCACTAAGCCCTTTTAATTAGGCGCGGTTTATATGAATTGCTTTCTTATAAGTTAGGCATTACAATACCGCGGGATTAAAGACCCGGTTTTGCTCTAAAGGATATCTTTTAGTGTGCTCTAAAGCAAAACTGTAATTCTGAAGCTTAGTACGACCCCGTACCCCACGGAAGGTCCTAGGATTGCAGCCTTTGGCTGCCATCCGCTGGTCGTAAATCAATACTACTACTACTACTACTACTACTACTACTACTTCTTCACAGCGGTATTATCAAAGAGAGAATCGTAAGCCCAAACAATTGATCGGCCTGGGGGCAATTGAAGCGAGGAACTCGACCCTACCCCTTTGATTCCTGGTGATCAGTACCCACCAGTATACATTCATCGCTTGATAACACAGGTCGGGTAAGCTTTCCGGACACATCCAACCTACTGACCAAGCAGTAGCAGAGAACTTTCCCTTCTCATTTTTTGTATGCGTCCCCGGATTGTCCATCTGCTGCGGAGGCCTTACAGCGGTATAATTGTCGCTTCTTCGGAGGGGTAGGTGGAGAGGCGGGAATCGTGCAAGAACGCGGACATCAATCCGCGGATCGGTCCGCCGGGAGGGAGGTGAAGCGGTGCTAACAGACATAGGATCTTATAGAGAGGTACTTGATTTGAAGCATCTCGCACATGTCTCCACCTCAATCTGCCACAGTGGATGGCCTTCTAGATTCGGGTGTTGTAGATTCGCCTTTATTCTTTCGTATCTGAAAGTCCCTCGCCTGCTGGGTCTCCACGAAGCATGATGTCGGTCTCGAGCTTGGTATCGTGCAGAAAATGCCTTGTCTTTCAAAGAAGAAACTGTGCGTGAGGTCGGCAGTCTCGTGGAGCTTTCGGAGATCGAGGGCATTGGACCATCGTCAAGCAACTTAATCGCCGTATCGATTTCCGTCGACGTGAGTCGGCATACCCCACTCAAAGATTCGGGGAGCTTGTTAGGCGTCGGAGATTTCCGTAATTGATGCTCGAGAGTCGACGTGCAGAGCTGTGGAGATCATTACTAGTAAAATCGAAGCGGTCCTGTTGGTTTTGAGGTGACGGGACCTGGGAGATTCAAAATCTTGGTAACATGTGACTCCCACTAACGCCTCCGTCTTCCTTTCTTCCTTCCTTTCTCCTGTCTTGCGCCCAAATCTAATGTTTTCACTTCTCAGGCCTGTGTGCCCAGTATCCCTGCTCCGTCCGTATGTGTTTCACGGGCAGCGAAGACTCACAGTTGAGATGCAAGCTCTGAAGCACAAGCAAACGATCCTCAATTTGCGATATTTCGGTTTCTAGAACCAATGCTGTTCGAGCCGTAACACAATTCCAGTGGCTATTCTGATATCGTTGACTGGATCCAGGGTCACCCGTCGTAAGGCAGCGATGAGTGTTTGGGTTTAGTTGAGTCGCCTTCTTGCCATGCCATAAAGGAGCTTTTATACTCTGTCTTCGCTTACTGGTAGCTGTTTTTTTGTACGTGCTTAGCATTCACGCGAACGCAGAACTTCTTTCTTGCAAGCTATATAGCAAGGACAGGGTCGGGTATAAAGGCGACCCTCTTCTTTATGACAATGCTTCCAAGCAGAAGCACAATGGGATCCAATATCAGCTATACGAACGACATGAAAACAGCACGAAGATGTCAAGCTGAAATGCAGAAGGACAAGCTTACACGCTATTTTGTTATTAGGATTATTCCACGGATGCGGATAGTTTCCACCTCACATTTCCTTCCCGTCCAGGGACAAGGTCATGATAACAAAGATACAGTTGATAGCAAATGCAAGAAGATGAAAGGCAAACATGAAGAAGCGGCTTCATGCTGCAAGAGAGAAGGAAAGACAAGGCGAGCCGAAGTCATACAGCACTAGAATATGAAGGGATCGCTCAGAAGAGAGATTGCAGCAATCAGGGAGATCCATCCTTGGATGGGAGGCGAGACTCGGTGTGTAAAATTGCAATTTCAATGCGGTCAAAGGGACGCTATTATCTCCACCATCGTCTGCCTCTTTCATTTCTCACGACCCCGCGGATGAATCACAAATTTTGCTTTTCCAGAGCTTTACTACTACTGATATCGGGCAGCTTCACGAGAAAGACCCGCCGAATTTTTTCACCTTGCAAAGAAAGCATCAAATTGAACGCGTTATCTTTTCAAAGGTCGCATGCTTTTCGGAGCAAACCCGAGAAAGTAGAGCACCGCGGCCGATCCCAGGCAGCCTCGTATCAATGGTTTACCAGCTCCAATCACCTTACAGGCACTTTCTAATTTTGAACGCCTTACTTTTTGAAAAGTCGGGTGACTTTCAAGACGACTAAGAAAGCAAGTGGAGTATAAAGGTATACCTTCGCTCGTACTCTCTTGTGCTATGAGACCTTATCACAACCGCAACGCAGTATGGCGACAAAGACAACGAGGTAGTTGGTGATGTCTGTATGCATCCTGCTTAATAGGGTTGCAGCGCCACTAGCAATAGAATATCGCTCCGCAAGTTGACTTGAGCGTGCACATGGTCTGGAGAAGTTGACCATGAAATGACGTGTGACAACAAAGATGTGAACTCGATATGGAAAGTGCGTGAGCTGGGAAATGTGTGAGTGTATCTCGCAGCGACGCCTTGCAGCTGTCAAATGAAGCAAGCGGGCAACCCTATGACCTGCACCAGATTCATCCTGCCCAAGACCCAGCCTCTACCTCCGGGCCAAGGAGGTATTCCGAGTGGATGATTTCATGGGGACGTCGCTCGCTCGTGTCTTTTTGTAGGCACTACCTGTTTGCTATCTGCGGCCTTCTGTCCAAGGCCAGATCGTGAAGTTCCATTTACATCTCTTTTACAAAACATGAATCCCCAAAACGTGAACGCACAAAATACAAGCAAGCGAAACGTGTCTCTACGAGAGTATATAATACGATGCCCTAATCCACGAACCGAAGCAAGAGAACAACAAGTACAGCTGCCCAGACCGCAGGAGAAAAAGGCGGCAACTTATCCATTTGTGCTTCTACCTTTCATTGAATGCGGAGCTTTCTAGCGTTTTTGACTATCCTGAACGTTGGTAATATGCTATTGGGGAAGTTGACAACTATGAATTTGTGCGCATATTATACTGTAATGGGGCAAGGGATGGCAATGAAAATGCAACTAATTGCAGAGAGTGAAATGAAATAAACTCGAAGAAAGCCAGCGAAGTATATAAAGCATACTATAAGGAGGGGTATTAACCCATTAACTTATGGCTGTTTTCACCGCCCTATTAGTCGCACGTCTGTCGTTCTCGATGTGTCCTCTATGACGTCCAAGGTCTGCAGAAATCGAGGTTTTATAGTCTGATACTTTCGCATTGTGCTTGACACGGGAAAGGCAACTTTCCCTTCCTACCAGCCTTCGGCTTCCATAGTTTCGAATGCAACGCAACGTAACGAAAAATCATGACTTGTGCTAGAGTAAAAGGGAAGGGTATATAAGCACCCCGCTCCTTGTTTCCCATTAAGAAGTAGAAGCAGAATGGGGCATAATTGATATTATATCGTAGCGGCTACGTCTCGCGGTCTGTGTAACACTTGCACGTAGACCGGAGAATCTCTTCTAGAGTAGGATGACTTAGAGAGAGATTTGTCAGACCCGAGAGGAAGCTACTTAATATTTGGGCGAGGTACGAAGTTCGTCTTATCGTGGGAAAGAATTGACAATGAAAATGTAATTGGTAGTAGAAAACCAAAGAATTGGAATTCAAGACGTGGGACGGAAGGAGGAAGGAGAGGAAAGCGAGCCTAAGCTTGGTGTTATGCATTGCCAGGAGGGCAGTAGAATCAGCGGGGTCCGGCATGAACAACACCGACCCAAGGTGTCAAGATATGCCTTGTTAGCCATTTAGCATAATGTTTGTCGTGAGCCTCTAAATACAAGTTTTAATACCCGCAGCCTCTCCCACACTGCCCTCCAAATACGCAATGAGATTCACCTCCGTCCAGCTTTGCAGTAATGCAGCTCGAAGCATGGCAGGCGTAATATGGTAGTATGACCCACAAAGGAAGAGACAAAGGGTATATAAGCATGTCCCTCCTCCCTCCCAGTGTTCCACCAAGTAGTAATAACAAGTTGAAAAGCATTAATAGCGTCCTAATGCACTGTGACGACCACGTCTTGGTGTGTCGTAAAAGCAATATTCCCCTGAGATTTGGGGACTCGTCAGCTCTGACAGATCTAGTAATGAAAAGATAGAAGTTGACAGCAATGGGGGTTTTCAGATGAGACGGAGATCGAAAGAAACATCCAAGCGTGGAATAAGATAGGTGCAAAATTTGCCTGGAGATGAAAGCAATAAGCATCTCGCTGGGAACCCCGGACTCGAGGCTTGCCCTGATATCTGCCCCTGTGACTTCTTCCTTTCCTGTTTCCTCTTCTTGCATGGCAGCGAGATCTTATGTGCTCGCTGCAAAGGTATTTGAAGCTCAATTTCGCATACCACAATTCACCACATGCTAAGCTGACACAGCTTTTCCATGCCGTTATTCACACCCGCAACCGAGGCACCTCGTTTTAGACATATATATACCCCCCCTTACCCCTCCCTGTACTCGACCACCAGTCGAAGACCAGGGCAAGGCCAAGGGAAAGGACAGGGAGAAAGGGGAAGAGTCATGGAGGATAGCTGACGAGGTACTTGGCGATCGAGTCGTCCAGGGAGAGTGGAATTGGGCATGATCCCGCTTGGGGGTTTGAGTTCTGAGAATTGAGTGATTGGGATGAAGGGAAATAAGTTGACAACGGAAGGTGGAGTTAACAGCAGAAAGCAGGATTGACAGCAGAAGCAAACTTGAGATGGAAAGGGGATAAAAGGTTCAGACCCAAGCAGAATGAACGCGAGAAGAAGATTTTTGTAGATTGAAAGCGGGGTCGGAGAATGTCCCTCGAGTTCTGGGTGGTCGAGCCTTACTCTGTTGCTTGTCTCATCCAGCCCTTGCCCTGTCTCGACCGTCTTCTTGTGTGTATGGTGGGTCTTTTATAGCAGATGATTTGAGGTCTGCGTGATCAAGGAAGAATGCTATCCGGAGTCTTCTCTAAGTACCTTTGAAGGAGGAAGCTGAGAAGATTGTGCCCAATTGAACCGGAGATTCGACGACTTCAGGAGAATAAGGCAGGAATTGAAAGGGCAACAGCGAGGTGCTCGTCTGCTTGCTTGTGAGTGATAATTTCTGGCAAAATATACCTCGATCGACGGGACACTGGAGCTAGCAAGAAGGTACGTGCTTTTATACTTATCTAACTTGTCTCTTCCTCCCGGGAAGTTCGTCATTTTTGTGATCATTTCGAATAAGCAACCGCATCTTCCTTCCTAGCACCCTCCAGCTCTCCCTTCGCGTTCAACAACTTCACATTCCCCTTCTTCTCCTCACTCCACTTCTTGCAAAACGCATTGATCTCACCCATCGTCTTCTCATCATCCTTCACCAACAAAACAATAGCATCATATCCTCCCGCACCAGGAACCACCCCCCCAGCAACCCCCTCCACATCCCTCGTAACCGCATCCAACAACTCCGTTTGTTCCTTCGGCTCAATCGGTACACCCGACGCTTCACTCATGTCCCTAATCAACGCCCGGATAGCAACGAACGCTTCTTCAAGCTCAAGCATACATCCCTTTCTCAAATTATCAGCCAAGATTTCGTTGCTGATTTGCAACTCATCCCAAAGCTGCTTCGCATCTTCCGAGTTTGCTTTTCTCCATTCAAGGACTTTTTTGACCATGGACACGGTTTGAGAACCACAGTCTACGTCACACATTACGAGCGCCATGCCTTCCGGGATCGTGACGCCATTTTTTGAGATTTCGGTGTCCCATTTTACGGACGGGTCGGTGTCGTCGACAATATTCCTGACTCGGGTAGAGAATCCTTGGGATCCAGGCTCGCCGAGAGAGGATAGGATGGAAGGAGAGAATCGGCGATAGACGCACGTGCCGTAAACAGCGGTAGCGATATCGAATCCTGACCCAACTTTCCCTTGAGCTGCACAGTGAGCTACTTGAGCTAGGTTATGGAGCTTTGATCGTCCTTCTTCGGTGTCAAGGGAGAAGATGGAGGTGGGGAGGTAGTGAGAGAGGATTGCTCCTGTGAAGGCGGTCACGAGGGCGGCGGAGGAGCCGAGGCCGGTTTTGTGTGCGTCTTGGAGGCGGACGGCGAAGTCGGAGAATCTGGGGTAGGAGGGGAGGGTTGAGGAGGAGGTGTTGGAGTAGTAGTCGTTATCGGCTAGGATGGTGACTTTGGATGGCTTGATGGTGGTTTTTGGGAGGACTGAGGAGATGTACGTCAGAGCGTAGAGGAGGGCTGTCTCAACGAATGAGTTCTTGGAGGATGCTGCAGGTGAGCCACTAGATACTGATGAGCTGCCATATCCAGAATATGAATGCTAAAGGAAGTAATTTCGGTGTTATCACGTGATAAGACCGAGAAAAAGGGGGTTCAAGCGGATATAAAAAGACTTTCCACGGAGCCACGGAGCAAAGAGAAATGCTCACCCCTGCAACTGGATGACAGCAACTCCACCTTGATCTTCAGCTAGATGATATCCGTAATTCCACGTTGCGTCCCGGAACTGCGGACTTTGGACTACAATCTCCGCGAGGTCGACGCCCGAGCTGGTATCGATGTCGTGGACCAGGACGTGAACGCGCGCACTCAAAGCAAAGACTAGAGCCGTGTATGCTCGATCGAGGACCAGGTAGCCTCCTGCCAAAAAGACCTTGCCTGGGGCGGAAACGGCTGTCGACATTGTGGTGGCCTGAGGTGGTGGTGGAAGTGGAGGTGAGAGACAGCTCCTTAATTTTCCGTCGGAGAGGAAAATGAAAAACGCCTCGTTTGGCCTTCAAGCTGTGATTCAGGGGTCGTTTCGATCTGATTACGAGCTTCATCCGCGTCCATCAATGCATGGTGCAAAAGGGAGAATAGGAACAGGGTAAGCCGGGAGGATGTTTGGGCCGATGTCCTTGTGGGAAAGCGTACTGTCGGTGTGGGTGTGCATCGACTTCGGATCTGATAAGCAGTCGGCCCGGGGGGGGATGATGATTCAGATGACGACCTGCCAGAAATCAATCTCAAGCAGAAG
>FJOG01000028.1:808580-838333 GCA_900073065.1 Phialocephala subalpina
CGGTTGGCGTCGGAGCTGTGAAAGCTGCGAAGACGACACCAGGCTAAGCCAGCGAGTTCCCAGTCCCAGTTCCAGTTCACCAGTTCCAGTTCCAGTTCCAGTTCCAGCCTTGTTTGGCCTTACTTTTAATGGATGATCTCAGCTGCGCTGGGACATTTGATTTGCAGACTCGATGCGGAGTAGCGGGAAGTGATCCATCCTTCCCGTTGGCTCGTTTGAGCGGGGCCACGGCGGGCCTTGAAAATTTATATGGCGCCCACTCCGTGTTTTTCTCGCGTGATGACTGTTCGCAACCCGCGATATTCTCTACGCTTCCAAACTCCAGGCACGACTGAACCACGAAGCCTCCTTGACGCACACGACGACCATTTTCTCCTTCCCTCATTCCTTCAAACCGTTCTTTCGTCCTCCGATTGTTCTTCGCCATCCTGCGCAGCTGACCTCGCATTGCCCCGGCTGCTGCTCTAGTCCTTCGAATTGACGTGCAGCCTTAATATTGGCGACATTGCATGTGAATTCACCAATAGAAGTGGAATTCCACTCGTCATCGACACCTCTCTAGCGCAGAGGACACGAGGTATTACTCTTCCTCATAGCTCCTACTCAGGCTTTAACTCTTCTCCAGACCTCAGGCTTTGCATTTTCAACTACAGCGCCACCTTCGAAAGCTTCTGCAGCCAGAAAGACAAGCTTCAGTCGAGTCAAACTCGACTTGAACCTAACCCATCAATCACCACTCAATTCAATCAGCGCGTTTGTTTGACGGCCTTGCTGTCAAATGAACCTGCACCAGCTACCTTCTTGAGATCCCAAGTAAGTGCGCGCGCGCCCCCCTTATTCAAAAGAATCCCCACTGCTGAAAACACTCCTCTGCTATGTGAGAAATATTTTCAAGGCAAGCAAAGCTGACAGCTACCCTTGCAGCCCCCTCTCCCTTCCATGAGAGGTTCCTCCATCCACTAAATGCCCATTTACTCCAACATCGCCTCGACTCTTGCACGTCAGGGTCCGAAAACTTTCACACACGGTTACGCCCAATCCCTCGTTGCTGCCACCCATCCCCAAGTTTACGCGTCAAGCAACCGACCTGGATTTGGTCTTCACCGACGAGCTAGCAAAGTCGGACACTACCCCAGCTACCACTTCCAAAATGCTTTTCACAGCAGCGCCCAGTCTTCGAGCACTGTTACCCAAGTCCGCCCGACCGAGAAAAATGACACGGGTTTAGAGGCGTACTTTGAGGCATGGAACAAGCAACAGGCGGCTGGTGAGCCGGAGAAGGAGTGGATACAGTTTCAATTTGCGAAGCGCATCGAGTGGAAGCCCTTAATTGAGGTTGACGCCGAAGGTAACAGCAATGTTCAGTCATCCGAAGCAGCCGCCAAACCCACTCTCGAGCGAGCATACAGCACGAGCGCGGTGGAGGATATTAAGAAGGCGGAGATCAGTTCTGAAGAGCAAGAGGCGTTGGCACAGATTGACGCGGCTATCAACAAGGAGATTCAGTCACGAAATGACCGGACAATATTTGAGGCTGAGTTGAGCGTTGTTGCGGCTCGAGTTCCAACACCTCCTGCCCGCACTCAATCGCCTGCGCTCTCATCCACAGAGACCGGTTTCTCTGCGACTACTCCTGCTACTTCTGTTAGCTCAGCTTCTGAGCTCCAATCTCAGAGCTATGCCGAACATCTCAGCAAACTCTCTGAAGGCGGACGATATGCCGAGATCCCAGCAGTGTTCGAGGCCATGTTGGTTGCGGGCATCCAACCAACAACACCAGCCTACAACGCTTTGTTGGATGCGGCCATTCATCTTCCGTCTGAACAGATCCAGGTCGTGCCCAAGGCCTTAGATGTCTACTCGGATATGCTGCGACGAAAGGTCCTGCCAAATACCGCTACTTACGATACCTTGTTGAATCTGATTTCTTCGAGAACTCTCGAAGTTTCATCTCAAAAACAATTGTTGGAGGAGAAGCGAGCACGTTTTGGTGGTATGGAAGAGGCTGGCAAATTTATGTTCACTTCAAACGAGTACGAGTTCGCCATCCTTGCCGAAGCAGACCATCTCGATCTTGCGATCAGGATGTTTGATGCATCAATCACCATTCGAAAGGACCGATCGTATCCACCCGAAACGTACCATCGACTGATTTCGGCCTGTTCCGAGACTGGTAGAATCCCTGAGATGATCCGCATATATGAACACATGGAGAACAACAACATTGCCCCTTTATCGTCCACCTTCCCACCAATGATGCACGGCTTCACCCAGGTTGGTAACTTGCATAATGTTGTTGAGTGTTACGACGAGTACAAACAAATGGCTATCAAGCATGATCAGGGCAAGATCGAACTTCACGACAGACAGGATGGCAGAATCTACGCTGCTGTGATCAAGGCTTATGTCAAGACCGGCAGAACCAGCGGTGCCATCAAGTTCTACGAGAGGATCATGGCCGCCAACCCATCAGAAGTCGCGTCTATTATGGATGTCATCATCAAGGATGGATTTGTTCAAGGTCATCTGGATCGTGGTGAGCTATCGGACGCTCTCAGCTACGCCGAGGGTCTTGGAAGCTCCTCGAAGATCGTCACGATGAGCCAAATCGCAATTCGTGCAGCTGACAACGGCGACAAGTCAGCCGCAGTTGCTGCTTTTGCTCACATCCCTGCCAGCTTCCAAGAGATGGCCCGCCCTGCCATGGCTATGTTGGCGCTCAGTGTCCGAGAGGGCGATGTTCCAGCAGCTCAACGATACTGGCATATCCTTTCAGCACCTGAGATGCATGTGTCGAGATCCTTCATCGAGCCCACTGCGATGTACGCTGTCGCAATGATTGGCTCTGGACAAGTTACTGACGGTCTCAACCAATCCGAGCGGATGTTTGAACGCATCCGGCTCGGCGCTGTTGATATGAACTCTCACCTCCACGATGAGATCGATGAAGGAATTGAGTTCATCAATCGATTTATGGCAGTCCGCCGCATCACTGATCCTCGTGGCATGGTCCCCGTGACTCCAGTCTTGCCGCACACCTTTGCTCCGGCTCCATATCATCCTGCACCAACATATGAGGATACTTTCGACCCATATGCCGCGTCGACCGATTTCAAGGGATCTGCTCTCATTGCTGACGAACTCGAGAAAAGTACCAATGCCCGTGCCAAGGCATCTCGTCTGAATGAAGCTCTTGGTAGATTCCGAAACATGCGTCGCGCTGGCCGTCACCCACGTTACATTACCTACGCCAAGCTCATCTCCGCCGCTGCCAGAGAGGAGCGAATGAACCTTGTTCACGACATTCTCGGTATGGCCAGAACCGACATCCCGTTACTTCCACAGTACTCGGTTGTTCGTTATGGATGGGTTTCGATTCTGGATGCCATGGTTGGTGCTTGCCTCACGCTCGGTAACCGCAAACTGGCTGCCCAGTACCATCAAGAACTTCTCGATATGGGAGCTGCCCCTACCGCAAACACTTTCGGTCTGTACATCACTACTTTGAAGGAGTCGACCAAGACCTTTGACGAAGCTACGGAGGCTGTCAAGATCTTCCATCGTGCTAAGAATGAGGGTGTTGAGCCTTCATCCTTCTTGTACAATGCTCTCATCGGCAAGCTTGGAAAGGCTCGTCGTATCGATGACTGTCTTTTCTACTTCGCTGAGATGCGAGCTCTTGGTATTCGTCCTACCAGCGTCACCTACGGTACCATCGTCAATGCTCTCTGCCGTGTCAGTGATGAGAAGTTTGCTGAGGAGCTGTTCGAGGAGATGGAATCCATGCCCAACTACAAGGCTCGACCAGCGCCTTACAACAGCTTGATGCAATTTTTCTTGACCACGAAGCGTGACAAAAGCAAGGTCTTGGCTTACTATGAGCGCATGAAGAACAAGGGTATCGAGCCAACAAACCATACCTACAAGCTTCTTGTTGATACCCATGCTACCTTGGAACCTGTCAACATGCCTGCCGCCGAAGCCGTTCTCGATGTCATCCGCAGCACTGGCCAAAGCCCTGAGGCTGTTCACTACTCGTCTTTGATTCATGCCAAGGGCTGTGTTCTCCACGACATGGAGGGTGCCCGAGCTGTCTTTGACTCAGTCATGGCTGATCGCTCAATCCGACCTCAAGCCTGCCTTTACCAAGCTCTCTTCGAGTCCATGGTCGCCAACCACCGCGTCGTTGATACCGAACCTGTTCTCCTCAACATGGCTACTCGTGGCGTCGACATGACACCATACATCGCCAACACTCTCATCCACGGCTGGGCCAACGAGATGAACATCGACAAGAGCAAATCCATCTTTGCCCGCGTCGGCCGTGAGAGAAGAGAACCCAGCACATACGAAGCCATGACCAGAGCCTATCTCGCCGTCGAGGACCGAGCTAGCGCCAAGGGTGTCGTCCAAGAGATGCTCTCCAGAGGCTACCCTGGTGCCGTTTCTAACAAGATTCTCGAATTACTCGGAGGTGGCAACGCTGAGAACGCCGTCTAAACATTCAACTTAGACTTAGACGGAAGTTTCTCGCATGCTTCTCTCCAACATTCTCTTGTCTATACATCTAGTCTACTCGACGAGCTGTTTATAGATGATTGCATTGCTTCTACACATATTTTTCCTTTGTTCAATGATACCCGTGCCTTTGCACAAAACATATTTGCGAAAAAGACTGGGTATCAGGGGTCGTGCGATCTGGTTGAACCTAATGAAAGCGCTTTTCCTTTGTCAGATGCATTAAAATATCTTGCTCTGTTGCTTGTACCAACATTGAGCTGAGGCGTTAGTGGGGTTGTCGTTTTTAAAGCGGAGGGGCTGGTGTGGGTTACTGGCATGGTGAAACGGATGGGTGAAATGGGTGTGCATGGGCGCAAAAGGGGAAAAGAACAATCTCAACTCTAGAATCTAGTCACGAATGGGCGTATCATGAGATGGATGGTATAGCCTGTGGCTGGATAATCAACGTGTAATATTATGAATAAATATCAGCCTAGAGGCTTGGTATAAACAATTTGTCTGTATGTGCAGTCGTGACTCCCCTCCATTCCGAAAACTCCTGGACAATCTCCATTAGCGGGAATTTTCAAGCCAGTATCCACCATCCATAAATTCAAGTTGACGTGTCGTCCGATGTTTAGATTTTGCATCGTCATGAAAGTCTCATCTCAACTTGAACTCCGACCTCCAAACCCGCCGAGATGAATTCTCCGTCCCACCAGCGCCACCAGCACCAACACTATTGACATCAATATTTATACCCGGACTCCATCCCCATATAACTCCCCACGGGCCACCATGCTGTAAATCAAAGGCGCCACGACTTAATCTTGGCATCCTGCGTCTTCGTCCTCACCATGCATCGCGTCCCATCTCTTGGACATCGCTCCATCCTCCACCGACACCACGCTATCGCCCCCCACCAAGACTACTCCTAACCTTCCTCCTCCTCCTTTCCTTGCTCCCCCCACACCCCCTCTTCCTCGCCAACTCAGCCTCCCATAACACATCCTCATAATACGGATAGCCAACTCTCAACGGTCTGGCTTTGACGTCGTAATCCCTTCCCTCAGTGTTGAATGTAAACTCGGAATCCTCGGAAGTTGGTGATAGAGAAGGAGAGAGGGCGTACGAAGTTGGAGTGAGAGGTGATGATGGTGTGGACGGTGATGAGGAGGTTGAGGAGGAGCGTGAAGACCAGGATTTTATGCGTCGCGTTGGCGGCTTCTCGAATGTTGTTGATGAGGAGGACTTTCGTGATGTTGATGGGCGGGGGGGTGAGGGAGAGGAGTGGGTGGATTGTGAGGCTCCCATGTTGAGGTGACTTGGATGGAAGTGAGAGCTGGTGTTGAGCGAAAGAGGTTTGAGAAGTAGGTAATCTTAACTTCGGTTTGACCTAGACCTCGTTTGCGATGTCGACGAGGTATGAACCGATATCGTTCAAGAGGGAGAAGGTAAAGGGTGTCGACAAGTGGGTAAGAGATGTGGGTGAAGATAAGAAGTAAGTGACAAGAAAGACGTGTAAGTAAGTCAAAAGTCCTTCTCTTCTTCTATCGCCATTGATTCGTGATCTCGGACTCGGGTATCCAATAACAACTCTTACACCCTTCTTCTGCCTTGCTCTCTGCCCTTATGTCCGTTTCTACTTCTGAGCTCGAGGCAGGCTGTCTGACTCGGGTATGTAAATGACTGGCTCCAAGTATGCTTGACCGACTGACAACAATTGTGTGGATCAAGGAAAACCAGGAAACGGGAAATTGGCTCTTTTTGTCTTATCACATCCCAAACACAGGCAGAAACAAGTCAAATCAGAACGACCCAAAGAAAATTTAACATGCTTACTGTCACCATTATATCATAGACACGTTAAAAGCAAGAGTACCGCTGTGCCGTGATTCGGTGTTCGTAGTTCGTGGCTGATGGCATCCCCTGATCAGAGACCGGCCGCCGAATGAGCCGAACGACAACAATCCCATCTGATCCGACCATACCTAGGGGTGATCTTGTGTCGCAGCCTGATTGCTGGGAATGATGGGATGGAGGGGATTGGTGAGTGATTTTCTGGGAGGGTTAGTGATCGGTTTTGGTAATTTGGGTTGGTGATTGGATGGTCGGTGAGCAGGACTGAGTAAGATGGTTTGCGGTCGTACAGTAAGACCAGCAAGTGATGAGTACCGTATGACTAGTAGCCGAGGACGAGACGCAGCATAAAGTCGACGATAAAGCTAGATCCGACCATACCTAGGGGTGATCTTGTGTCGCAGCCTGATTGCTGGGAATGATGGGATGGAGGGGATTGGTGAGTGATTTTCTGGGAGGGTTAGTGATCGGTTTTGGTAATTTGGGTTGGTGATTGGATGGTCGGTGAGCAGGACTGAGTAAGATGGTTTGCGGTCGTACAGTAAGACCAGCAAGTGATGAGTACCGTATGACTAGTAGCCGAGGACGAGACGCAGCATAAAGTCGACGATAAAGCTAATTCAAATAAGACTCATCGCTGTTGGCAGAAGTACCCATTCATCTTACTCTGACAAAGTCCCTCTTTCTGCTTCTGATTCTGCTTTCCTTGCACTCGCATAAAACTCTTCGGACTCAATGCTCCTCCTTCTCGCCGCTTCTCTACTCCTGCCACTCTATCGGTGCGTTTCCTTCCTCCCTATCCTGCATGTCCCATTCTCTCGCGTTTGTTCATCATATCCCGAGTCTTAATCATCCTAGAATCTTCTTCGCCTCCTCTTCTTTTCGAAGCGGAAACACCCATCCTTTGCCAGCAGTGACCTGTCTTCCGTTCCACAGATCCTAAACCTCCGAGTCAAGATCTTAGCTTGCAGAGCAGATCTCGGGAGAATAGAAGTAGAGAAGGATGTATGAAGATAAGGTGCTTCTAGCGGGAGCTGTGTGGTCGAGGAGAACGAGAAGAAGGCTTATTGAGAGAGTTGCAGTCGTTTCGCGTGGTTAGGGGTTGCTGAGTGTGATGGGTGCAGTGTTGATGATGTCGGTGTGCATGTGAGAGAACGGGACGAGTGATCGAGAAGATTGCTGGTTTGGGGAATGGTGTCGGCCGGTAGGATGGAAGGTGATGGGAACTCAGCCTTGTGATGTGATGATCTCTGAGGTGCTGTTCGTGTTGACGGTTGATTGATGTGGCTGTGAATATGACGGTGGAAGCTAAGTCAGCTGTGGATGAGATATGCCCAATATTCCTCCGTGTGACAGACAATGTGAAAGCAAATAAATGATATTTGGAGATGATTAAGAGGTAACTTTCAATGCCGGCCTTGCCTTGTCATTTCGAAGAGAGGCAGTAAAGAAAATTGGACGAGTATGAATGTTTCTGACATGATGCAACAACGAACCTAGGCTGGGTAGATCTGAGAAATATGGTTGCTGCCTTCATGAAATGTGTCGAGCTTCGGTCAACAAAGTATGTACTCCTATCCGGAAAGGGTATGTACAAAATTATTTAGTCACAGGTTTGAGGATGATGTTGTCGATCAACCTCACAGGCGGGCCATTTGCCAAGCCTAAGTCTTCTCCAGACTGCGGAGACTCAACAGGCAGCATCTTCACAGCCCCACTGAGAATTCCTCCCTTGGTATCGTCGACTTCGTCAACCTCCTGCATGGTCTCTGGATCTGCAAGAGATACGTAGTCCATTTCGAACTGTACTCGTTCCTCGGGCTTCAATTGTTGTTGTTCCATCATTAGCAATCTCGCCAATTCGTTTGCAGGTCCCAAGAGTTCATCTCTCGAACGCTTGCCTCGTACATATGCCGTCTCGGCTGTTCTCAAGACTTTTGAGAGCACCGTAGCAACACTCCTTCTTCTCGTCCCAAGATACACATTCCTCGAGCTCAGGGCCAAACCATCAGGCTCTCTTCTTGTCTCTCCAACAACCACTTGCGTATCCATGCAAAAGTCCTTAACCATCCTCTTAATGACCACTGTCTGCTGAACATCTTTCTGTCCAAAATACACTTTCTCGGGTGTGACAATGTTGAAAAGTTTCATGCAGACAGTGGCTACTCCTCGAAAGAATGTAGGTCTGCTAGCGCCCTCCAGCACCTCTCCCACAGGAGTGATTGTGATAAAGCTTCCCTTGCCATTAATTTCCTGGCTTGGTCGCCCACTCGGATACATCTCATTCGTGGTTGGCGCAAAGATGGCAGCAATCTTCCCCAGATTTCCACCATCAGCTGCAAGCTCTCGGTCGAGGTTCCTCAACATCTCCGCATCCTTCTCCCATGTCTTCGGATAGCTGTCTAGATCTTCGTGCACGCCGAATTGGGTCGGATTGACATATATACTGACAACTACAGACGAATTCTCCTTAGCTGCCATGCGAATGAGGGATAGATGGCCTTCGTGAAGGGCTCCCATAGTAGGGACAAGACCGACGGAGCGGTAGTCGAGCATTTGCTTGTGGCGCCATTGACGGAGGGCAGTGATCTCGCGGAAGACTTTGATGCTTGTATTGGGTATTGTCGCGTCCTTGCTTCGCGCTCGCAGAACTTGGGAGGTAGACAATGGTCGAGCGATGGTGAAGAGCTTCGGGGAGCTTAGCTTGGAGCTCTTGACGAGCAAGGTCTTGCTGTACTGGGAAAACATGGTGTCAATTGAATGAAATCAAAGATGATATTGGATTGAGAGGATTGAAAAGATTCCTCTCAGGGTCCATGCTGAAGGCAGCAATGGAAATGGATCATGCTGGTATTTACAGCGAAGTTAGAGTCCTGGTGGAATTCTGACACAGAAGATCTGCTAAGTCCCAATGCGGCAAGGCTTCGATGCGGGGATCAATATTGATCCAGACGGCTATCTAATCGATAAAAATGTACAGCCAAAAAAATCTTAGGCTTGACCAGCACACTCTACGACATTCGAGCAGAAAAATGGCGGACGATGGCATGCTTATGAATTGGGAGATTGGAGATGTGCCAATACTCCCAAAGCAGAAATTTCAAGGCGGCAGGTGGAAGGATCGATTGGCGGCGAAGAAAATTGTGCAGAAGAGAACGAGCAGACCGCCAAATCCCTCTACCAGAGAAATTTTCAAAGAGAATCGACACAATGTGCCAGTGGAGGATTATATTGGACCAAGTTCAGAGCCAAGACCACCGAAGAGACAAAGAGTGGAAATCAACAGTGGACGCAATCTAGACACTGCGAAATTTATCTCTGGAAAACTTCCTCCTGGCAGCATCAATACTGGCGAAAAGCGAAGCGTGCCCATACAGGAAGATACCAGGCCTGCCTTTGTGTCGGGAAAGTTGCCGCCCGGGAGCATCAAGACTGGAGAGTCTCGAAGTATACCCTTTAAAGAAGATCCAAGGGCAGCAGTTGTGTCTGGGAAACTGCCTTCGGGGAGCATCAATAATGCTGGCGCTCGAAGCACGAAATTCGATGACGAGACTAGGCCAGCATATACGTCGGGAAAACTACCACTTGGGAGCATAAAGGGTGGAGGAGGAGGAGGGAGTAATGCCAACAAAGGATTCGCAAATGGAGGGCATCATGTAGAAAGTGGGAAGCCAAACCAGATCATATCCTCACTCTTCTCTTTCAATCCTTCTGCTAAGACCAAGTTCGAGGAGCCTGAGGAAGAGGCAGAACCTGCAAAGCCTTCCAATGCACCCCTTACGGAGGAGATGGAGACTTTCACAGCACTGGGACTTTCGAGAAGATTAGCGGCACATTTGTCAACGAAACTCGACATGAAAGCACCAACTGCCATCCAGAAGGCCGCCATACCAGAAATGATTAAGGATGACAGCGATGCTTTCATACAGGCAGAGACAGGTTCTGGCAAGACCTTGGCGTATCTGCTACCTGTTGTGGAGAGGATATTGGCTATGAGTAGCAAGGAAGTACAAGTACATAGAGACTCGGGATTATTTGCTATTGTGGTTGCACCTACCCGAGAACTGTGCAAGCAAATAGCTACCGTCCTGGAAAAATTGCTTCGATGTGCACCATGGATCGTTGGAACTACTGCTATTGGAGGAGAAGGCAAACAATCTGAAAAGGCTAGATTGCGCAAGGGCGTGAATATTCTGATCGCAACTCCTGGTCGTCTAGCAGACCATCTGGACAACACGGAAGTATTGAAAGTAAACATGGTCCGATGGCTAGTGCTAGATGAGGGCGACCGGTTGATTGAGGAAGGATTTGGAGACGATATTAAGAAAATTGTGGACAGAATCGGCGCGACACCGGTATCTACTGTCCGCGACAAGATTCTCACTGGCTTGGACACCAAGGCACTACCAAGTCGAAGAGTCACAATTCTCTGCTCGGCTACCATGAGCATGAAGGTCCAGCAATTAGGAGAGATCAGTCTGAAGGATGCTGTGCATATCCAAGCAGACCCATCAGATGTCGAAGCTGTGAAAGAAAAGACAGACGGAACTACGGATGATGAGAAAGCATTCTCAGCACCAGCACAACTCAAGCAGGCTTACGCTGTTGTCCCTGCAAAGCTCCGTCTTGTCACACTGACGGCGATCTTGAAGCGTGCCTTTGCCAGGAGAGGCTCGGTCATGAAGGCCATTGTTTTCATATCCTGTGCTGATTCTGTCGATTTCCACTTCTCTCTGTTCAGTCGTCCTTGGGAAGCGTCGACAGAGGATGGAGAGGCTGCTCCTGAAGTTCCGGAACTCACCAAGAATGATTTGACGAAAGACACAGTCGCTTACGGTTCTACCTTCTCGAGTAAGGCGAATCCAGTCGTACTCTGCAAACTTCATGGATCGTTAGCACAGAACATTCGGACTGCCACACTTAAAGCCTTCACCGAGTCAACGGTACCTTGTGTGATGGTTTGCACCGATGTTGCATCTCGTGGTCTAGACATGCCAAATGTCGACTATGTCATAGAGTACGATCCTCCATTCAGCGCAGAAGATCATTTGCATCGTGTAGGTCGAACTGCAAGAGCTGGAAAGGACGGCCGAGCTCTCATCTTCCTATTGCCCGGCGAAGAAGAAGAATATGTCTCCATTCTTGCATCTGGATATAGAGAGGGCAAGAAGGCTCTAACTCACCATACTGCTGAGGATTTACTGAGGAAGGGGTTCGGAGGAACTGGCAGAGAATGGGAGGATCGTGCAACAGAGTGGCAACTTGAGGTTGAGAGGTGGGCCCAAGATTCGCCAAAGTATCTTGAGATGGCTCGTCGTGGATTCCAGAGTCATATTCGTGCATACGCTACACATGTAGCCAACGAGAGACATATCTTCAACATGCAGACGTTGCATCTAGGACATCTCGCCAAAGCATTTGCTTTGAGAGACAAGCCTGGTAGTATCAAGGTTCCAGGCCTACGGCCAGCGAAGTTGACCAAGGCAGACAGGAGCGTGGCAGCCAGGAAGGCTAAGAGAGGCGAGGTAGAGGACAAAGCTCCAGAGGTAAGCCTATTCCCACGCTTTCTATTTCTTCCTAGGTTTACAGTGCTAATTCATTCGGGTAGGGTGAACGGGTTAAGAAACAGAGAAAGCTTGATTTGGACCTTCCAGCTGCGGATGACAGCGCCGCAAAGAGGATGAAAAAGAAGATGAAGGAGCATATGGCGGTAGCTAGCGAATTTAATATCGGATGATCGGGGTCTCTCAACCCTATGAACAACCAGAAGTCCTCCCCGAGTCCTTGCCAACGGCGCAATCTTGCACAACTTCCACGTGACCACTATACGGATGCATAATTGTACCCACAGCCGCGGCCGCGTCAAGTCGCGTCTTCCGAACCTCACTTCGATGATATGAGAACCGATCTCTTTTCTCCTTTTTGGACAAATTGTACTTCTCTTGTATCTATAGATTGTCCCCCATTCATCGACTTCCGAACCCACATTCTCCGTAAATCGATCGACACTTTGCTCTCATGAATGTTTTTTTTTTCTAATCAGACTTTGAGCATCCCTAGGAGTATTCGCGCAAGATGAAAGGCCCTATGATGGATTTGGAGGAGCTCGCAGCGACGATAGGTTACAAATTCCAACCCAGACTCCTTCCCAACCCTTCTCATTTGGCATGTGAGCCAAATTCTCCGCCCAAAATGCCAGCCCGCCAACCAATGCCGAAGAAGGAAGACCCGATGTTGAAGATACAGCTCTTGATGGGCCGGGACGTCGTCCAAGCTGCAGTCGACGAAACGATTCAAGCTTCAGAATAGACACAAAAACGCTCACGTACTGACTTCGAAGAATGTTCAGGTCCTTCAACAACCCCAAAGCCAGCCAAGGTCACCAAGAAAATGCTTTCTCTGCTATGATGAGCAATGTAAAACAAAGCACCAACTCTAGGAAATGGACAAACCAAATTGTGACCTCGAAGGCTTCACGGAAGACTTCGAGCAGGTTCTGAATGGACGGGATATTGCCAGTGACTGGCACCGACAAGAAGCCAATTGGGCATCCTTCATTACGAACGCCATCAAGGACTACATCAATACTCGCACCTTACCCCATCTCCGGTCAGCCTCTCACTTGCAGACGAAGATCAACGCACTGCATATGATGATCGATATTGCTACTGGTATTGCGTATGCACCGGAAGGCAGTATATCGCGAGATATGTCTCGAAGCCATGTACCGAGGTTTTTACTTGACCAAATGTACAATCTTGTGAACAAGATGTCGACTTCCGAGGTAAGACAGCTTGTGAAGGAGAAATACTTCATACATAAGGCCAAAACATTTCGCCGGGAGCCACTCATGAAATGGGAAGGTGCTACCTGGAACGGTCTGGACGAAATCTTGAGAGTTGTGAAGGACCCTGGACCAGTGGACTTCCGGAGAATCTACTCCGATGTCGAGCAGCAACTGAATGTTGGCCGATATTCCAGCACGTCTGGTGTCCTGGTTGTTCGAATCGTTCGCAATATGTCACCCGGTCCATGTGCTTCGAGACAATATACAACGCGATTAAGGCTTTAGTGGAAATGGATATGCTCCTCATGAGGAGAACTATCTCTCTCGAAGATCGAAAAATCATTTTCGATACTCTTTCCGGCGCTCTCTTGACTATTGGTCAGCCGTTCAATGAAGAAGAGGTTTCCAAAATCCTGAGGGGAATGCAGTCCGAGGAGTCAATGTCCGATTCGGGCTGGTTGTGCCAATTTCTTAGCGTCATGGACTGTAACATGAGGAGACCTATGAGACCATACTCCTAGGGTTATGACTACGACATTCCCGATACGAACTTTGCAGCTCAGTGCGCACAACGACGAATTCTGGAGAACGCGGTGGATCGTAAGAAGTCACAAACGTCGAGTGTGTACGGACAGAAAGGGCTTCTGGTGAAAATCTTATACATGAGGTACTCTGGGACTAGCGGCCGTGAGGATGCTAAAGATAGGCTGAATGAGACCGTATTGTTATTTCCTGACAGGTCAGCTCCATTGGAATCAAAGCACGTACTGGGAAGACTGGACGAGACTCTTTCCCACTGCGTGCGGATCACGTCCTATGTACACGATGCTCGACTAGCCGGAGCTGTGAAAGATATCCAAACATCTATCGATCGCAGCATATCCCAAGTATCAAAGAACGCGACCGGAGGGACCAGCTTGGAAGTGAGGCGTAGTTCTCTCAAGATTCTTACCGAGATTGGACTGCGAATTGTCGAATGGTGTCACATTTCACGTCCGCAGTGGCATCGGGAAATCTTCCGAGATCATCTCTCGGAGGGTTCTTTGACGGACGCCATGATGCTCATTTGTGATTCTTTAAGCAAGTCGGATTGGATGCGAGTAATGGAGGACCAAGAATTTCTGAATGAGATGTTGGAATTGGATGTACGACGCTTGCCCCGAATCGATGGAAGGGCTGGATCCTGTCCTCGGGATCATTCAAGATCCCGACCATGAGACTTCGAAGGCCACGAGATGCCCCAAAGACACGGTTCCAGTGCTAGGGGAGAGCATCATTGACCGGACGGATGATTAGATGCCGCCAATCTTTCTGCTCATACGTTTTCAATCTCCCAACCTAGCAAGGACAATCGAGGAGGCTAGGTTAGGCTGAGATACTGCATGCAGTAAAGTCTTCTAGTATTAGTCAACGAGCGTCCTTGCTTACGGAAATGAGTCCCAAAGATTGCGGGCAAGGATGGAAGATAAAAGCGCTGGCCAGCCGATGTATGTCCAGAAGGACATCAAACGACGAATGATGGCTGGCACTTGAAATCAAATTTCGATGGGCTGGCAGATGTTGATTGCTAGTCACTTCCTCAGGAAGAAGTGATAATTCGTGTCATCACGGCAACAATCTCCAGGCTCCTGCCCGCTCTTCGACCTTTATGCCTCGAAGTGTATAAATTACGAGCAGTACTAGTACTGTACATTCAATGGCATAGATGTACTATAGAGGACTTGGGTCTTGGCGCTCTAGGGCTACATGCTGAAGCAAGGGGAGACGATGTTCTTCGTGGATCTTTTAGAAGTTTGGCTTACAAATGGTAAGGAAGCGGTTCTAGACCATTTTGGAAATCTTTCCAGTTATATCATAGTAACAGTCTTTTTGATTTTTGTGCCTGTCCAGCATATGTCCACGGCGCCTGGTTTGAACAGAGCCTTGACATCTCCAGTCCTGCTCGTTTGCTTTGATGTTGTCTTTGCTCCCTTTTGAAATAGAAGCCCAAGCGATGTTCCATTACTTTCTGGTCTAGCTAAAGGTGAATGGCTGTCAATGTCCGACCCAGCAAAGATGAAAATGTCGAGGCTCTGTCACTTTCGGCATGCGGACATTCTGATAAGAGTAATTCACTTTCATTATCGCGGCTACGACCATCTATAGCCTCATCTTCGTTACTAGTGCCCAAAAGTAATACTACTCCATCTTGCCAGAAAACTTCCTAGAAGCGCATCAACAGCCTCATAACACATTTTGCTTTGCTTATTACTGAGCTCGCAAAGCCTCGAAAAATAGCAAGCATGTCGGCGCAAGACATAACGGCGACGAACCAACTTAGCATTGGCAATGGCAGTATGTCTTCCGGTACCAGTTATCATGCCCAGTCAAATTAACCTTCAAGTTAACGCGTATTCTCAGGTCCTAATATTACGCCCAATCCCAATCCAAACGAACCCATCAACTATGAGCAGGTAGAGAGAGCTCGAGCTCAGACAGAAGAATTCCAAGCACCCCAGAAGAGATACAAGACGCAGTCAGGACACATTAGAATGCCAGGATCCGTCGCCCAAGACGAACACCTCGATGTCCGCAAACGCAAGCTCCCGCGAGCTAGACGCAGTTCCTCGGAGACCATACGCCCAGGGGACATTGACTCGGCCGATACCACTGTGCAAAAGTCGCCAACGTCCCCTGATAGGATCGCGCCAGTCAACTTTCCAGCCCTTCGTCTTCTTTCGGCAAATCCCGTTGTTCCCATCATTAGAAACCCGGATCTCATCAAATCTGGTGTTACTCACGCGCTCTTCCATCCTACCCTTGGCATCATCCCAATTCACGGTTGGTTGGTGCGAGAGCTGTTCCCATTCCTCGCCCAGATCTCTCCCCTGACCTCTCGGTTGGCCTCTATGGACCACTTGACATTTGGTGCCAATCGAATTTCCACGAATGTCCTTGGTAGTATGGAACAACGCGTTACACCCGACCCTCCATTTGATGCCAATTGGGACCCAGGACTCAAACCCCCCGCACCAAATGTTCATGGTTAGTCACGTGGACCCCTGAAAGAGAGGTCTTCCGCTAACATGAGCAGATGGGATCAACGAAGTTATCTCATTGACCAACTTCGTGATCAGTTCCGCCGCAGGAACCCCAGCTCCCGCAAACATTATGTCCATCGTCGAAGCTCGTATTCCTCTTCAGCATCAGAGAATGCGTTCTACTCACAGAATTGACCCGTCAAAGATGCAGACAATGGGGGACACTCGTCGCAACATGGATTTCCTGGCTAACGAGTTGCCTGTGACGTGGGATGATGATTTTATTGACCGCGAGGTGAAGGATCCCGACGTTGAGAATCTGAAGCATCTGGTTGCCATTGGTGTTATGAAGGCGGGTAGTCCCATTGTGTTGGCAGCATTAAGACAGGTGGACAAGGAAATAGGGGAGGGACCAAAGATAAGGCATCTGTTGGAGCGCAAGTGGCAATCGGAGCGTTCTGCTTCTTCCCGTTATACTCTCAACCGCGGTGATCAATCTCCTGAGTACGCCTTCAATCTCGATATTACCAACAGCTTGGGTGCATGTTTTGCACGTGGTGGTAAGTCACTTTCCAATATCCTTACGTGTTTTTGGTCCTTCTGAAGCATCGAAGATACTGTCAAAGGAATTTGCTAACTCCAATCTTCTGATCAGGACCTGGAACAGATGAAATCATTGCCTCGGCGGTACATAACATTTCAAACTTTCTTGGTTTTGCAGACAACGGCTGACTGGTCTTCGCAGAAACGCTATAAGCAACAACAACTTGAGAAGCAAAGCTTCAAGACCTATGATAACCTGTTCACGGCCGTTATGGAAGAGATAAGGAAGGACCATCGTGTGACTTCAATTGCTTGGCGAGTAAACCAGCTTGGATGACTACTCCAGAGCAAGATTATGGCGATGAAGATTCCGAGAGTAGAGAGGATGGACACGATGGATTCGATGACGATGGAGATGATAGTGGCAACGGAAACCAGCTGAGGATGGAGATTCTGATGCTACGCACTTTGGCTCAGAGGAGACAGTCTACCACGATCCTATAGATGAAGCCCTTTGATGTCTGATACCGCACAGGCGGATCTTTGTATGGTTGGAATGTGGTCCTCTAGGAGGCCTTTGATGTAGATTAGTGTTTCGGAGTTTATGGCGCAGGGAGGAGATACCCACTTAGAGTCCCAAATATCCACAAAAAGGATAAAAACCGCTCTCCTACCATCCTGGTCTGCAAAGCAGAAGACAATAAATCAATGTAAACTACCCCAAAAGTCCCGATTCCCTTGATGCATTGAGAGCCCCATTCATTCAAAACATAAGCTCAGATATGACAACCCCAAGCTTTTTGTCCCCTCCTTCTATAATCTAACAGATATTACTGCTTTTTGGTGACAATACGAAGTTTCTTCGTCCGCCAATAGTATTACATCCAGCTCGAAATGAACCGACTCCCTTAGTAGAAATACAATTAATTTATACTCATATACATATTCAAATCTCCCCAAATGTGCTCCTGTCCCAACTCACAGTTCAAATACCTCCTCTCTTGTCCCATGTCTCTCCTTAGTTTGAGGCGTTCTTTCAGTAGGCACGACCACGGCTCATTCTTCGCGCATGGTGTACAACCCTTCCTCCCAGCCCACAACTATACGAACTGGCTCTCGATCTAGCGTCTTCGCGGCGCGACACGTCGAAGTGATCGAATGCTTCGAGTTCTGCGTCTGCGTCGTCGACGATTGCTGTGGAGGCGATAGCTTTTTCGCGCATGAGGGAGATACTGTGGAAGAGTCAGAGAGAGGAACGGTGGCAATGAGGCGTAGGAGTGCTTACTCATCTTCACTGTAGCCAGGAAAGTGTATGGCTGGTCCTGATTGGAAGTTGAAAGGCGGACTCTGGTTTTCATCAGCGAAGTATCTTCGATTGATGTCTCTGACGGCAACCCACAATTTCTAGCTTTGGTCTAGGTTTCGATTTCAGGCCCAAGGTCTCGAGGCATCGGTTGCCGATCCTAAAGATGTTGTCGGAGAGGTGCGCGCAGGGAAACATTTTGAGGAGCTTGAAGAGCTTCTTGATGATCGAGACGGTAGAGGTGGTGTCGGCGAGTTTATAGAAGACAGAAAAGCTTAATACTAATAACACAGGATATTGGAAAGACTATATGTGAAAAAAGGCCGAGATGACGCGCTTGCTGAAGAACGGACTAAAACTAAAACAAAAGAGCGAATGCGGCAAGGACAGTAAGAACGAAGGCCACCAGGAAAGACTGTGTGTTGAAGTTGGATTGATGTGGAGAGCACTTGAGAAAGTTCCCATAGTACGGGGAATTTCGAAGATATAAGTATTAAGCTTCAAAGGAAGCGGGAAGCCGAGGAAATTTCCTGCTGCTAGGGGCAACACAATACAAAATTCGAGAAATTAGGAAGAGTCAGTAGCACAATAGGAACGAACGGGTGGCGTCAGACGTACCATTCTCAATGTTGCAGAGAAATGGATGAACTTAGGCAATGATTCAGTTGCTCCTTGCGCGAGGAAATTTGGTTGCCATGGGCTGATGAATCCCGACGTACCGTGGAATGTTGACGAAACCAGCAGCTCTCAAGTCCAAGACCGTGAGACAAGCGACGGCCTCGTCTTCGGAACTTGGTCAGCCTTAAGGCAAGTTCGAAAAGTGATCAAGTTGTATCGGAGATATTTTGATCGTCGTGGCTTCCAAGCTTTCCGTACAGCAAAGAAGGTACGACGGGAACGATGCGGGGGATGCAAGGAAATCCCATAGAAGAAGGAGCTTATCTTGTGATACAATATTCTGTGAAGGTCCCCATTTTCCGCAGCAAGGTTCCGAATTCCGTGCAAGGACCCGTCGTTCCTGTTCAAGGGATGGCGTCAAAAGGGGTCCAATCACGGGATATCAAGGGATCGCTTAATCCACAACCAGGAGCATTTTGTAACCACGTGCGACCATGTATCTGTCACTGAACATCGAAATTTCCTGTGTATTCATAGTCAGTCGCTCGCTCAAACTTCTGCTCTATCGAAGGCCTAGATGTGAGCCATAAGGTATTTTGAATATCCACATGGCGGAAAATGAGGTCAACACGAGATTTGTGATTCGAGATTCATTGGGCTTGTCTATGTCGTTGATGATGGTAACGCAAGATACCCGAGACCTCGTGTTGCTAAGTAATTTGTTGGGGCTGAAGCGTCAGGTCGCCGATGGCATGGCATTCTCGCTGATGGTCCTCTCATTTTGGATAGTCCTTCACATGGAATGATTTCAGCTTCACAAACTGGTCGAACCCGTATTTTGAGAGCGTTTGGCCTTTTCCGGAATTCTTCCAGCCGGTCCATGCGAGATCCTATTATGGTCAATATTGTCCCTACCGAAATGGAACATTTTGGGACTTACTGGGCTAGGGAAGTCACATCTGTTGACGAAAACTGTTCCTGCGTCCACCTCCCCAGCCAACTCAGCCCCTTTGCTCGTATCCTTGGTCCATATAGAGGCAGTCAAACCAAATTCGCTATCATTCATCAGTTTGATAGCTTCGGCATCTCCCTTAACCTTCATGACCGGGATGACAGGACCAAACGTCTCCTCAGTCATGACCGTCATACTATGATCAACATTAGTAAGGAGAGTTGGCTTTACGAAGTTGCCCTCGGATGGAGGAGAATTGAACGATTCGTTTTCAGGAGTGGCGTCTGTGGCTCCCTTGTCGAGTGCATCCTTGATATGTGCCTCAATTGTTTCCTTCGACCGTTTCGATATAACTGGTCCAACATGCGTCGACTTGTCGAAAGGATCGCCGAGCTTGTAATTCTTCAGGACGTTTTGTACTTCTTCAACGAATTTGTCATGAACGCTCTCGTCGACGTAGATACGCTCCAAACTACAGCAGCTCTGACCCGAGTTGAAGACTGCTCCGTCGACGATCTCCTCTGCTGCCCATGCAAGGTCGACATCTGATCTGATATATGCAGGATCCTTGCCACCAAGCTCCAATCCTACGCCGACAACCCTGTCTGCTGCAGCCTTTTGGACAGCCAAGCCACCTGCCACAGATCCTGTGAAGCATACAAGTGCGACTTTAGGGTCCCTAACAATTGACTCGATTATGAGAGGGGATCCGCAGTGGAAGTACTGAATAACGTTTTTAAGAAGGCCAGCTTCTTCGAAGATGGATTGCATGTGTTCGACGACCGTAGGTGTTTGCGGTGAAGGTTTCAGGATCACCGAATTACCTGCGAGAAGTGCAGGTATCAAGCTATTGACGAGGATAAGATATGGGTACTGGGGAAAGGAGCGAAAGGGTTAGTAAAATGACCTAGCACTTCAAGGGCATTCACTTACATTCCAAGCAAACAGAATAAGAACTGGCCCAACCGGGACCTTTCTAATAAATCTCTTGAAGCCCCTCTCAGATTCACCAGGCGTATCCGCCAAGGTCTCCTCACTGATCTTAAGAAGGTACTCTCCCCTCTTAACAGCCGTGGTAACTTCCTTCGCAGTATATGCAATTGGCCTTCCCATCTGCTCCGTAAGCTCCTTGGCGAGCTCATCTTGTTTGTCGTTCAGAAGCTTCAAGGCCTTCTTAACAATAGCTTGTCTGTCCACTAGGCTTGTCTTTCTGAAGCTTAAGAACGCTTCCGTTGCCACTTCTGGCAGGAGCTCCAGATCAGAGCTCGAGATGCCATTTCGGGTCACCACTGGCTTATTGGTAGTCGGTGAGATAGTCGTGAGGGTTTCGACGGACATTTTGATGTCTAAATTGTATGTTGCAAGGTGAAAAGTTCCGTAAACAAAGTGGGATGAAATTGTTTGAAAAGGTACGATTCAGCGACGTGCCCCGCCGAGCCCACTATTACAATTCTTATCGAAATTACAGGGGTTGCGTTCCGCTATCGCCAACCTTATTTTTGTCTTGCAGCCTCTCGAAAAAGTTTCACCGAACAAGGGACATATGCAAAATGGCGACGAGAAAGCACAACGAATTCTTGGATGCGGATGCGAGTGAAGACGATCAGAGTCAGGGCTATGATTCCGAGATTGAGGATTTGAAAAAGGGCGAGAGAAGTGCGAAGAGGAGGAAGGTGGAAAGCGATGTCAGCGACGGCGACGACGATGATGCAGAGGAAGGAACCCAGAAAAAGAGCAAATCGGCAGAATTGCCCGGTGTTTCGAAGTCACTCACGAAGAAGAATCTCGTTGCGACAGAGAAAGCGATAAAAAAATCCGGCGTGGTCTACCTCTCCCGAATACCACCCTTCATGAAGCCTTCAAAACTACGATCACTACTCGAGCCATATGGCGCAATCAATCGCATATTCCTTACACCAGAAGATCCAACATCGCATACTCGGCGAGTCCGCAATGGAGGAAACAAGAAGCGGTCGTTTGTGGACGGCTGGATCGAAGTAAATCCCACCCTGATTCTACCATTTCGTAGGGAGTCGAGCTCTCGAAGATCTCGGCTCCCCGATTCCTCGACTCGTCATTATCCTTTGAAACCACTTACTAACTTCTTGTAGTGGGTGAACAAAGCTGAAGCAAAGCAAGTTTGTGAGCTATTGAATGCAAAGACTATCGGAGGAAAGAAAGGCACATACTATCACGACGATGTGTGGAATCTGCTATATCTGAAAGGATTCAAATGGAACAACTTGACCGAGCAGATCGCTGCTGAGAACGCGGAGAGAGCGAGCAGGATGAGAGCGGAAATCAGCAAGACTACCAAGGAGAACAAGGAGTTCGTGCAGAACGTGGAGAGAGCGAAGATGCTGGAGACTATGGAGGCGAAGAAGGCGGCGAAGGCGGCGAAGAAGAGAAAGGAGGATCCAGGTGCAGTGAGCACGAGCGAAGCGCCGATTTCAAAGAAGGCCGAGAGACCAAGGCATTTCAAACAGACGACGGTGGCGGCGAAGAGGAAACCAGAAGATCAGCCTGAGCAGGTGAAGAGAGTGCTCAGCAAGATCTTCTGAGTGTTGAGTTCGCAGGTAGCAAGATTATACCCAATTGAGAATTCGGATGCCGGATGAAATCTTTTCAGATAGTTCACGATTCGTGAGTCTGAGAAGAGTTGCAAACTTTAAATGTGAATATCATGGAATTGAGAACGATTGCCACTTTTCAAAGATCTACAAATTCGAGGACTTTTAGAGCTAGGAAACCTCTCCGGGGACGTTTGCTGCATAAGGAGTACGTCCAGTACACTCAAGCTGCAGATCACTATGCTTCACCTAATACTATCAAACTATTGAGTTATCTGAGGCTTAACACCCCTACAAAATCATGCACTCTCCAAAGACGCAATGTCATACTCAATCAGCAACTTTTACACCTTCCTCCTCCACACCCATCCAGTCTCCGCGACTCTTGCCCCAACCAAGATCAAAGATCCAACCGTCATACACGTTCCCCCAAAGATGCAAACTCCAACAAATTCTCCACCCATCCTATCAATCAAAGCCCCCGCAATCGGTCCCCCAGTAAAGCAAGCAAAAGATGCAACGCTCAACACCATCCCCACCCTCGTCCCCATCTTACTCAAATCCTTCGTCAAGCTACTCACGCTACCTAGGAATATTGCTTGAACACCTGCATTCATGAATCCGTATATCACTGCAAAGGCGATTAGGCCGGGAAAGGAAGATACTGAGAGCCAGATGTAGATTAGGAGGGCGCAGATGATGCAGAGGAGGATGAATGTGTTGAGGGGACCGATGATGCGGTCTGCTAGGAGGGCGGGAATGATGCGCCCTGGAATACCAACTGCGTTGAAGGTTAGGAGGATTGTGAGGGAGGTGGAGGTTGTGGTGTGAATTATGCTTGTTGCGAAGACGTTTATCTGAGGATGTCAGAAATTGATCCTACCTCTGGGACAGCGTTTTCAACCCCCCAGCCTTGGCGAGACAATCGAGGAGGCTTGGCTAGGCTGAGATAATTCAGGCAGTAAAGCGTTCTGATCTTGACCAATTGTTGTCCCCGCTCAGGAAAGGTGGGCCGAGAAAGTCCAGGAGGCTAGGAGATTGAGAACGCTGCTCTGGGAATGGAGGACTTACATAGCCATATGCATAGTATACGGGCCAAAGTGAGAAGAACGTCCCGATAGTATATAATATATAGGGTATCTCTTTGAAAGCAGTCCATTCGAAGAATGGTCCAGACGGCCGAGGCGGAAGCCTTGTTCTAGCGACTGATATCACCGCAATGGCGTTGAACAAGACCACAAATCCCATGATCCGAATTGTCCAAGGAAATCCTAGCCTTGGAAGGAGTTTCTGGACCAGAAGAGGGAACACGATGCCGCCAGTGCCACCTCCACAAGCTACCAGGGAGACTGCAAACATTCTCCGACGTTGGAAGTAGGTGGAGACGAGGCTTATGGTAGGGCAGAAGATGAGCCCAGTACCGAGGCCTTGACAGACACCCTGAGAGAGGAAGATTTGCCAGTACTGTGTGGCAAAGGAGACCGAGAAGATTCCAAGAATTTGGAGAAAACACCCGGCGATTAGGGTGTGGCGGTAGAAGCCAGCATCGAGGGCTCGGCCAGAAAACGCCCCAATAAACATCAGAAAGAAGATCTGGACACTGCCAGTCCATGCAACAGTAGATGCTGGGAGATTGAGAGTCTTCTGGTAATAGGCTTGGAAGATCCCATAGGAATTTATATAGCCCCAACAATTGACGTTCAAGAGATGGCCCATCAGCACTGTAAATGTCAGTCAGGTACTCGTTTCGCACACAGAGATCGGGCTTACCTTGGAGCCAAGCTTTTGAGCCTCCATCTGGCGGCGGCTTTCGTCCTTCAGCAAGATTGCCCCTTGGTTGGCTTTGAAAGAATTCTCTGACTCCATCGTCCGTTTCGTTGAAGCAACCCGCAGTCTTTTCAAAGCCTTGGCAACCTGTCCCTGAGACGGTGTCGTTTAACGATCCATTTATTTCCATGCCACGAACTGAAAAACAATGGTTCGTTTCTAAAGATGATAGGTAATGCAAACTCGAGAAAAGGCTTGGAGAAGAGCAAAGGAAAAGATTTGAGCAAACCTGGAAGGGGAATGAAAACAAAAGTGGGGCTAGCTTGCAAGTAGCCTAACTTGCGTGATCGACGTGCATCCAACCTCACAACATCGGCATGATGATGACTGGAAAACATAGCTAGACTGAGACTGAGTATGCCTTGCAGTTGACAGCAGAGACTCATCTTGTTGGCAACTTGCCTGGGCAAGATGCTAGGTGGTATGGCAATGGCCATCTCGAGAAACTGGAACCGCTACACATCGACCCTTCCAGCCATTTATACTGCTCAGGACACGAACCCTCCGAGGACAACGGATTTGATTCAATTTGTGGTTAGGCGAAGCGTTCATCTTTTGGGTAGATGAAAGTTCAGATGAATCGACAAGCAGTGCCCCGCCAGCCTAACCAAGTCACTGGGGATTTGGTGGTGGGATTGAGGTTGTGAAGCCAACTGGCAAATTTGAAACTCATGTTGATAGTTTTAGAGCTTGAGTAGCCAGGACATGTCTCGGTTCATATTGAGAAGTGTAATGCCCGACAGCAACTCTGGTGGCTGCAGATGGAATCGGAAGAAAAGCTGCAAGCCGTTGGTGTTCGAGGTGAAGTGTGGCTGGTGGTGCTAGACTAGTGTGGCAAGCATCTGGGGAGAGCTCTAGCCACACGCGTCAACCTCCACTGCATGCTTCACCAGCTGTAAACAAACATTTGAAGATCTTTTCGTCCAAACTATCTGGCGGACTGTACCACCGGCTTCAACGTATATTTGTGACATGGACTTCTTTAATCGTCTAGCCAGTGACCTTGGCAACAGCCGATGTGAGAAGCTCCAGTCCCCGAGCTACCTCAATCTCGCATTATCGATGTGAGTAACCATAACACCCGTGGCTTGAAACAGCTCTAATAGACACAGCTTGCTTGTACTCGGCATTCTCGTCTCCTATCTTCCTCAACACTACAGAATTATCGCGCGAGGCACCTCCGAAGGCATCTCACCATTCTTCATTCTTCTTGGAACCACCTCGAGCACATGCGCCTTCGCGAATATACTCGTACTTCCAGCCTCTCGAGCAGATGTAGCATGCTGTAAAGTTGTAAGCACGTTTGAATGTGCAGCAGGACTCTTAGGCATTGCACAGCTCGGGGTCCAGTGGTTCTCCTTCAGCGTAATGTAAGCTTCGGAACAGGCTGGAATGTGCATTCACTGACGCTCTTAGTCTCTTCCTATTCCTCGTTTTCTTCCCCAGAGGCCCAATACTCCCGCCCAACGATGCCGAAAAACCATACACATGGCGAACAGCAGTAACAGTGGCGGTCCTGTGCCTGTTACACGGCCTCATCGTCATCATCGTCAGCGTAGCCCTCATAATTGCACGACCACACCATCTTGGAACATGGGCGAACATGCTGGGGATAACGGCGACGATCTTGGCTGCCATACAATACTTTCCACAGATCTGGATGACTTGGCATCTGAAGCATGTCGGGAGCTTGAGTATACCTATGATGCTGATCCAGACCCCGGGAAGCTTTGTCTGGGCTGGTAGTCTGGCTGCTAGATTGGGCCCTACGGGTTGGAGCACGTGGGGTATGTTTGTGGTTACTGGCTGCTTGCAGGGTACATTGCTAGCCATGGGAATAGTCTTCGAGGTTCAAGCTCGAAGGGCAAGGGAGAATTCGGAGGGTGAAGGAGTAAGAATGAACTTCTGTATTCAAAGGCATGAAAACTAACTATTGACAGACGAATGCCAGGTGCATCGCTGGATGCATTCCAGGAATTGTCGAAACCGACGACGAAGGCGGACCAGTTGTCGAAGACGGCTTAACAGAAAACGCCCCTCTGCTGAACGGGTCAAGGAAATCCTCTCCTCCCTCATACAGCGACTAACGATCTCAAATTTTCTGGATAGTAATTGAATCCTGAAATCGATATTTTCGATTCTCAATGTCTGTTCTTTTTCCAGTCACCAGCAAAACGAGAATGCCCAAAGTTGTTCAGCACACTCCAAAGCTGCATGCATTCGATCTAAGCGCTGTCTATAGGTATCCTCGCAACGATCCCTTCTCATTATTTATCTTAAATTGTCGAAAGCATATTCTCTCAAAATCAAGTACTCCTTAACTTTCATCTCATCCCAACGCCATCCCACAAAATCAAAACACCAACCCAGCAGCAAGCGCCGCAATACTCACAGCCGCAATCGCAGCTACAATCTCCTCCCTCTTACTTTTTGCAGTATTGGAATTACTTTCTGAGCGTGCGTAGTTTTCGTATGTTGGTGGTGGGGTATATGCTAGAGGAGGAGGCGCGTACGCTGGCGGTGGGTAGGAGGCTGCTGGCGGGGCGTATACTCCGCCCGCATAGGCTGGAGGTAGAGGAGTGTAAGCAATGGGAGGAGGACCGTATGCAGGCGGTGTACTTAGAGGCACGGTTTCTTCAGTGCATGTTGAGGAAGCGCTAGATAGGAGAGAGGGTGTTGCGGGGAATATCGATCCGCTTGAAATGGGCGACGAGAAGATGCCAAGTACAGTCGATGATCCAGTTCCGTATTTCGCGCTGGTGCTGGTGCTGGAATCTCCGCTGGTCAATTGAATTTTGAGATCTGCACTTGTTGATGGGCCCGGATTGGATTGGAAGCTGAGGGGGGAAGAGACACTCGGGCGGTGTACTTAGAGGCACGGTTTCTTCAGTGCATGTTGAGGAAGCGCTAGATAGGAGAGAGGGTGTTGCGGGGAATATCGATCCGCTTGAAATGGGCGACGAGAAGATGCCAAGTACAGTCGATGATCCAGTTCCGTATTTCGCGCTGGTGCTGGTGCTGGAATCTCCGCTGGTCAATTGAATTTTGAGATCTGCACTTGTTGATGGGCCCGGATTGGATTGGAAGCTGAGGGGGGAAGAGACACTCGGTCGGTGGTACCTGACGACGTTGTTACGTATTCCATGCTAGTCGAAAGAGATGTTCGAGTCAAGTGAGCTGACAATCCAACTCTCGTGAACTGACTGGGTGTTGACAAAATAACAGGTGTCGAAGAGATACTCGAAAGAAGCGAAGAGCCAGGGTTCGAGGAAGTGCTTGACAGAATCGAATATGATGATGACGAAGATGCGGATGCTGGTTGCAGGGTCGGTGAAAATGCATCAGAATTACCTGACGATGGTGTCCTGCTGGTAGGGGGAGAAGTTTGAGTAAACAGAGTTGCTGGTACAGAAGTAGAAGATGGCACAGATGTCGACAGGCTACTAATTATCGAGGACACGCTCGAAAGAAGCGAAGAGCTGGAACTTAATGGGGTGCTCGGTATGGATATTGTTGCCGCGGACTGTGACGTCGAGTGCAGAGAAGTTGGGGTCTTTAACACCACAGTCGCAGGTATCTTGCTCGTGCCGAAGCTCGTTCTGGTGAGGTAGATCGTCGGCTGCGACCTAGTTGAAGTGCTACAAGACGTCGAACTCAGGGTCGAAAAGATACCATTTGCGGAGTACCTCGACGCTAGGGACATCGCAGATGTTGCTACAGTTGGGAAAGTTCCTGTCGTATGTTCCCCTAGCGTAGACACCTTGGTTTTCGTCGAGTGGTCATGCGTCCGAGTAGTGCTCGCAATATGAGACGAGTGCCTCGTTCCGGTGTCTTCTTCATGCGTATGTGTAGAAGAGGGAATATGGCTCGAGTGAGTGGTCCTAGCCGAGAGACTCGCATGCTCACTTTGTATCGGTATACTCGTCAATCCTTCACTCTCGCAGCTTTGGTATATTGTTGGTGTGCTGACGGTAGTAACTGTGCTGATAGCAGTAATTGGTGTCACAGGTGGAGATGGAATCGACGGCGAAATTGTTGACGGTGGCGGTGGTGGGCCGTAGTCCGGCAGAGGTTCTCCAGCGATAAAAATGCCCCTCAGGAGGAGGAACAATATGAGTCCAGAAGTTGACTTCATCATGGAAGCGTCTTAGCGTCTTAAATGCTGTTCGAGTGACAGCGAATCTGCCGAAGCTCTGAATTAAGTAGCTGAAGAAATGAGCGTGGGGTGTGGTCGGAGAGCTGCTGAAATAACGGGTGAAAGTCCAAACTCAAGTGAATGTATGGGACGAATGAAAATTGCTTTGAAACCAGCCAAAGACTTGTTAATTAAGGAGTGGCAAGGCAATATCGCCTGGAAAGAGAAACCTGTTCCAAAAGTGAGAGTGAAGTTGATCTGACATCGCTGTGTATTTCAACGCGCCACTGGCACTTCCTCGGTGGACGTCGCCGACTGTGATCCCAATACGATCACAGGGCTTGAATCTGACTGATATTGCACAGTAATATCGCGATCCTGATATGCACGAGAATACAAGATCGGTGCGATGTGACTGGCCTCGGAAGTTGGTCCTACATGTCAGGTTCGATTATGTCTCATGAATTCTCGTTCCTCGCGTGGAAAGAGGCAAAGTCGTAGGACTAGTGAGATATTGAATCATCACGATTCTTCCTGGAATACATGCTATGAGTACAACTCCATTGTCTTTTGTCTGGCGGCCAAAATTACTGAATGATTCCCTACTACTTTTGCCAGAGACCCAGTTGGTCTAGGGCACCAGACTCTTACAAGCTATAGCCTCCTATATGGTCGAGATTAGTGAGCCATATCAATGTAGAGGAGACATTCTCCCCCCTTCGATCTCTAGCTAGCATACTTCACCCTTCAACATCCCACCTTACTTTTCTTATCGCGGTAAGCGATGTGTATCTTCGCATGGACTCCGTGGACTTACCCCCATAATGTATACGTCAAAGAATCGCATGTACTTTCATCTGCCGGGACATTCATACTCACGTTCTTACTCTTCACAGCACTGCAAGTGCAGCAGAGCTGGAGTCTGGGCGTGTTTCGGGGGTATTGTCATGGTTGCATTCTGTCTTTTGTTTGGGGGAGGGAGGGGGGGCCGCAATTGAGAGAGAAAGCAGGGAAAAAAGGATGGCGATAGGCTCCGGCAATGGTCAAATGTTGGATGGGCTCCAAATATCTGGGGTTTCTGAGTCTTGGTTGGAAGCTTTCAAAATTGTCTCATCCAAGTCCTTGATTACTATTGATTGGATTTTGTTCTAGGATAGAGGTAGGAGTAGGGAGAAGGATACCATAGCGTACCGACTCAAGAGCCGAGTTCTCGGGCCATCGACGAACTCTTGTCTTCGGTAAGTCACACCTTTAGTGTACCTTTTAAGCACTCTGAATCACATGAATAAATTACATTACTCCATTGAAATAAAGTTCCGTTAGATATGTTGGAAGCAGGATATAGAACGTGGGAGTACTGTGAACTTATAGCTGATAGACTGTCATAGCATTTCAGAAGTAAGAGTTCGGGCCACAGCTCGTGGCACACTTAAGCGAAATTACCCCCCCACCATAATTTCCCACCCTCTCTTTTTAAACCTCAATTGCAACACAACCACTAATCCAAACCTCTTCAAATTTAAAATGGAGACTCCCATTCAGTCATCCTCTCCTCCACATGAATCGGGCCAAAATTGGAAAACCCCAAAACGAGCTAGAGTCCGACAAGCGCGAAGCGATGGAAAATCATGGGGTCAA
>FJOG01000013.1:59666-88740 GCA_900073065.1 Phialocephala subalpina
TTTTTATTAATTCGATTAAATTATTAATTTAAGCTTTTATATATTTAAATTAAATAAATTACTTTTAATTTTATTAATTTGTAATTTTTCTCGTTTAAATTGAGAAGTTTATTTATAAATAGAATTAATTTAATTATATTTGCGTTTAATTTCGTTATATTTTTTAAGAATTCGATTTTTTATTTAAAGTAGAAAATTATAATTAAAAATCTTTTTTCGTTAAACGTATTTAAATTAAAGAATAAAACGCGATCGAATTCGAAATAAATAAGGAATTTGCTTTTAGAAAGTATATTTTATAAAACTTCGAATATTTAATATTTTTTTTTCGTAGATTTTTATATAGTTTTAACGACGTAGTTTTTTCGCTTTTATTTTATTGCTTTTTAATCGCAGTTTATTTTTAAGAGTATTATTTTACGCTTTTATAATAATTCGACGATTTGAGCGTATTTTAGTAAATAAAGACGAAATTAATTAATTATATTAATATATTTTTCGAGATTTTTTAAAGTCTTTAAAAAAGTAATTTTATTAATAATTGCGATTTTTTTTATTATAATTATATTGAGTGTATTAATTTTATAATCGAGAAATTCGATTAATAAGTAATTTAAAAAAGACTTTTTAATAAAGAAATATAGTTTATAATCTACGAATAAAGTGAGGATCTCTTTTAAATAGAAAACGTATTCGACGAGCGTATCGAAAAAAATAACGATATTATCGATGAAGTATTTTATAAAGCGATTATAAAAGCGTAAAATTTTATTTATAAACTTTTAAATATATTGTATTAAATTACGGAATTTTATAAAAACGACGCGAGAGCGTTTTTATTTTTTGTAGTTAATTATCGTGAAATAATCGCGATAATTTTTTTAAATTAAAAATTAATAAAAGAATTACGAGTCGTTGATTATTGAAATGATTTATTTATTTTTTAAAGTTTTTATAATTTTTAATTGTAATAATATAAAGTATATATTAAATATAATCGCTTTATTTAATGGTTTTAAATCGATAATAAAACGGTTTCTTTTTCTTTTTTTTTCGATTATAAAGATTATATTATTAAAAAGCGTTGATTTATTTGATTATTTTATACGATTACGTATATATAAATCGTCGAAAACTATATTTACTATATTTCGATAGCGGATTTCGAGTAAATATTTTTTCGATAATATTTTTATATTTTTATATTTTTTTATTAATAGGATACGTATGTATTTTTCTTTGGATATATTTAATAGACTTTTATTTATTTAATATTCTATAAATTCGATAACGAATTAATATAATTGTTTTATTATCGTTATATCGATATTATAAATTTTAATATTATTATTATATAATAATTCGAGAACGTTTTAAAGGCGATTAATTTCGAATGTAAAAAAACGATTATATTGTAGTTTTTTAATAAGAAGTATACTTTCTTTATTATTTTCGTTTACTTTTAGAGTAATTATCGTTAGTGTAAAGTACGCCGCGTTTTCGATTAAAGTAAAGTATATTTCTTCGCCGGTGTAATCGCTAAAATAATTAAAATATATTTTAATAAAAACGATTTTCTTTATTTTAAAGGCGTTAACGATAATTACGAAGTTAATATAGTTTAGAATAGCGTCGTAAGCGCTTTTAAAGTTTACTTTGAAAAAGTAAATCCTATTTATAAGTACGTCGGCGTAAGTAATCGATATAATAGTAATCGTTTTTAAAGGGATTATAATTTTTATTATTATTTGTATTTTTCGTATTATTAAAAGTTCTTTAATTTTAATTATTATTGAAACGATAAAATTTTTATAGTAATCGAACGTAAAAGTATTTTCGGCGAGATTAATAATTATTAAAGCGGTTTATAGGAATTCGATATTTAATAATAAATTTAATTTTAACGCTTTTATAATTTATATTATAATTATAATTTTAGCGAGTGAATTTATCTCGTTTACTTTATTAAAAATATATAGTGTAATAGGGTAATTTGATTGCTGGTTACTGGTGTTGTTATTCCAGATCGGGCCTAGTACTACATGTGACTCGGTCTTGGATATATTAGGAGATTTGGCATTTTGTATTCTTAGTTCTTTAGGCAGCTTTCTACGTGGTTCGCAGACACTAGAATTAACTCCAAGAGGTTTACCCCTCCACAATAATAAGAATATTATTCGCTTTAAAAGTATTATCGAGTTTAAAATGCTTTCGAACGTAATTATTCGTATTTTATCGTAAATTATTTCGAAGTATAATTTTAAGAAATCGATATCGATTAATAATTATATATACTTTATATTTACGCAAATAAATTTAATTTCTCTTTAAAGAGTAAAACGTGCGTTTATTTTTATATAAATGAAATTAACGATATATTATTATATTATTTCTTTACGGGGCTTCACTTTAATGATTTTTATTTTTATATTTATTTATATTATTATTATAGCGATATTAATTAATATTATTAAATTACTTATAAGCGACAATTTATTACTTTTATATTCGTTCGTATAAATGTATTTAAATAGTTTAATACGCGACGAGAAATTTATTAAATATTTCTTATATATCGTTTTTTTATTTTTTTTCGCGATCGTAAAATAATTAATATTTTTTTATTTTTAGTTTTTCGAAGTAAATTGTTTTATTAAAAAATTTAAGAATATAAAAGTTTTTATTGCGATATAATCGTCGTTTTTAAAGTTTTTATTAAAGTTATTTTTATATTTTTTCGCGATATCGATGTAATTATTCGTGTAATTAATATTATCGTTTCGCCGAAATCGTTTGAATTTTTATTTATTATAATCGGGTTTATAAGATTTATTTGTAGAAGTCTTTTTTTTATCGTTTTTATTATTAGCGTACGTTATAATAAAAAATGGACGCGATTTTATTAAAAGAAATTATAAAGTCGATAATATTTAATTATTATTAATATTATTTGATTTCGATTAAAATAAACGGAAATCGAAATTAAAATTATTACGAAAATAATCGTTTTATTACGCGTTTTATTAAAAGTAATTAATACTTTTAATGTCGTTATAATAAAGCTATTTTATTGGAGTTACGTCGCGACGTCGATTTTTTTTGTAATTTCGTAGTTTAAATTTCTTATTTTTTTATTAGATTTCGAAAGTATATAAAAATTTGAATTAATTCGTTAAAAATATATATTAATATTCGAAAGTCGATATTAAAATTATTATATATATACGAGAGTTATTAATATTTTTTGTTTATATTTATTACTTTAATATATCGTATTATTATCGTTATATAAACGCAAATATCTTTTTTTAATATTATATTGTATTTTATATACTTTTCCTTTAATAATTTCTTTAAAATCGAAAGTATCGAATTTTTAAAGCGTTTTAAGAGTTTCTTTTTCTAAAATTAAATGCTTTTAAAAGCGTAATAAAGCGTTAATCGAATAGTATTTTCGATTTTTTTTGTGTATTATTATTATATTGAATTTCGGAGGTATATTTAAAAGTTTGCGCGAATAATAACGTTTCGTTTATTAATCGCGTTATATTTAAAAGAATTAATAAATAGGAAAATATTCTTTTAAATTATAGTTTTATTTTAATTCGAATAATTTCTCGTATTTTAATTATTCGGATCGAAGAATTTAATTTCTTCGGGATTTTATTTTATCGAAAAATTTATTGTAAAATTAATAATATTATTAAAGTTTATTTGGAATATATTAAATGGTATTAAATTACTATTGAAAATCGGATTACTATTAAAAATTGGATTACCGTTAAATATAGAGTTACTTTTACCGTTAAAAGTTGGATTATTTCTAATATTAAAAACTAAATTAGTATTACCGTTAAAAGTTGGATTATTGAGTGCGTTATTATTCTTATTATTATTATCGCCGTCGTTACGAAGGTTTACCGTATTAAAGCGATCGCGACGTTTGCGATTATCGTTTTATAAGCGGTTTCTTTTATTTAATAATCTTATAAAAAATCGAATAATTTTTTGCGATATTTCGAGGGATAATAAAAGCGATTGTAATAAAGTTAGTAAATCGGGCGTTAATATACCGTTTTTTCCGCCGTTATTTATTATATTACTTTTAAGTAATAATTAGTTCGATGATCGTCGAATAATAAAATTAAATTCTACGTTACTTCCGTTTTTAAACGAAGTCTCGATAATTGATTGTAATTTTATTTGCGTCGAGAAATACGTATTTAAATAGTATATAAATTTTTTAATTATTATTCCGAAGTAAATTTTATCGATTATTTAATCGTTAAAATATAATAAGGACAACGATTCGTTATTATCGTTTATTAAAATTGAATCGATTATTATAGACTCGGATTATAGTAATTATTCTCTCGACGTCGATATATTTTTTAGTAGATATTATTTTAAGATTTAATCGAGAATATTTGCGACGTTTTTAATTTTACCGGCGTATTTATAATTCGTTTATTTGAATCGATAAAATTAATAAGCGAATATAATGAATGCAATGTAACGGTTGGCTCGCTTAGTTAATTATTAGGGTGGTTATATATAATAAGGACTAAGTAATTCTAATGAAGAGTAACGTTTAAGTTTAATTACTAAGTATAGTATAAAAATACTATATTTGAGTTGAGTACGAAGCTCTTATTTAAGGGAATCCTTTCTACTTATATAGAACCTTCTTACTATTAGAGTCCAAAATAGTGGAGTCTTTAATTATTCTAAGACTCTTTCGTTCGAGACTCTATTACGTGACTATTAAATCCCGTGTCCCATGATCTTAGGGTCTACTGTAGGCGAGTTTACTCGCTTATTGAATCTATAGTCCATTAGATCATGTGAGTCGTAATACTATCCCTCTTTTAGTTAGCGTAGTCCCGACGCTTAAATCAAGGTAAAGAAACGTCGTCTTTCGTATCGTAATTTTCTTTCCTTTCTATTATCTTTTATTATATCGCTTATCGCACATAAGAAAAGAAAAGAAAGATTAGCGCTTGCTTTACGTATCGAGAAATTAAAGCGCCCGATTAAAACGTATTTTCACTATAAGAACTACGCCCGCTAATACTTCTTTAATAAATCCGAGTCGCCGCGCTACTTTAAGTACGTTCGATTTAAACGATTTTACGATTCCGCGAGTTACTTAGAAGTAGTAGTTCGCAAACTCGTGTATCGTTTTTTTTGTGGTCCTCGGCCTAAAAGGACCCCCGTGGCTACTCTTGAACTTCCTCCGAGTCCCGTGTTGGATCTTTTTACTACTTGGTTGCCAGCCTTCGAATTGAACGTTTTCGAACTCGAAATAGCCGACTTTTTTCTTTGGGCAAACCCGGGTTTTAATAGTAGAATATCTCAAGCTTTCTACGGTAGTTGAAATTCCGCTTAAGTTCTTATGTGTTTTTCGATTGTAAGTATCCTTATTATTTGATCAAATACTTGATTTGATTCTTAATACGCTAATAATCTAAAATATTTTTTATATCGTATTTAATATTTAAATTAATTAGTTCGATTTTAACTTTTAAAGTTCGCAGTGCTTTTAATAATATTAATTCGAGGAGAGATATATAAAATACCGGATGTATATTTATATTATTAAATAAAGCGAGTTCGTAATTAATTAGACTTTTGATTTTTTTGATTTTATATAATCTAATTTTCTTATAATTTAATTTATCGTTTAATCGTTTCGTTTTAATGTTTCGGCGAATTAAATAAACTTTATCCCCTTTTTTAAGCGTAAGTTCTATACTACGGTACTTATTGTAGTATAGTGCTAATTTAGTAGCTATAAATTGTATATTTTCTACAAGTTTTTCGCGTAAAGACTTTAGTTTATCGATTTGAATTTTAGCGTTTTATATTTTCGACTCTATTAAATACGGTATTTAATATGCTTTTAATTCGTATTTATAGTTAGTATAAAAAGGCGAGACTTTCGTACTTTTTATTATTACGCTATTATACGCGAATTGTATTAATAATAAGAATTCCGCCTAATTATTTTATTAATAATTGACGTAATAACGGAAATATATTTCTATAATTTAATTTAATCGTTTTATTTATTCGTTTATTTAAAAGTAGAAAATTATCGAAAGCTTTTATTTGATTTTTAGTAGTGTAATTAGAGTAATTTAGAATTTCGAAGTAAAAAGTTTATTTCGATTTAAAATAATCTCGTTTAATACTTCGTAATTAGTTATTATAATTCGCAAGAATATATAAATTAAATTTTTTATTATATATATTTTAAAGTATAGAATTATATATATATACTTCGTGAGCTTATTTGTAATTATAAGGATAACGTTATATTCGATATTTAATATCGGTTTTTTCGAAAGTAATAATTTTACTACGAAATTTTAAATAATAGACTTTTAAGCGCTTAAAAGTGTATTTAGTAATCGTATATTACTATAAGGAGTATATTTCGCGGCTTTATTCCGAATACACGTATCGTATTTACTAATAACCTCAATAGTTTTCTTTTTGAGTCTTAAAATATAGAAGTCCTTAAAAATCCGTTCTACGGTTTTCGTAATTCCTTAGTATTTGTAAATTAAGAGTTTATACTATTTTTTAATGAACTTTAATTGGAAGTTCTTAAGAACGTAAAGTTTCCCTTGGAATCGCAATGTTTTAAATTCGCTCGTAAAAAGCTTTATTAAGTATTGTAAAACTATTTTTGCGATAAAGTTTTTATCGTAATTCTCTTTGAAATTATCGATAAGCATCGTATCGATTAACTTTGAAATAGTAGTAATTATTGCTTTATTAAATATTAAATCGCTTTTGACTTTTTTGAGTATCGTATATAAAAGTAATTTAACGTCGTTTTAATACTTCGCTTTTCGATTAAAAGCGTTTACTTTACCGTTTTTTGATTTTTTAATATATAAAATTTTAAAGTTATACGTAATTAACGTTTTAATTTACTATATTTGTTTTCGATTAAATTCTTTCGTTATAATAAAAGATATTAAGTTTTTATAATTAGTGTATATTTATATTTAATATTTCGATTTTTCTAAATAAACTCTTTATATTCGAAACGCTTTTATAATTGTAAGCAATTTTTTATCGTAAATTTCGTAGTTTAATTTTATTAGTAATATTTTGCGAGAGTAATATGCGATTAGCTATTATTTGCTTTATTCGCTCGATTAATTAAGTATTGCGTCGATTACAAAATCCGATGCGTTTATTTCGATAACGATATACTTATTTAAATCGAACGTAAAAAGGAACGGTGCTTCCGTAAAGCGTTATTTAAATTAGTCGAAGGCTTTTTAAGCTTCGTCCGTCTATTTAAATGCTTAATCTTTTTTCGTTAATATTATTAAAAGTACTATTATTGCCGAATACTTTTTTATAAAGCGTTAATAAAAGTTCGCAAATCCTAAAAAAGATTATACGTTTTTAATTATTTTAAATACTTATTAATTGAATATTATCGATATTTTCGTAAAATCTATTAATAAGTTTTCGATTGAAATTATATAATTTAAAAAGTCTATTTTTTTTATATAGAATTCGTATTTCTCGAGTTTATAAATTAAATTCGTATTTTTTAAAGTAATTAATATTATTTCGATATTATCGATATATTTTGCGAGTATTTTAAAATATATTAAAATGTCGTTTAAATAATATATAATTATAATATTTAAAAATAGTCGTAAAACTATATTTATTATACGTATGCACGTAATTAGTGCATTAATTAAATTGAACGATATAATTAAATACTCGTAATGCTCGTGTTTTATTTTAAACGCTATTTTCTATTTTTTTCTTTTTTTTATTCGGATTAAATTATAAGCTTTACGCAAATCTAATTTACTAAAGATTTTAATTCTTTAAAGTCTATCGCGTAACTCGTTTATTAGTGGTAATAAGTATCGATTTTTAATAGTAATCTCATTAATTTTTCGGTAATCGATATATAATCGTTTCGTTTTATTTTTCTTTAATACGAATAATATTAGACTTTTTATTAGCGAAATCGATAATTATATAAATCTTTTTATTAAGTTCTCGTCGATGTATTTTTTAAGCGTCTTTAAATCGTCTATCGATATTTAGTAAATAAACGAATATAATAGTTTTTTTCCGTTTTATAAAAGTATCTCATAGTTTTATTACTTATACTTAAAGAATACTTCGATCTTTTTCTCGTTTTTAAAAAAGTTTAAAAACTCGTAGTATTCTATTAGTATTTACTTTAATAATAGATTTTAAATATAATATTTTAATTCTTTTAAAGAAATAGCGCAAACTTCTCTTTAATTTTTCGTTCTTATTTCGATAAACGAAATTCTATAAATTTAATACTTATTAAACGTAAACGTTTCTTTAATTTAATCGATCGTTAAATTATATTATTTAATTTATAATATTTCGAGTATAAATAAATAATCGATATTAATTATATCGAAGCTTATTTTCTTAGTATATTCTCGTCGTATAATTATAATTTATAGCACTATTTTTACGTCGATTTATTCGAAACTTAAAGAGTTTTTATCGATTATAATAATAAAATATAATCGTAATTTAATTATCGTAGCCTATTTATTATTTAATATTAATTATTTTAATACGTAATTACTTATTACTCTCGAATCGATTATTACTTTAATTTTATATACATTTATTTGTACTACACAAAATAGTTATTCGATACTTCCTCTAATAATATAAATCTCCTTATATTATTGTTTATTGAATATATTTTCCCACCGGCAGTTTAACTCGTTAGCGTAAATAAGTCGGAATACACGTTTTACATTAAATAGTAATTATATTGCTCGTTCGAAAGTTTCTTCGTAGTATATAAAGTTATCTTTTGTATTTTACTACATTTTTCGATTCGCGCTTTCCGCGAATACTTCGTAATATCGTCTTATTATGAGTTCGTAATTAAGTATAAAAAGAGCGTCGTTTAATATAAATAATTGTTGTATGTAGTAATTAGTACCGTTGCGCTGTCTTTATTCAATCCGTCGATAATTTTAATATATGACTTCGTATATTTAATCGTATTTTAGTTTTCTCGTGTCTAATTGAAGCTCAACGTACCGAGCTCCTCCGTTTAAGTTTTACTATTTACGAGTGCAAGTTGTAAAGCTATCCTCTCGTTAATAGACATACTATTCTTGTCCTATTCGCGGGTAGTGTTCGAGTTAAAGGTCCGGCGCCGTAAGAGACTTTAATAGTCCCTAATCGTCGTACTTTAGTAGTTCTTCGTCTTTTAACTCGGAGTTTTCTATAAATAATTAATGACGATTAATTAAAGTTTTGATTTTATCGAATTATTTTATTAAATCGTTTACGTTATCGTTTATCCTATTAATCTTTTATTATTAGTTATCCCTCGGAAGCCTTTCTTTTGCCGCTCGTTTGGCGAGGTTTGCCGCTTACTCCTCTTAGAACCTCTAAAAGTCCTCTTCGGGGATTAGTCGGAACGTTCTTAAGTCGTCTTCTAACTTAGGCCACTCGTCTTAAGTATTGATTAATCGTTCGTCCGATTCTTCGTCCGTGTACAATACTCTTCTCGTGATCGCATACACTTAGTGGGGTTCGTTGTAACCCCCTCGTCTAATCGCGTTAACTTGTTTCTTCGGGTGTCCGTTCTATAGTTTCTTATTCCTATGTGAGTTGGCTATGTGTCCCGGAAGTCTACATTCGAAGCACAATTTCTTTTCGCGACGTCGGTTCATTTCTTCTTTAGAGAGTTGTTTCTTTTTTCCTCTGAAGGTAGCGTCGATTTCCATGGGTTGCGGCTAATAACTACGAGAATCGAAGTTCTTTTTACTTAGTTTCTTGTAGTTGTACTCGATCGAGTATTATCCCTTCTTCTCCAAAAATCGTTCGAATAGTCGATTATCGATTTGAATTACTGCATTGATTATCCTTTGTAAGTCTTTAAGTTTATCGCGACGTACAAACTCGTCTTTGACCGTATTTCGAAGTCCTTTATAGAATTGAGCCATCAATACTTCATCGTTCTAATTGATACGCCCCACGTATTATTGGAATTCAACTGCGTAGGCAGAAGTAGCGCCGTGCTAGCGTAGCCCTTGCAACTTCCTTTCAATTGATCTCTCTTCATCCACGTCTCCAAACACCTTAGAGATCTTGCTCTTGAACCCATCAAAGGTCCCAAAGATTTCCGTAGTGGAGTCGTTTTACTTACTAGCATCTAATCCGCAGTCGAAGTAGTCCTTTTGCGCCGTTTCGACCCAATCGAAGGCAGCGCCCGTAAAGAAAGTAGTGGCCCACAATACTTCTTCGAATTCGGCTTTGAACTTGTCTTTATTGAATTCGATGTACACCGTGCATTGTATGAGGTAAAGGCGTAGCTTGTTCCGCGTTCCATCGTATAAGTCAAATTCACGAACTTTTAGTGTCCTAGAGACTACGCTAGTCTCGACCGATAGTGGCGTAGACTTAAGAGTCGACTTAGTAAATGAGGATCCGATAGTAGATATGGTGGAATACTTAGTTAGTATCACAAGAGATAGTGCTCAAAGTGTAACGGTTGGCTCGCTCAACTAATTGTTAAGGTAGTTGTATGTGATAAGGATTAGGTGATTTTAATGAAAAGTAACGTTCAAACCTAGTTACTAAGTATAGTGTGAAGATACTGTATTTGAGTTGAGTACGAAGCTCCTATTTAAGGGAATCCTTTCTACTTATATAGAACTTTCCTATTACTAGAGTCCAAAATGGTAGAGTCCCGGTGGAATACTTAGTTAGTATCACAAGAGATAGTGCTCAAAGTGTAACGGTTGGCTCGCTCAACTAATTGTTAAGGTAGTTGTATGTGATAAGGATTAGGTGATTTTAATGAAAAGTAACGTTCAAACCTAGTTACTAAGTATAGTGTGAAGATACTGTATTTGAGTTGAGTACGAAGCTCCTATTTAAGGGAATCCTTTCTACTTATATAGAACTTTCCTATTACTAGAGTCCAAAATGGTAGAGTCCCTCTTAATAGATCTTCGAACGTTATATAAACGTTCTTAGGGACGTACTACTATATTTGTAGTAATTATAATGGGTAGAAAAAGATGATTCATTCTTTACGTTATAAGGTTATTACTTCTAATAGGAGGCTACGCTTAAATTATTATATAACCACGCCATTATATAACTACGCCATTATACCGTAATATAAAAGAACTTTAAAAAATACAAATATAATTTAATTAAATAATCATTTAATAATGGAATAAAAAAGTAAATTTGGAAATAAATAAATAAATAATTTTTATTTTTATTTTTATTATTTTGATAATTAATATTTTAATATTTGATTTCTTTAATTATATAAGTAATTAAATGCCCCCCTTAAAAAATAAAGAGATAAATAGAATATATTCATTGATATTAGACTAAGATCTTAGTGTTTGTGATAATCCCCGGACATGCCAATAACAACGCTAATAGTATCTTCAAAGGTTACCAATCAGGCTGTGCAAGACGTCGTCGGCCAGACTAAGGAGCAGGTAGCGCATCGAGGACCAATACTAGAGTGTATTGTCAGTCGCCAATAACTTACAGTAACCGAGGACACAGTTAATTATCCGTTTCCACCATATCGAAGGCTGCCCGTCTAGCGAGTATTGCTGCCGCCTCCGCTTCAGCCGTTATCATACCAACGAGAAGGGCAACAGTTCGCAACATGATGATCGACGCCCATGAGCCTGTTCAAGTAGTCGCTGACTTTTGATAGCGGCAAAAATTTCCATGCAATGTAGTTGTAACACAACATCGAGGGGCCTGTAACAGACACGACAACAGTCGTGGGACGTCAACTTTGGTCCCCAAGGTCATGAAACAAAGGCGTCCAGCTTCCTAGCGCCGTGGCTGGGCTTCGCCATTCGCTTCACTGCATCCTACACCAGTGATTCCAACAATACGCCTTTCTCTGACTTGGAAAAGCGTGGCTTTTGGCATTGGTATCGGCATCTCCTAAAGCAGTAATTCCTTTTACCGAGAGGACTCTGCTGTGGGCGTTTCCGTCAATACCACCGACGGCACAGTCAATGGGCGTGCTTCCAGCTTGGGGTCAGGAGCGAACGAGTACCTTGGAAGTCCTTATGCGCAGCCAACTATTGGCGGCAATCTATGTCTTGCTGCGCCGAAATCGACCTCACCCATCAGTTCAGTGCAGTAAACTATGTATGTTGTAGATTCGAAGGAGTTTTGAGCTTAGCTAACGTGTATATAGAGTCCGTAAATTTGAGATATACATCAAAGTCTAGAGAAAGTTACTCACCAAGGTTGAGTATTGTCCTTCTTCTTCCCTCAAGGCATAGATATATATTGCGACAGCCCTGGAACGCGATCCTCTTGTCGCAAGCTCAGATTGGGAATATATTCCTTGCCCTTAGATTATTGTAGTGATGTCTCCTCTCATCTCCTTCTTTCCTATCTCACTCGTTGCCCCTCCAACTTCGTTGACCCTCCGAGCCCATGTGCTCGCCGTGCTCGTGTCCTGGAATTGATCAAGACCAAACGGCGAAGCATCATCTGTCTCTGGTGCTGTCTGCGCAGAGTTCTTGGTTTCGTGGACGAAACAAATCCCTGCCGGAAGTGGACGAGGCTGAGATAAGCCTGTGCCATCAGAGTGGGCTGCTTATCCACAGCCTTGATCTTCAAGCAACGACTAGGCAGTCCAGTACCATGAGCCTTCATGTTGGCCCAGCGGATGAGGGGTGTGTACTGTATAGCGTATGGGGCTGCGAAGAACTTCCCTGCCATTTTTCTTAGTCATCTAAAAATTTCCCTGTAGTCATGTCCTCATTCTCTAGTAGAATTGTGACGGACCGGCGACGGGACCTGGAGAGTGTTTGACCCCTGCCGCCGCATGCCCATATCGAGAACTGCAGACGTGGACGTCGAGAGTGGGTGAAGCTCGAACGATATTTTCTCAGGCGTTGGAGTGCTGGCCTGCGGTCTTGTGGGTGTGTTAGGTGACAATAATTGACCTGAAGAATGTCGAGACTGGGGCGACTGAGGAGATGGTGCTCGAAGTGTCGGTGAATCACCTTCAGCCCCAACTCCAGAGCCAGTGCTACTTGTGAAACTGCCGGCTCTCGACCGTGCTCCGCGAACCATTGGCGTAACGTTCCCATCCGCATCCCGCAACTTGTTGTATTGCTCTCTGATCTGAGGCAAGGCACTATTTCGGTGCTCTTCGCCAGGGATTTCAGGAAAATCGTCAGCTCTCCCACGCTTGAAACCCGAGTCATCGAAACGATCGTCAGCTGCTGTACCAAAATAGGTGACAACAGTGGTCAATGCTTTGGCGACTTTGTGTCTATATCCCACATTGGTCACAGGCTCTTTTTCGCTCGAGATCCTTCGGATATGGTTTTGAAAACTATGTCGTATGTTGGTAGATGAGGAGTGGATTGGTACTGTAGATCGTCCCACGCGATGTTCCGTTCCCGTGTCACTAATGTGATCTACAGAAGCGCTTCGCTTGTCTTCGCTTGGCTTGTCTTCATCCTCTGGCGATTTTCGGTCTACTGCGACGAGAAGGTATATCGATCCTAGGACAGCCAGTGCAGTACCAACAATAGGTGCCCATTGACCTAGATGTGTCAGAAATATGCCAAGATCTCGAAAAGATGAACACCTACCAATACTAGTTATAGGTTCGGTCTGGTACACGACCTGATGACTCCAGAAATTCCTTTCGCCGATGACGAGAATTGCCAGCACTGCAGCACCGAATACAGGAATTTCAACAGCACTTAGGAACAACCTGACCATCCCGTTCACACCTTTCATTTGTTTCATGGTGGCACCATTCGTGCCCGTGATCGGCTCGTTCATCTGCTCCTCGTTCTTGCGCCTCGTCTTCCAATTAATCTCGAGAATCTTGTTCCACATGAAAATCAGCGAGAGGATGGCAGGAATACAGCAAGCAGCTGCCATGAGCGTAGCAGTGTCGAAGGTGAGCCTTTCCGGTGTAGGAATCACGTAAATGTTGTTCGCTGCACCTCGCCGCATGGGGGAGTGTGGTCCTTGGTCGATGGAACAAACAAGACCGCATCTGGCGGCCCCATAGGGGAACTTGCTAGCGTCAGAGGGTATTGGGTTTCCATCATCATCGTGCGTGCAATTCACTGGGTTGATCCGGAAGAACTCGACTGTCAAGCTTAGGATGCCTGTGGTAAATTGTATCATGAGCATGGTTTCACACATTGATCGAGACTGCTACGCTACTCACCAGCAAGAAGGAGAAGCGTCCATAAGTAGATGATGTTCCGGCCTGGATCGAAGAAATACGTTCGAGATAACCTGACAGTTACCGGGGCTGCCAAGATCCCAATTGAGCAAAGTTGGAATGCTCCGTAGACATCCATATCAGCGGCGCCTTGGGTACGAACTTGTCAGTGTCAAGACATGTAATTAATTTGGCATAGACTTACCATCAACATGGATTGCCGCGAGGACGATACCATGCAGAGCCGCAACAGCTGGGAAAAGTAATGCCGCTGCCAGACAGGCGCTCCTGAGCCATGCGGCTTTTCGTGCGAAGATGCAGGCAGCTATGAGGGCGTAATACCTACAAGGGAAAGAAGACATGTCAGTTATCGCGGCAATAGAATTATTCAAGCTTTCTTAAGTATGGAGTCATGGACGCGCAAACGAGGGAGGAAAACATACAAGACCCTTGATCCTGGGCCGTACTGGCCGGAGACAGGCCAAGCACAAACGACTTGCAAACCACTGCTGGTAGCATTTGGGATGGTAGAGCTTGCGGTTCGATCGATGAAAGCATTCACCAGCGAGGTCGATGGCAGCGCTGGCATGGCTCCTGATCCGTTTGAAAATAGGATAGCTCCGAGGAACAACAGACAGCGAGCAAAGAACATAAATCTCTATGTCGCCCTTGCAGCAAGAGAGATCGAGACATTGTCTACAGATGCGAAGAGATTGAAATCTCTCGACAGCCTCATTGTCGATAATGGGGTAAGAGGACGCCGGCATTCAAGACGGTGGTCTCTGTGGTCTCACCCGACACGACACGACACGACCCGGGCAGGCAGCAGGATTTTTGCGCCCCGGTGAGGCTCAAGCGGATGAGCGACAATTGCGACCGAATCATCGTATGCGGCATCCCGTGTCTCGGTATAGACACTCACTCTCACCTTCCTTCAGTCTTCAGATCTCCAGCGGCAGCCTGAACAATGAGGAGCGCCTCATCGGAATTTGTCGCCACAAATTCCCTCCCTGGCACGTTTTGCACGTTTTGCACGTTTTGCACGTTTTGCCTCCTCACCGTCTCACCGTCTCACTTGCTGTAAAAGCTGTCAGCCCCACTTAAACCGGCTGTGCTCACTAAGGAAAGCGGAAGTCATCCATCCATCATGCATCACAAAATCATAAATCGATCCTTGTGCTCTTTTTTCAACACCACCATCCATCATATCGAGCCTGCGCGCCCAGCACAAGCACTTCGGTGATGCCCTTGCCTCTTCGGTTCCTCTGATTACGACGATCAGCTGCGTGAGCGTCGACCTGAGCACCCCCGTCATCTTTCGGGCAAGCGCAAGCACGCGTTATTCACGTGCCACCTCTTCGTCATAATGACAGACGATATTGATGTTGATGTTGATGTTGATACCGGCCAGATTGGCAACTGGCGATCTATCGTCACCCTAATTGTGTTCATCCTCGCCAGTAAGTTCAAATTGCGCAGATTATGGCGTACTATTAACCTGCTGTCTATGACACAGATATCATAGTACTTTTCCCCTTTCACGTCCCAATCTACGTACCGCGACCACTTTCGAATGCTATCTTGGATGTCCTAAGTGCTTTGCGAGTCATATCGCCAAGGCAAGCCCGCTCTCAAAATGTGTCCAAGGATGATCAGGATGAGAAAGTCAAGCCGTTCGTGAAACTGAACTTCCCTTTGAACTTTGTGACGGCACCCCTGATAGCAGATCTCTTCCTGCTTGCTATCCTCGCTATTGGCCGAAAAGAAGTGCACGATGGAGTAAGTGGTCCTTCGTCATTTTGTATTTTTGTTCTACCTCGAACTTCAACAAGAACCCTCTAACCTATTAAACAGACGATAGGGGCCAATCACATCTCCCCAATCGACATCATGGTGTTCTTTCTCACATTGGCATACATTGCTATATCGATTGATGCCTCTGGTCTAATCCGTTACCTGGCATTCAAGGTGCTTCAAAAGGGAGGCGAGGTTGGGCACAGACTATTCTTCTACCTCTACGTCTTCTTCTTCGGCCTGGGCAGCTTTATTGGAAACGATCCCATCATCTTGTCTGGCACGGCATTCCTCGCGTACATGACTAGGGTCTCTAGCAATATCATTCACCCAAGAGCGTGGATCCACACCCAGTTCGCCATTGCAAACATCGCCTCAGCAATTCTTGTTTCCTCCAACCCAACAAACCTTGTTTTGGCAGGAGCTTTCAACATCAAGTTCATCGAATACACAGCAAACATGATCGTTCCAGTGGTTGTCACTGCTATTCTGTTGTTCCCGTTCTTGCTATACATCGTCTTTGCAGACCCAAGTCTCATCCCGTATTCGATCAAGATGCATGAGCTCTCGCCGGAAGCAAGAGCTAGGGCTCCAGTCAACCCAAACATCCCCCATGCTCGCGGCGTGGCTGCGGAAGAAGAGAAAATGCTCGCGGATAACGAACAAGGCAGACTTCTTTCTCTGGAAGAGATCATGAATCCTTTCCTGGACAAAGGCGGCGCAGCTTTTGGAGCTGTCATCATGACTGCGACGCTTGTCACTGTATTGGCGTTGAATGCGGCCAGTCAGAGCAAAGGCGAACATCCTGTGTTCTGGGTGACATTGCCTGCTGCGTTTGTCATGTTCTGCTTTGACATGGGATCCGGCTGGGTAAACCGGCACGAAACCCGAAGGATTGCATTGAAGGGCCGACAAGAGCTTGAGCAAGCCCGAGTTGATCGAGCAAATCGAACGGAAGAAGGCGAGGAAATGCAAGATACAGCTTCAGGGCCGAAGGTTTGAAATCCCGTACCGCAGTATACTTGCTCAGACACTAACAGAGACACAACAGCGTGATACTACCACGAAGACAGACGCTGAGATCATGCCAGCAGATAGCATTGCAGGACCGTCGCAAGAACGGTCAGGCACGACTTCAAGCAGGGAGACGGACGAGGAAAAGCAGAACAGCTCCGAGGTGCAAGCCACGCTCGGACAGACACGTGGACAGCCGACACTTGCATCCCTGGTCAAGGATGCGTATCGATGGTCGCAGGAGACGTTTCCTACCGTCACAACTGTGGCCGCGCACTTGCCGTTTGCGCTCCTTCCTTTTGCTTTCGCCATGTTCGTCCTTGTACAAGCCTTGGTGACGAAGGGCTGGGTCAACGTCTTCGCTTATGGGTGGGAGTGGGTATTCTCCGAGTTAATTCTTCCTCATTCAGATTGTTTCGGGATGCGTAAGACATAATTCACCTCCCGAAACATACCTCCTCCTCCCCATTCAGCCCATTCTTCTTGAAACCTGCCTTGGAGAAGTAATACTAACACCGAGATTTCCTGCAGTCACTGGGTTAATAATACTGGTACCGTTGGTGCAATTGCTGGCATGGGTTTCATCTCCGTCATCCTTTGCAATGTAAGTCTCCCATGTCTGCCGTCCGAATCTGTAGCCTGGACAAGGAATGGACTTGATTAGCTAACATGTTTTGCCGAATCCTAGTTTGCCGGCACAAATATTGGCACCACCATCCTCCTCTCTCGAGTGATACAGGCGTGGCAACAAATTCACCACAACAACCCAATACCCATCACTAACCGGACCTTCTGGGCGACAGTCTATAGCATGGCTCTCGGAGTCAACTATGGTGCGTTCAGTACGGCATTCAGCGCTTCCCTGGCCGGTCTTCTGTGGCGAGACATTCTCTCCAAAAAGCACATTCACGTCAAGCGTCTCGAGTTTGCGCGTGTGAACCTCCCAATCATCGCAATTGCTATGGCAGTCGGTTGCACTATCCTCGTTGGCGAGGTATACATTATCAGGAACAACGACGCCTACAATAAACCATGATGACAATCTCGTCGCATCTTGAACCAGCCGCCGGATTTTATCTATCTCTTGTCGATGTGGAACTTCTCGCACGGTACTTAAAAACCCTTGGATATTACGAGGAGATTCTGCGCCATCTATCCGGACTTGTGGGTCCAGAGATGGGGCAACAGGCGCCTTGTGTGGCACATTTATACACCGATGGACGATGTAGTGTTGGGATGGCCGCTGGCCAAAACGCTCGTGGCGTTGGGTGCAGGATTAACATAGTCCACACGATATGCACCAACAGCAGTGTACTGACGCTTTCCCTAAATTTGAGACGGACCATTCATGGATGATGGATCTGGTAGGTTAAACATCGTCCAATCGATATTTTCGATATCATTGCCCATGAAATTGAATGGGTCGAGAAAACCAAACGCTGCCTCATCGCCTTGAATGTGACCATTCCGAGAGTTTAGCAGCAGTGAAGCATGATTCACCCCATGAACATCGCCAGCTGCTACATTTGCATCAGGAGAGGTTCCTGGGAACGCTGGCGAGTTTGGAAGGCTCGTGTTTGTGGCGGCATTCGACAGCCTCGAATTGTTCAATGTAAGATGGATGGCGTGAGACACTCTCAGCGCATCTCTGCTGACTGTAGACTTCTCCATACAAATCGGGTGAGATTGCTCTAGTAGCGCGAGCGCTTCATTCTCCGTGGCGGTGTCGATGATCGGATTTTGGTGGCCTCTTTTCCTTCGTAGGTGGACCACAAGGCACAAGACCATGATGCCCAACATAAAATCATTCATTGTGAAATTAGTGAGCATCCAACGCTCTGCATGTAATTGGCCACCAGGAGAGAACTCTTTGTACATGTCAATGAATTGACTGACAAGTTTCTTCCCAGCATCAACACAAGTGCGAGTACTGAAAGCATTGCCTCGAGCCATATACCTGCGATGAAGAGCACATAGACTTTTTAGGTAGATGAACTCGACGTATATTCTAGTCATGACTAGATAGGCTGGATCTGTGATTGACTCTGAAAGGGGGCGTGTCTGGAGAACATGTGGTGTCATCTCGTGCATTTGCCGAATCTCGTCGTCGAGCTGGAGAATTTCGGATTCGGACTTCTCCTTGAGGGAGAGTACATCTTGGCAGACTTTGCCGAAGCTGACCATCTGTCTGTCTTTGACTATGAACCACAGTAGTCTTGATGGCTCATTTTCGGATCGAGATGCTGGGAGTATCTGTGTATCTTCGTCGAAGTCCGAATCCAAGAGGTTTCTTGGGGATTTGGTATCGCATTGCTCGAGAGTGATATTGCTTGGGAGGCCCAGCCTATCAGATCGGACAGTCAGTTCTTGCCTGTCCTGTACGGCTCGGGATGAGGTTGGCTGGATCAAAGAGACTACAGTACTGTGCAGATATCGTGAGGGCACGAGAGGAGTAGAGTATGACTCTGGCGTATTGTGCCGAGACAATGGTTTGATTTTACTGACTGGAATGAAGCCATAAGGTCCATCTGCTTGACAGCCGCCCAGAAACGTCTGCGCATTTCCGCCTCGAAGACTGAAAGGGTCCCGAACGAGTCGGCATCCCTGTGATAACCTCGCTCGTAGGCCCTGTCAACAAACCCCGGATTAGCCATCACTTCCCCACCATTGGGAACAGTACCGCTACACATCCACAGCGTGATAGAATACGTAGGCGTGTAGCAGAACTCCGGGACACAGATTCTGAGAATGGAGAAGTAAAGGACTAGTTCTTGATGGAAGATAGATAGGACTTACATGCGGATCACCGTACCGAGAAGTGCACCTGCCTCTCGAGAGGGATCCAAGGTTCTGAGATTCTTACAATGAGCATACCTGAAACGAATTAATTAGGGGGGGTTTTTTTTGTGATGAAGGAGACGAGCTATGATTACGAAATATAGGAAGGAATGCAAAACACGGCGATGTGGGGGTGGAGCAAGGAGACAGGTGATTACATAGCAAGTGCCTCCACCGCAAACTCCTGTGGTCGATGGTATTGCCCTGCCACGAGGCACTTCGCAGCAGCCTCATGAAAGATTGATCGTCTCGAGACCAGGTCATCCTGTGAAGAGCGATGTTCCCCAGTCAAGGATGCCAAGCAGCAGATGGAAAATAACATGGAAAGCCAGAGAGGGTTGATATTTGCAGTGTCGGTCCAGAATTCTTGATACTGCCGTTGGAAGCAAAATGTGTGGACAAATGGGATGATGAAAGTCTCTCCTCGAAAATAGAGTGCAATGGAGCGATCTACTTCAACTCTTGGAGGCAAACTCTGGGAGAGAATGGTCTGTATGTCGTAACCCAGAGATGTCCCAAAGATCAATTCGCTACCGGAGTAGGAGGGCTCAAATGCAACTGGGTCTTCGGCTTTCTCGATGTCGGCGGGGCTGTCCAACAAGACCTTCAACCCTTGGATGTCGTCTAATACGGCCATCCAATGCGTGGACCCAACATACCTGGCGTCGACTTGTTCACCTTGAAGCTGATCCAACCCTAGCGCTGGCTCGCGAGGCAAGTTTGGCGTTGCCGGTGCCACAGGCCTTGCTGGAAGTACGCCGTTGTCCGATTGAAATGATGTCTGAGGTGAAGCCTGTGTTTGCATCAACTGTCTGACCGTTGATTCGAGACGCAGCAACCTGTCCTCTGCCGCAGCATGGAGATTGGAATCAAGTCTCAATATAGGAGGCTGCCGATAGCTGCAAGCCTCTCCTTCGCCCCTTCTCCCGCAGCTGCTGCATGGTTGACCACGATCGCAGCGAAGTTTGGACTTTCGACATTGATAACACACGAGCGACTCTCGTGGTCGTTTGGTCACCTTCCCTGAGGGATCTTGTGACGGCGAACCAGTCTTGTGTGCACGAAATTTGCCAATAAAGTTGTTCATAATGGCTCGGGCACGAGAGAAACGTGTAGAAGATGTCTGGGAGAGGCATTCAGGAGGTGGGCGGTGGAGAGGTTCAAACTGGGGACGGACTTTAGGGTGCAACCAAGCCCACGTCATGAACATTGGGGAGAGGAAGCCCCACCAGTGTCTGCAGGAATTCGTGACCCACGTAAAAAGTGGCCCGTGCGGGAACGCGATATTTGCTCCTTAAACATAAACAACTCTTGACTCTCTAATTATAGCACTATTAACGCGATCGCAGACTCGTAAGAGCACGCTAGAACGTGAAATTAAAGCCTCTGTTTACGATACTCTAAAGAAATCTAATTTCTTCTACGATTAGGATAATGCCGGCCCGAGGGGTATATTATTTCGAGTTACGTATAATAATAAAATCTCTCGAAAAATAAGATAGCGATAATTTAAAGAAAGAGAGTTAAATAGGCTCGGCGCGTGTAGAAAGAGTCGCCCGAAGTCGCAAATACTAAAACGAAAATCTAAAGTTATTAAAACGTAAATTAAATTTATAATATCCTTTCGAAATTCGTATCGCGATTAGTTTCTCGAATATTAAATCGAAAAACTCGATATTTTAATCAAAAAAAAGAGCGTTACAAATATAACTCAAGAAATATACGAGGGGAAAGTAAATATATAAGAAGGTATATATACAAAAAATTATCTCGAAATAAAATAAAATAAAACGGATTACTTATAACGTGGAATATAAAAATAAAACCATAGAAAATTATTAGAGTTTTATTTTTTTTACGGACGAAATACACGTTAACTCTTTATTTATAAAGACCGATTATATTCTTTATTAAACGAAATAGCGAAATCGATTTAATAATATATAAGAAAAACCAAAAAAAAGTAAAGAACAAATTATATATAGCGAAATAAATTAATTAGTATACTAAATACGAAAAATTAGAGTTTTATAACGATAAGGAAAATTATATTAAGCGGTTTAAAAGACTTAGATATAACGGTCGGCTAACTCGGCTAATTGTAAAGTTGGTTATATATGATAAGGACTAAGTAATTCCGAAGGAAAGTAACGTTCAAGCCTTATTACTAAGTATAGTATTAAAATACTGTATTTGAATTGAGCACGAAACTCTTATTTAAGGGAATCTTATCTACTTATATAGAACCTTCCTACTCTTAGAGTTTAGAACGGTAGAATCCTAACCTTTTCTAGGATTCTATACTTCTGGGACTCTATCACGTAACTACTAAGTCTCGTGTTCCATAATCTTAAAGTCTACTTATAACCGAGCTTACTCGCTTACTGAGCCTATAGTCCATTGGATTATATGAGTCGTAACACTATCCCCCTTCCGATTAGCGTAGTCCCGACGCTTAAATCCCAAGTGAGAATTACCGTTTTCGCGTCGCATTCTTCCTTCTTTCCCATACTTCCTCACTATATCGCCTATTGCACATAAAAAAAGAAAAAAGAGGCTAGCACTCGCTTTGCGCATCGAGAAATCGAGGCGCCGAGTTAAAACGTATTCCTACTATAAGAGCCACGCTCGCTAATACTTCTTAAACAAATCCGAGTCGCCGCGCTATTCCGAGTGTATTCGCTTCAAACGATCATGCAATTCCGCGGGCTACTTGGAGGTAGTAGTCCGTAAACCCGTGTACCGTTTCTTCTGTAGTCCTCGGCCTAAAAGAGCCCCACTAACTACCTTTAAACTTCCTCCAGATCCCGCGCTAAATCCTCTTACTTCTTAGTTACTAGCTTTCGAGTTAAACGTTTCCGAGCTCGAGATAGCCGACTTACTTCTCTAAGTAAACTCGAGTTTTAACGGTAAAACGACTCAAGTTTTTCATAGTAATTAAAGTTTCGTTTAAATTCTTATATATTTTCCGAATGTAAATACCTTTATTATTTGATTAAATACTTAATTTGTTTTTTAACGTATTAATAGTTTAAAATATCTTTTATATCGTATTTAGCGTTCGAATTAATTAATTCGATTTTAATCTCTAAAGCTCGTAATACTTCTAATAATACTAATTCGAAGAAAGATATATGAAATACCGAATATATATTTATATTATTAAATAGTGTAAATTCGTAATTAATTAGACTTTTAATTTTTTTGATTTTATATAATTTAATTTTCTTGTAATTTAATTTATTGTTTAATTGCTTCGTTTTAATATTTCGACGAATTAAATAAACTTTATCTTTTTTTTAAGTGTAAATTCTATATTGCGATATTTATTGTAGTATAATATTGATTTAGTAATTATAAACTATATATTTTCTGTAAGTTTTTCGCGTAAAGACTTTAATTTATCGATTTAAATTTTAGTATTTTATACTTTTGATTCTATTAAGTGCAGTATTTGATATACTTTGGATTCGTATTTATAATTAGCGTAAAAAAGCGAGACTTTCGTACTTTCTATTATTGCGCTATTATACGCGAATTATATTAATAGTAATAGTTCCGTTTAATTATTTTATTGATAATTAACGTAATAATAAAAGTATATTTCTATAATTTAATTTAATCGTTTTATTTATTCGTTTATTTAAAAGTAGAAAACTATTAAAAGCTTTTATTTGATTTTTAGTAGTGCGATTAAAGTAATTTAGAATTTCGAAGTAAAAAGTTTGTTTTAATTCGAGATAATCTCGTTTAATACTTTATAATTAATTACTATAATTCGTAAGAATATATAAATTAAGTTTTTTATTATATATATTTTAAAGTATAGGATTATATATGCGTATTTCGTGAGTTTATCCGTAATTATAAAAATAGCGTCGTATTCGATATTTAATATTAATTTTTTCGAAAGTAGTAATTTTATTACAAAGTCCTACGTAATAGACTTTTAAGCGCTTAAAAGCGTATTCGACGATCGTATATTATTATAAGGAGTATATTTCGCGGTTTTATTTCGAATGCACGTATCGTATTTACTAATAACCTCGGTAGTTTTCCTTTTGAGTTTTAAAATATAGAAGTCTTTAAAGATTCGCTTTATAGTTTTCGTAATTTTTTAGTGTTTATAAATTGGGAGTTTATATTGCGTTTTAATGAGCTTTAATTGGAAATTCTTAGGAACGTAAAGCTTCCTTTAAAACCGTAAAGTCTTAGATTTATTCGTAAACGGTTTTATCGGTTATTATAAAGTTATTTTTACGATAAAGTCTTCGTTATAATTTAATTTAAAGCTATCGATAAGCGTAGTATCGATTAGTTTGGAAATAGTAGCAATTATTACTCCATTAAATACTAAACCGCTTTCAACTTCTTTAAGTATTACGTGTAAAAGTAGTTTAACGTCGTCTTAATACTCCGATTTCCGATTAAAAGCGTTTATTTTACCGTTTTTCGATTTTTTAATATATAAAATTTTAAAGTTGTACGTAATTAACGTTTCAATTTATCGTATTTATCTTCGATTAAATTCTTTCGTTATAATAAAAAATATTAAATTTTTATAATTAATATATATTTATATTTAATATTTCGATCCCTTTAAATACACTCTTTATATTCGAAACGCTTCTATAATCGCAAGTAATTCTTTATCGTAAATCTTATAATTTAACTCTATTAATAATATTTTGCGAGAATAATATGCGATTAGCTACTATTTCCTTTACTCGCCGAACTAATTGAGTACTGCGCTAATTGCAAAGTCCGATACGTCCGTTTCGATAACGATATACTTATTTAAATCGAACGTAAAAAAGAACGGTACTTCCGTAAAACGTTATTTAAATTAATCGAAGGCTTTTTAAATCTCGTTCGTTTACTCAAATGCTTAATCTTTTTTCGTCAATATTATCAAAAGTATTACCACTATAAAATACCTTTTCATAAAATATCGATAAAAATTCGCAAATCCTAAAAAAAATTATATATTTTTAATTATTTTAAATACTTATTAATTAAATACTATCGATATTTTCGCAAAATCTATTAATAAACCTCCGATTAAAACTATATAGTTTAAAAAGTCCGTTTTTTCTATATAGAATTCGCATTTCTCGAGTTTATAAATTAAATTCGTATTTCTTAAAGCAATTAATACTACTTTAATATCGTTAATATATTTTGCGAGCGTCTTAAAATATATTAAAATATCGTTTAAATAATAAATAATTATAATATCCAAAAATAGTCGTAAAATAGTATTCATTATACGTATATATATAGTTAGCGCGTTAATTAGACCGAAAAGCATAACTAAATATTCGTAATGTCCGTACCTCGTTTTAAATACTATCTTTTATTCTTCTCTTTTTTTTATTCGAATTAAATTATAAACTCTACGCAAATCCAATTTACTAAAGATTTTAACTCTTTAAAGTCTATCGCGTAACTCATTTACTAGCAATAATAAGTATCGGTCTTTAATAATAATCTCGTTAATCTTCTAATAATCGATATATAATCGTTTTAATTCATCTTTTTTTAATACGAATAATATCGGGCTACTTATTAGCGAAACTAATAATCGTATAAATCCCTTTGCCAAATTCTCGTCAATATATTCTTTAAGTGTCCTCAAATCGTCTATTAATATTTAATAAATAAGTAAATACAATAATTCTTTCCCGTTTTATAAAAGTATTTCATAGTTTTATTATTTATACTTAAAAAGTACTTCGATCTTTTTCTTATCTTTAAAAAAATTTAAAAACTCGTAGTATTCTATTAGTATTTGCTTTAATAATAGATTTCGAGTATAATATTTTAATTCCTTTAAAAAAGTAATACAAACTTCTCTTTAATTATTCGTTCTCGTTTCGATAAACGAAATCCTATAAATTTAACATTTATTAAACGTAAGCGTTTTTTTAATCCAATCGATTATTAAATTGTACTATTTAATCCATAGTATCTCGAGTATAAATAAATAATCGATATTAATTACGTCGAAGCTTATTTTCTCCGTATATTCTCGTCGTATAACTATAATTTGCGGTACTATTTCTACGTCGACTTATTCGAAACTTAAAAGGCTTTTATCGACCATAATAATAAAATATAATCGTACTTTAATTATCGTGGCCTATTTATTGTCTAATACTAATTATTTCGATATATAATTACTTATTGCTCTCGAATCGATTATTACTTTAATTTTATATATATTTATTTGTACTACGTAGAATAATTATCCGGCGCCTCTTTTAACGATATACACTTCTCGATACTATTACTTATTAAATACATTTTCCTATTAACGGCCCGATCCGTTAGCGTAAATAAGCCGAAATACTCGTCTTATATTAAATAGTGATTATATTACTCGTTCGAAAGTCTTTTTGTAATATATAAAGTTATTTTTTGTATTTTACTATATTTTTCGACTCGCGTTTTTCGCGAATACTTCGTAGTATCGTCTTACTACGGGTTTATAATTAAATATAAAAAGAGTATCGTTTAATATAAATAGTTATTACACGTAGTAATTAGCGCCGTTGCGTTGCTTTTATTTAATCCGTCGATAATCTTAATATACGATTTCGTATATTTAACCGTATTTTAATCTTTTTATATCCGATTAAAGTTTAATATACAAAGCTCCCCCGTTTAAATTCTACTATTCACGAATGCAAACTACGAGGCTATCTTCCCATTAATAGACATACTATTCTTATCCTATTCGTAAGTAGTATTCGAGCCAAAAATTTAATGCCGTAAAAAATCTTAATAATCTCTAATCGTCGTACTTTAATAGTTTTTCGCCTTTTAACTCGAATCCTTCTATAAATAATTAATAGCGATTAATTAAAGTTCTAATCTTATTAAATTGTTTTATTAAATCGTTTACGTTATCGTTTATTCTATTAATTCTTTGCCATTAATTGTCCTTTAAGAGCTTTTCTCCGGCCGCTCGTCTAACGAAGTTTACTATTTACTTCTTTTAGAACTTTCGAAAATCTTCTTCGGGGATTAATTAGAACATTCTTAAATCGTTTTCCAATTCCGGCCAAGTGGCCTATAAATCGCTCTACTACTCGTCTAATCTTTCACCGTTATACAATACTTTTTTCGTAATCGCACATACTTAGTGGAGTTCGTTGTAACTTCCGCGCCTAATCGCGTTAATTTGCTTCTTCGATCGTCCGTTCTATAGTTTAGTTTTCTTATGCGAATTAACCACGTGTCTCGAAAGGCTATATTCGAAGTATAGCTTTTTCTCGCGACGTCGATTCATTTCGTCCTTAGAAAATTGTTTCTTTTTTCCTTTAAAAGTAGCGTCGATCTCTATTAGTGAATTGTAGTAGTTATAAAAGCCCGAGCCCTTTTTGCTTTTACTACTTCCTCTTTTGAACTTGCTGGAGTAGTACCCTCTCTTTTCAAGCGCTCGTTCGTACAATTTATTATCGAAGTAAATAGCGTCGTCTATTATAGTTTATATCGAGTCGTATTTATTGCGACGCATCAATTCGTCTTTTATCGCGTTTTTCAACCCTTTATAGAATTGAACTATAAAGGCGTTCTCTTTTTAGCTTATGATTCTACCTATGTACTACTAGAATTCTATTGCGTAAGTTGATACCGCTTCGATTTAACGCAAATTAGATAGTTTGCGTTCTACGATTTTCTCTTTATCTACGTTTTTAAACACTTTAATAATCTTTTCTTTGAATCTTTTAAACGTGCCGAAAATCTCTTTAATTAAAGGGTTTTATTTCGTCGTTTGTTTTTCGCAATCGAAGTAGTCTTATTAACTCGTCTCGATTTAATCGAAAACTGCTCCGATTAAGTATTTTATGCACTAAAGAATTTATTCGTTTTTAGTTCGAAATATATTCTCGTTGAACTTAATATAGAGTGCACACTACATTAAATATACTCGAAGTTTACTCTTAGTATTATCGAAAGTATCGAGTTCGCGATTTTTAATTTTCTTCGATACTTTTACGATAAGTTCTAATGGAGTAAACTTCGGAGTGTTTTTAGACGATAATAAAACGGTAAATATAGTGGAATATTTAGTTAGTATTACAGAGACGATGCTCAAAGTGTAACGGTCGACTAATTCGGCTAATTGTAAAGTTAGTTGTATGTGATAAAGACTAAGTAATTCCGAAGGAGAATAACGTTTAAACTTTATTACTAAGTATAGTATTAAAATATTATATTTGAATTGAGTACGAAGCTTTTATTTAAAGGAATCTCATCTACTTATATAGAACCTTTTTACTCTTAGAATCTAAAACGGTAGAGTTTTAACTTTTTCTAGGACTCTATACTTTTAGGACTCTATTACGTAACTACTAAGTCTCGTGTTCCATGATCTTAGGGTCTACTTATAACCGAGCTTACTCGCTTACCGAGCCTATAGTCCATTGGATCATGTGAGTCGTAACATTAGAAAGCTTAGAAAAAGCAAAAAGATATTTAATAAGGAATATTAATAGCGTTTAAAGGATTAGAATATTATTACGCCGTATAAAATAAACGTTAAATCGAAAGGTAATTTAATGATTTAGAATTACTATTAAAAACGTTTATTATTTGGCTATATAAAGGATATCAAAGTAATTAAAGAAAGAAATTCTAAAGATTAGATTTTGCAAAAAGATAATAATTAGTCTTATAATTATAAACTATCGAAAGATGCGAATAAATTAATAGTTTAAACGATTCGAGACGAAATTAGAATACGCTTATTGGTTTACCCTTTTTAATCCTTTGATTTGAATCCGATCGAAAGTTATTAGTGTATCCTAAAAAAGAGGATACGAAAAAAGGAATAATATACTTTAAACGAGTTTAAAGAAATTATATAAAACGAATAAAATAAAATTATAATAGAAAAAGTTCGTAAGAAAATAATAAATATACTAAAGAAATATAAATTACTCCAAAAATATAATGGGAAAGCTATTAAAACAAATAAATAGTAGTCATAGGCATAATATAGTATTTTTAGTGTTTTTCGCTTAATTTACGTGGGTCACGAATTCTTGCAAACATTGGTACCCCTTGAAATTCTCGTTAACAAAGCCTACATAGGATAGGACAAAGGCGGCGAGTAATACAAGGGCGCACTACGTATTTTACAAGGGCGCACTACGCTCAGCGCAG